>BTPG01000004.1:38170142-38188891 GCA_036245525.1 Semisulcospira habei
TACACATAAATGGTTTTATATGATGTGAACATAACATGTACACATATATGGTAATAGGTGCATACCACCCCCTCCCCACCCCACCCCACATACAAAACCACAGAACATCCATTAAAAGACATGCACATCTGTATTCATATGTCCTAGTTATATAAATTTATTATTTATTTTTATTTGTTTGTATTTTTTGTACATATGCTGATGTTCTCATACACATACATGGTATTACTGCCCACTCCCAACCCCACAACCACAGAACACCCACCAAAAAACATGTACATCTGTGCATGTTCATAATCTATCCTTTACTTAGCATTCATATGTCCCAGGTATCTTGACTTAATTTTTTTCTTTTTTCTTTTACTGATATGAGATGGCATTAGTCGCGTGCTCGACATTAAACCCAAATAACTATTTATTTAAATTTTTTATTTATTTTGTTTGTTTGTAATGCAGGTTTTGTACATAGACATCATCATACAAGACAATATACACATATATAGATGATAATAGGTGCCATACTGCCTGCTCCCAACCCTTACCTAAATACACACATACAACCGCAGAACACCTACCAAAGGACATGCACATCTGTTCATAATTTTTAATCTATCATTTACCTAGCATGCATATGTCCCAGGTACCTTAGACTTACTTTATCTTATTAATTTAAATTGTTTATTTATTTATTTATTTTGTTTGTTTGTAATGTAGGTTTTGTACATACACATCAGCATATAGCTCAAGAACATACACCATGGTGCCCCTGTGCATGTGGCCACCAGTACTATTCTATCACATTTGTCACATCCAGCCAATCATCTCTTCGAGCTTCTGCCCTCTGACCGGCGGTTTCCTACTTTTAAAGCCAGAACCTCTCGATTCAGATTTTTTTTTTTCAGATGTCCTCATTACATTACCATGCATGGAACAACGTGATTCCATGATATGTGACATATGACTGATTTGTGTTTAATATTGTGTTTATCTAGCTTTTAGTGCTGTATATGGGATGATAGCCAACTGAGTGTATGACATGATGAATGCCCTACAAGTGAGGATGTATTTTACTGTCGCCATGCCACACAAAAATCCTTGTAACGTTTTACTTGGTGAATAAATGTCTTATGTCTTATACACGTACATGTTAATAGGTGCCGTACCGCTTGCTTCCAACCCCAATCCAGTTACACACACAAAACCACAGAACACCCATCAAAAGAATGTACATCTGTGCATGATCATAATCTATACTTTACTTAGCATTCATATGTCCCAGGTATCTTTGACTTACTTTATCTTATTTATGTCACTGCCGTGAGATGGCTGTAGTCGCCCGCGCAGCGTTAAATCCAAATAACTATTTATTTAAATTTATTAATTTATGTTTGTTTGTAATGTAGGTTTTGTACATACACATACACGGTAATAGGTGTCATACCACCCCACTTTCAACCCCACCCCACATACACACACAAAGCCACAGAACACCCACAAAAGACATGCACAATTGTATACTGATGGATTAGTGGACTGTAAAACCTATATATAGAGACTTAAGGTTAAGAAAGTTGCCTGTATTGACTGCCTGTATTTTAGCTGCCCACCTACAAATTTCATGTGTACAGTTAACCACGCTGCACATGCAGCGATCAGTTCTGTGAAAAGTACTGTTGGCCTCATGCACAGGAACACCAAAACTTAGAGATAAGGCCACACCTGATAACAATAACGGTACTAATATGCATACTCATCCATTAGTTCTGTAAACAGCACCTTTGTAAACAGTACCAGTGGCCAAATGCACACAGACATCATGGATGATGCTACCACTGATCACTGCAAACAATAGGCTGCCCAGTTAACATTGATAAGTGATACCGTGAACTAGCCAACACATGCAGTCATCAGTTCTGTAAATAGTACTGGTGGCCACATGCACAGCGGCACCTCAAACAAAACGCTACCTACACACACACATCAATGATACAGTCAACCTTCATGTGCGTTAGGCAGAACAGGCTTAAAGTATGGGACTGTAAATCTTACAGCGAAATGTCAAAACCAGTAAGAAGATAATGTAACAGCAACAAGTACATGTATTTGTAAACCACTCAAAACATGAGAACTCATCGAGCCTAATGGTGTTATGAGTGGGTGATGGAAACACTAAAAGAAATAGTACGTGTACATTATAAAGTATTTGCTCCTCCCCCCTCCCCCCCTTCCCCCCCCCCCCTTAAGTAGCTGTTCATCATAGAAACATATATATCTCATTCATTTGATCACTTGACTGATTTATTAAATCATCTCTGTGTCACTTTCTCCGTTTTCTTTCTCGTTTTAATCTCAATAATATATATGTCAGTGCTAATGTCAGCTGCTAAGAATCCTTGCAGCGAACTGCAAATGTCTATATGCAGACAAACTGCAAATAACACAGAAGCAAAAAAAGTTCCTCTTTTGTGCAGTAGGCTACTGCTAGCAAGATAGGGTTTAATTTTAAACAAAGCATTGCATGAACTTCCAAGCGTGTTCACATTGTGCTGTGTATTTTTATCAGTGTGAAATGTACTGTACCATCAGTGATCACTGAGACTGCATAATTGGCACTGGCAGTGATCGCACATCACAGCATAATAGCTTGTCAGTGCAACTGATTAAAATAAATGTTAATGCATAAAATAATTAATCAAGTTCCGAAACTTTTCTCAGCCATGACAGTTAAAACAAACTGGTGTGGCACTCTTTTTCTTTTACAGCATGCAGCATGTTGCACTCTGGACATAGGTTTCGAAGATAGCGTTTGTCTTGTGGGTTGCGTTTTGTTTTGGTGCTGTGGAGTCGATATGAAACGGGCAAAGCGATGGTAAAGTGAATGGAAATAAACGTGACAAACCTTTATCAAGACGGAAAAATGCACACAGCAACTTTACAGGTTTGCTTCTTTTTTAAACAAACAAGCTTATCTAGAACAAATAAAAAAGACCCCGTCGGCACACCGAAATTCACAGCAAAGAATCCGCGTTTAGGGTTGTTTCATGTTTGATCACGTGATTTGGGATACCTTACTGTTGAGTAAAGATATTTGAGTTCAAGGCAAGCCTTTTCGTAATTGTTTTTTCTCTTAATATATCTAAGTGTGAAAATATTACTTAAAAAATAAATGAAATCCTTTTAAGTGACACATAGTGCATACGACCACTGAATACAGGAACAACGAGACCTGTGTAAACTACTGAACCCTTGTGAATATGGCTGCGACGGTCCTCATTTCGTCTGCAGCCATACTGGAAACAAAATGTGCTACAGAAAATTGTCTCCATCCTCCGGCGGTTTAAAACGAGTGCGCACTGCTATTATGCATACTAGACTTCATTTTGATATACCCAAACCTTTGTTACTCTCTAGAAAATCACTATCTCATAAACGGCTGAACGTCTATGAAGGGCAGCTGCTAAACTAATAGAGAACAGGGAGTGGAACACAACAAAACACTGACATGAAATTACAAAGTACTGAAGTAAATATACCACGTACTTACTACAGCCGCCTACCAAATTCAAGTGACTTTGCATGTGATATACAAAACTCTGATCTATTGATGCATTTTAATTTTTATTTCTTTATAAAAATGAATCAGGACAAATTGCTTCTTCTGAGTGATATTTGTGCCGTCGAGAACAAGGAATTGGAATCAAAGACAGAAAGGTTTCTTGCCATTGTAGTTTCTGGAAATCAAAGACGAACATTGGAAAAAAATACACAACGGAAGACATAGACTCACTTAGCTTGGAGGAAGTAGAAAAACAACAACATGCGAAATATGAAAATGACATTGGTTCACTAATGACTCGTGATTCGGGAGAATCTCTTGTATGTCTTTACTCAAAAGTAGTTAGTCATCTTTTTCCAGTGAAGTCGATTGACAGCCTATGTCATGACCTTAAAAGCAATCCCATTGATTCAAACTCTATTGGCAAATTAACATGTCCAGTGGTAGAATAACAAAAAGATCAGATCCTGCAGTTCGCGATCTACAAAAGTCAACTAGTCTGCCTGGGCAAGAGTAGGGCTGAGAATTAGCTTCTGAAGGGGCAAGAGACTCAGCAATGGAAAGAATATGGTCGTTAAAGATGTCGGCAGTCAGGGTAGAAGGGATTATAGGAGATATCGTATTCTTGCCTCCGGTCACTACAACCATAGCACGCCAGAGCGTGGACATATCTTTGTCATGCGGTCAATAAAAGAATTCTTAGCCTGTCTCACTACAAATTTAACAGGATTACGTTCACGTTTAAATTAAACGAAGCGCTTCTGTTTTCTCAGATCGTCTCTCACCTTCATGTCCTGAAACATGTTTTGAGTCAGTCACGGCGGAGTGATGCGTGCTTTACTCTCCTCCGTCTCAGGGTCGCGTGTTTATTGAAGATCGTTTCAGCGTTTTCCGTCAATTTTCTTATTCAGATATATACAAAATCTCCTCACAAACCATGGTGTCAAACAAGCACAAGTGAAAAACATTTGGTTAATTTTTTATAATTTTTTTAGTGATTTTTGGACTTAGAACAATTTTCAAATTTTGCACACTGAAATTTTTTTATTTTTCATGTGATGGACTTGAAAATTGGTGAGCATCTTTCACGTGACTGACTGATTTAAACGATCATCAAAACAGGGAAATCGGACGGAAACTGTAGAAGTAAGATGTCTTTTCATATCCAAGTCATAATATATAGTGGTGTATTTTGTCCTAATAAGAAAATTTTTTAGTTTCTGCGTTTTGAGTCGGTTTTCTTTATTAGAAATATACCGCAAGATCTCACAAACCATGATTCTAAATAGCGCATTTTTTTAAGATTAGTTTTTTTTATTTTATTTTTTTAGTGACATTTGGTATATCAGTCATATTTCTATATACACTTAGTAGGTTTTCTTTTATCAGAAATATACTGCAAGATCTCACAAACCATGATGTCTAAATAGGGCTTTTTTTTAAGATTATTTTTTTTTTTTCAAATGCAATTAAATGACGCATAAATGAAACAGATTCCTTTAACCGTCGGGGGTTCTTTCTCCGGGTACTCCGGCTCTTCCTCCCCCTCCACTTTGGTATCAGTTTCAGCCAACTTAATAAAATTTCAAATACAAAACGATTTCCAAATACCGTGTAGCTCGCTTGAGCTTGCCCTTAGCACCACGTGAATGTTCTGTGTTTACGTACAGTGTGTGAGTGAATGCGTGTGATTCACGTGAGCGTGCTTGTTGGGTTCAGTTCGCGGCTACATTCTGCGCATTGAGTTATATTATAAATATGAGAAATGCGCCATATAAATGCTATGCATTATTATTATTATTAACCCTTATCAATCGGAATACACCAGTGTGTGAAATAAGTTTCACTTAAATTATTCAAGGGAAGTGCCAGAATACTTTGGCGCCAAGCTATTCTGGCACCACCCTTTAACTAAAGCCATTGGTCTACTGACATCCTTAGCTGTAAGTACTATATGTAATCCTGTGTAATTTGTGTTAATGTGAAATCGTGTTTATTGCCTTTATGTTTAGACCACAATAGTTACTAAGGCATACGGTGTGTGTGTGTGTGTGTGTGTGTGTGTGTGTGTGTGTGTGTGTGTGTGTGTGTGTGTGTGCACGTGAGTAGCTTAATTATATTTTAATGTGTTTAATGTTCTTCCTTTAATGTTGCGCGGCACCGCAACGATTTCCTAATGTATTGTTACATATAGCAATAAAGTTCTATCATCATCATCTATCATCATCATCATATAATGTAGCTTGAATATGGCAGTCAGGTCAACTGAAGCTTTTAGCATCAGTCTGATATGGGTCAATATAGTCTTAACACACACAGTTAACCCATATCCTACTGAGGCTAAAAGCTTCAAATTTGTGCACTGCCATATGCAAGCTACATTATAGTATTTACAGATAAGGATATAGACCAATGGCTTTAGTTCAAGGGTGGTGCCAGAATAGCTTGGCGCCTAGAGGCACCAAGCTATTCTGGCACCACCCTTGAACTATTTTAGTCAAACTTATTTCACACAGTGGTGTATTCCGAATGATAAGGGTTAAGACCTAGCGGGAAGGGGTGTACAACTTGTAAAGTGTCCATCTCAGTGATTTTGCATTGGTCACCATCATTTTAATCAGTCGCCCGTCACTTAAAACATGCTCAGCACCACTGAAGTCTCAAGTGCCAAACTAAAGCGGCTGGGAAATGTGCTCAGTAAGTTCCAAAATCACATAGGAAAGAGCATCTTACTTCTACAGTTTCCATCAGATTTTGCATTTGTAAGCATACTTTTAATCAGTCAGTCACGTGAAAGATGCTCACCAATTTTAAGTGAATCACATGAAAAATAAAGAAAACCAGTTTCAGTGTAAAAATTTGGAAATCAACCTGAACACACCCACAGACACAATATCATTACACAGCCACTATCATTCAGCCACATTACTCTTAAAACAGTAACATTTATGTGACTCCCTTCACCATACAACACACAATTACTGACTATATAACTGAAACCACCTGAAAATGACGGCACAGTTTTAGTATCACATATCCATTCCCAACCTTTTACACCCGTATTATCTATTGTTCCTGCAGAATCATGCAAAAACACTCTCAAGTCCCAAGGCCAAAAACGTTTGGATTTATATCAAGTATGACCTACCCTGACAATAAGTAAAAAAAAAAAAAAAAAAAAAAAAAAAAAACCACCTCAAGGATGGCGTGCATTAAGTAAGACCACAGAAGTAAAATATTCCCTCATGGTCTCTGGCTGTATGGCCTTACTAGGAAAATATTACTAGGAAAATAAAATATTATGATCATGATCTACGAGTGTGATTGAGTGGCTGCAAGTTGCACCATAGGTGAATTTCCTGTACATAAAGTCTTTCGAACAATAAATTAAATTAGCTGCTTTATTGATTTATCCCAATAGGTGAGGTAGCAGGGATAATATGGGCAACCTAGAAACGTGTACAACACATGCGGACCACTCTTTATTCTAGTCACACTGTGACCTGTGAACACGGCATCTATGCTTGCGCGTACCAGCTCTTTCCCCGGGCGTTATAAGTTTGAGCATGTGTTCAGTCTTATGCTAAAACCTGACTTTGTCCGCTCTGAGAAGAACTGCGCAGTTCGTTTGCGGCAGCAGGTTCTCAGTAGCCTTTGTAAATGCAGGGGCAAATGTACATATATTCTAGGACTAGAAGCGGTATATTGGCCTGTCTCCTGCACGGTTTCAGTTTCAGCAAGCATACTGGCCTGCAATACCAGCTTGGTGAAAATACATAGATTGTAATGAGTCTGTGCAAGTTTTGAAAACCTTCGGTGGTAAACCTCTCTCGTGATTTATACTATAGTGCTCCTCAGTTCCCGCATCAGAGTAGGGTTTGTCTAACGTGTAAACCCCGAGGTGGCCGGCGAATTTTCGCAAACGAATGCGGGCGCTTTTGTGTACGTTAGAAGCCTACCCAGCCAGCACACCAATATAGGTCCAATATTGGCCCAATATTGGCTCAGATATTGGGCCGATATATGGGTGGCAATATTGGTCCAATATTGGAAGCGCAAAATGGCCCATTGTTGGCCCAATATCGGGTAAATGTTGGCTGCCAAGCTGGATCCATTGTAGGCCCAGTATCGGGTGAATGTTGGCTACCAATATAGTGCCAAGCTGGATCCATCCTAGAACCAGTATGGTGAATATTGGCTGCCAATATAGTGCCAAGATGGATCCATCCTAGGGCCAGGATGGTGAATATTGGCTGCCAATATAGTGCCAAGATGGATCCATCCTAGGGCCAGGATGGTGAATATTGGCTGCCAATATAGTGCCATGCTTAATCCATTCTGGTGCCAACATGTAGCAAATATTCTGCCAACCTTTTTCCAACATGAATAGTAGTGTCCCATATTTGGATATTGGTAATTTAATCCAGCTTTTTTTCTGAGGAAAAAGACCATCATGCAAACATATATATATTAATCTGATAGTTATCAAATCAAACGTTCATCAAAATATGTAACTCAAAACACAACTTAAAAAGAAAGACCTGAACTCAGATTCACAGTGATGCACAAGTTTAATCTGATTTTCAGTTTTATGAAAAGAAAACACTAACTATACCGAAATGAAGGACAATGATTATCTCATTTAACCCTTTCCATCCTGATACATTACTGCCTGAAATAATTTGACCATGATATCTCAAGAATAGTACCAGAACAGCTTGGTGCACAGCTCTGTCACCACCCTTGAACTAAAATGGTTGATCTATATATCCTTACCCATAACATACCTTTCACAGGGCAATCTAAAGTTTAAAAAAAAAAATCACCCTCAGGCAGGATTCAATGGATTAATTACATCCCCCCCCCCCCCTCACACAAAAAAGAAACCTGTCTTTAACAATACACAAAATGTAAAAAAAAAAAAAAAAGCCCACAATTATTGAATTAAGAAAACAATTGTTCTGATACATGACATACAAAAACCATCTCTGAATGTAATACATACACACAGAAATGACAGATGTTCAGGTACTGGCAATAGGATCTGTAAACATAACAGATTTTGTACACAGCACATTTTTTACCTGCTCCCATAAATAACTTTCATACAGATTAACAGAATATACCGACATAATTCGATTGGAGACTAAATTTCCTCCTAAACATACAGGATTTGGCACAAACAACATTGGTTATGAAAAGAAAGAAGAGAATCTCATATATATGAATTGTCCTTATTAACCCTTTTCATCCTAATACACACATGCTTGAAATTAATTTGACTATGATAATTCAAGGGTAGTGCCAGAATAGCTTGGCACCTGAGACACCAAGCTATTCTGGCACTACCCATCAACTAAAATGGTTAATCTGTCGCAAAATTTGTAATGTAGCCTTCAAGCAAATCTGACAAAATCAGCCTCTGGATTGAATGGGTTAAAAATAGTATCAAATAAAACCTTAAGTGTAATGGGGAGGAGGGGAGGGGGGAGTAAAAGTTCATGCATGCAGCCAGTTAGCATTTTAATAACTTGCAACTAAAAGCAGGTTTGCTCTACATTGCTTGAAAGCCCTAAACTAGCCAGTAGCTGCCATCACTTTTCAAACATAAACACTTCTGCAACAGATGGTTACAAAACATGTATGTCTTTTTAAAATGTTATGTGCAACAACAAAAAAACATGAGGCAAGCTTAAGTGATCAGGCAAACTACAAGCATCTTGGCCCGACTGACTTAACAGTGTAGCAAACTGAATATTTGAATCAGAATGAAACTTAATATTGCAATCAAAATTAGTTTAATTTTCTTCCGTCATGGACAGTTTAGTTGAAATTAATGTCCAATGTTTGAAGTTGATGTTGCTTTGACCGGAAAAAAAGTTAATTAAAAATTCTAAGATGGTAGACAGAAATGACAGATCTATACCATATATAACCATTACACAACATATATTTTATAACGTTTCATAACAAAAGAAATTGTAGTTTTAACAAAATCACAAAACATGCACTACATTCTAGTTTCTACTTAATATGATAAATCTGATGACAACAGGTATGATTAACCCTTTGGCTGTCTGTATTGCACTAAGTCGCAATGATTCCTGCAGGAATCATCACAATGTCAGGCAGTACTGATAGCCAGAGGGTTAAGCAGCTTGCAAAGAAACTAAAATAAAACTATACTAATCACTGTCAGTCTGTGTCCTGCAGGAATCATCACAATGCCAGGCAGTACTGATAGCCAGAGGGTTTAGCAGCTTGCAGAGAAACTAAAACTATACTAATCACTGTCAGTCTGTGTCCTGCAGGAATCATCACAATGCCAGGCAGTACTGATAGCCAGAGGATTTAGCAGCTTGCAGAGAAACTAAAACTATACTAATCACTGTCAGTCTGTGTCCTGCAGGAATCATCACAATGCCAGGCAGTACTGATAGCCAGAGGGTTTAGCAGCTTGCAGAGAAACTAAAACTATACTAATCACTGTCAGTCTGTGTCCTGCAGGAATCATCACAATGCCAGGCAGTACTGATAGCCAGAGGGTTTAGCAGCTTGCAGAGAAACTAAAACTATACTAATCACTGTCAGTCTGTGTCCTGCAGGAATCATCACAATGTCAGGCAGTACTGATAGCCAGAGGGTTTAGCAGCTTGCAGAGAAACTAAAACTGTACTAATCACTGTCAGTCTGTGTCCTGCAGGAATCATCACAATGTCAGGCCGTACTGATAGCCAGAGGGTTTAGCAGCTTGCAGAGAAACTAAAACTGTACTAATTCACTGTCAGTCTGTGTGTGCTCGCTTTGCCGCCTTCCTCCTCTGCTTATTCCCATCGCGATCAATTGATCCAGTAACTGAGTAAGCCATTTAGTTAAAACGTGGCCTATGTCTGTTGCACTACCATGGCACCTTCTCACACCATCTGAAAATAAAATGCATGTCTGATTACTGAATCCTGTAGAGTTGACTTTAAGAGAGGTCACTGAAATTGGTGTTTATACTGTGGAAAGTACCCTTGGGCCAAGTCTGAACATTTACAGAAGACTGTGGCTTGCTTAGTCTCAGAGAAATACCAATTGATGCATGTTTCATGACGGGCAATGGCTAAAACTAAAAACCCAGATGACCCAAAACAAAGACTCACTTCGGCCAGTTTTGCAATATCCATGCAGTCACTTGAATGGTTTGATCCCATTTTGGACTTCAGTTTTCTTTTAAGTCTTTTAAGTCCCTTCTATTTATAGAAAGGAGCTTTTAGGAAAGGTCGCAGTGGGGCGAATTTAATAGCATGTCCATGTCAAGGCAAGCAGGCTAAACCTCTAATTGAAGCAACAAGATAAAAATTACGTCATGTCTAGTTACACTAACTTCGCTGCTGAACGTACATTTGGCGTGAAGCGCCGTATGTGCGAATGTATGCGTGCATGTATGTAAACAAGAGTTCTTATCTTTGATATTTCTGTACACACAAGCTTGAATTTAAAACTTGGTCTTGGTGAAATACTTTCTTAAGTGGGTGGCGGCTAAGACAACCTCCGAGCATATTGAATGACACATTGAAGACATAAACAACCGTTTATAGGAAGTCGGTTGACCCAGATTAGAGACCGTAATTTTTGTCATAATTACTTGAACCTATAGCTAGTTTGGAGAAAGACATTGGATAAGTTCGTTAGCCAGCTTTTCATCCTTTCAACTTCTTTAGTAAAAATTAATTCTTTTCAGAAAAGCATTAAAACACTAAAAAAAACTTTACTTCTAGAGAAAGTCAGACCGGCGGTGACGTAAAAGAGGCACTCCGTCACTACGGAGATACTGACCTAATACTCTAAATATAATAATAATTAAATTTATAAAGTGCTAACTCCCTGCAGTGCAGGCTCCAACATCTGAATGAGCTCTAAAATATGACGGCATTCTCTCTTGCACGAGTGGCCCTCTCTCTCACATAAACATGCGCGCATCTCCAGGAGGAATAGATCCTCATGCGCACTCCAGGCGCCTCTTGGAGATGTTTGGAGCGCGCGTGCATGCACGCACACACACATCGACGCGCTTTAAGAAGTGGATGCAGGTGACCAGTGTCAACCTGCTTTCACACAAATTATAGCAAGACTGAAATTGTACTATGGAGTTCTAGTTTTGACACAATTTTCTCAAGCCTATGAAGTGAAACTCATATCATGTAAAACTAAATGAATACGTAAAAACTAAAACTTGCGTCATGACAAATGATATTTGACAAATCAATCACCTCGGCTGTTTGGCCCAGCGCTAGAAGTGGCCACTTAGTTTGTTCCAGGCGCAGTACAGCAGGGAAAATGACTACATTTTGTTTTTCATGAATTTCTTATGTACCGTTCAAGTGTGTGATGCAAAGCTTTGTTTAACAAACCAAGGGGAATTACTCAGCGCTGGACAGAACAGTTAGATCCCCTGCCCCCGCCTATCAGGCACCCATTCGCCAGCCCACAGAGAAATACGCAGGTATAGAACAAGACGATCATCTACATCCCTACCCCTGATGTAGATGATCGTCTTGTTCTATACCTGCGTATTTCTCTGTGGGCTGGCGAATGGGTGCCTGATAGGCGGGGGCAGGGGATCTAACTGTTCTGTCCAGCGCTGAGTAATTCCCCTTGGTTTGTTATACAATTCTGCCAGCGCTAGCCTCACCTATCTGGTTTGTGAGTAAAGCTTTGTTTGTTTAAAAGCGGACATTCTGCCCAACACACTGACACCAAACACACTATAGTTGTGACAAACCAGTAGCCAGCAGGATAAGGTGGAAATAAAGAGAAAAAAACAGATCTCACAAAGTTTTGCATCACACACTAGAACGGTAAATAAGAAAGTCATGAAAACAAAAGGTAGTCATTTTTCCTGCTGTACTGCGCCTTGCAGGAAGCCCGCTCATCAGCTAGCTTGACAGCTGAGAGACTCGCTGCCTCAGTGTGCGAGCACGACTTGTGACCCAGTTTCTCGGCTGGCCTGGAACAAACTAAGTGGCCAAACTGAAACAGCCGCGTGGCGCGTATGTCTTGACATACGTGTCACGCGGCTGTTTCAGTTTGGCCACTTAGTTTGTTCCAGGCCAGCCGAGAAACTGGGTCACAAGTCAGGGTTGGTTGGTTAGTTCGGGTTTAACGTCCACAGCACCGAGGTGATCATGGACGGCCCTGACGGGCGGGTTATGGGGGACAGGGAAATCTATTGCCTATGGAGTACGACCTGAACACTGATCAACTCAGGCGCACTCCAACTGTGCCACTTTGATTTACCAGGACCTTTCAACGGACATGCTATTGAACAAATCCGTTTTTTCCCCTGGATTGTGAGTCCAGCTACCGGGGCCAAGTCATGCTCGCGCACTGAGGCATTATAGAACTCACTGATGCATTGGCAGATCTGTGAGACTTTTTCAATAGATAATTCAACATCAGAATCAGATCAAAGACAAAAGCGAGGACAGCACTCATATAGAAGGGACTTTGTGGGTTATGTTTTATCCCATCTTGTTTTAATAATAAAAGAGAGCATTAATTACTTAATTATAATTTACCAATCATTGCGTTGTGCAAGTTATACAGTCTGCTGAAGGCTTCATTCCCCTTTTTTTCAGTGAGGTTGTACAATATATCCAGACACTGACTTGTCCTCATCAAAAAGGGCATTGTCCTCCGTACACAATCTTTAAAGTCCAAGCCTCTGGGATAAGTACAGAATCTGCAAACACACACAGAAAAAAAATAAAACGGTTTTTACAAATAAAATTTGTCCAAAAGAATCACAATCAAAATTTACCTTTCTCTGTAGTTTTCCTGCATAGAGCAGAAAGCATAAAACGAAACACAAAACTGCATGTAAATTATAATAAAATATTAGTTTTTAAACCTCCAGCTACATAACTAAATTGATCAACCCAAGCAGCACACCACAAAACAAGAAAATGCAAACAATATTCAGATTTCAAATGTATAATTACCATGTTGTTCCTGGTCGCCACGCGTTGTCTAGGACTGTGTTGAGGTTCTCCAGCTCTGCACGATCTTGTAGTGGGAATTCCTGATTTTTCTCCTCTTAGACCAGTACGAATCATCTTTAAAATCCATATTTTCTCAAGGAGAAGTTTAAAATCGTACTATACACGTACGTATACCTTAATCAGCAAGTGCACGTGGCGTCAGCGAAAGAAATATAGAAGAAAGAAAGCTGGAACTTGGTCTGGTAATGTAATTTGTAGCCTTGATCTGCAGTCAAATTTGGCGGAAATAATCGCAGCAGGTGCTATCGATACCGGCATGCAATGCAGTGTCTGACAAAACATAGAATGTGGCGAATAAATGTTATATAAAAAAAAATTATTTAAACAAAAAAAAAGTCACGGCGTGCCCAAACTATGGTAAAAGATTGCCGTTGTATATTTATTTTCAAGATAAATGTCGGCTAGATTTAAAATTTCATCTGTCAATGTTGCGAATTGGGCCAGACTGGCTCGCCTATCGTGTGCCAACATTTGCAGTCGAAGCAGCGCGCGGGCGCGGTACAGCCTCCGGCGGCTCGCGTGATTGTTCCAGCTTGGCACCAAGATTGATTATACCGGCGCGCGCGCGGGCTCACGCGATACCGGCGCGCGTGTTGGTTTCAGCATGGCGCTAAGCTCTCGCATACTGGCCCAATATATCGGCCATTATCCAGCAATGGACCAATATTTGCCCAAGATACTGTGCGTGCTGGGTAGTGCCTGGCTTTAGGTTTGAAATGAATGGCCAAACAAACGCATACTTTGATTGTGCAGCATCAAATCTAACGCTCGTAGCACGTGAGGTCAACACAATACACTCAAACAAAAGTAATTTATCAATAGCTGACCATTTAAAGCATTCTAAATAAAACATTTGATTGTAAACACTTCGAAACATTGCTACAAGTTTCCTGGCAATATGGCAATAGATTATCAATTTCCACAGTATCACATAAAAAAAGAAAAACAACCGAAGAGAGTAAAACCAAGATGTCGGACCGCGTCGTTAGCAATGGAATCAGCGATCGCTTTACCGACTTGAAAAGCTGAGAATTTTTACAAAGGAAGACCTCAGAGTAAAAATAGACTGTACAGAGACCTCGGGAAAGGGTTGGGAATTTGTTTACAGTACACATAAACACGCCGGCACGACCAGGGAGCGATAAAGCGGCAGCGGCGAGCTGTTAAAGCGGCCGAGGCGTTGACAGTTTCTGTCGTTATGTTGGGGTAAGAGGCAGTCTGGCACCAGATTCTAGCGAGGCCTTGTTTCGGCATGTAAACATCTGGGTCACGGACATTTGACACTGCTCTGGGTGTATCAATTTACAGGTCAGTGTTGGCCGGACAGGTCGTAGACCCACCCACCCCCACCGCCCCCCCTCCCACCCCCACCCTTGCCCGGCATTTAGTGAAACCAGATGGGAGGCGGCGCGTGCCGTCCCTATTAAAATGTTGTCTGTCAACAAAAGGGCTACTGGGACGCTATATAGGAGCTTGTGATGATATGATCTTTAGAAAGATGTTGTACCAGACAGACAGAGATCACTTTCACTAAAAACACCATCAAATGATGCGTTGCTACGATCTACTAAAACAATAACTTTCATTAATTTCTTTTTTGAAAGAGAGATAGGTGATGTATGTATGACACCCTTTTGTCTACCGTATTGAAAATACTGTAAACTTTGAGATGGGGCTGGTCGGAGCACGCCCCGTAGCATGCAAATGACGAACATAGGCGGGCACACATCAGACTCTGACAGTGAAGTAATACGATAAAAATTACGTCATGCCTAGGCTACGCTAACCGAACTGTTGAGCGTACATTTGGCGGGAAACGCCGTGCGCGCGCGTGTGTGTGTGTGTGTGTGTGTGTGTGTGTGTGTGTGTGTGTGTGTGTGTGTGTGTGTGTGTGTGCGTGCGTGCGTGCGTGCGTGCGTGCGTGTGTGCGTGTGTGTGTGTGTGTGTGTGTGTGTGTGTGTGTGTGTGTGTGTGTGTGTGTGTGTGTGTGTGTGTGTGTGTGTGTGTGTGTGTACAGACACGAGTTTCTCCTGTGTTTGTGTACGTACAGGTCTAACACTTTAGGAAATGCTTCCTGTAAGATTTATTTCGGAGTACATTTCGGCATTTTGTACTTGGATTACTCATTAAAGAGAAAAATTGCCGTTCATAGAAAGTCGGTTGACCCGCATTTGAGTCCGTAATTTGTGTTATATTCATTTGAAATTTTTAATATAGCTAGCTTGGATACAAATATTGGATAAGTTTGTTAACCAGCTTTGTACCCATTCAACGTTTTCGTAAAAAAAAGTAATTCATCGCTGAAAAAAAAATGTCTAAACGAAGAATTCTCCACTTTAAACGGTGACGTAAAAGCTCTTGACACACGAGTGTTATACATTGTTGCTGAACTGACGCGAAGCACCAGACACGTTATACAAGAATTGACACGAAGCTCTCTCTCTCTCTCTGACAGTTTGATTTAGGAAGACGGGTTATAGAAAGTCGGTTGACCCATATTTGAGTCCTTAATTTCGTTCCATTCTTTTGAAATTTTGGATGTAGCTAGCTTTGAAACAGACATTGGATGAGTTTGTAATCCAGCGTTGTAGCTCTTCAATTTATTGAATAATAATTAATTCACTTTTGCAAGTTTTGGATCTGCTATATATTCCCATCAAACAGTCAGTCCTGGAAGAGGCTGTGTGGAAGAAAACAGTTAGCCCTGGAAGAGGCTGCGTGCCTTTAGGATGCGTGATGTTAAACATCAAATTCGTCGGTCCGATGGCCTTTGCGCACTGGGTGAAGCGCACAGCCCTGGTAAGCGTGAAGTACGTCACATGGTTCGTGAACAGAAGGCTAAAGGAGTCTGGCTTGAGCCAAGACAGTGTGGATAACCTTTAGGGGTGAATTGTAGGAAACAATCCCTCACACAGCAGATCGCTTTGATTGTAGGCATCGTGTACAAGCAAAGCAGTCTCGGAGTATAAGAGGATCATAGGGCTAGTTAGCATTACAGCCGATTTCCATTGAACATCTTTAGCTCACAATGTGACCTACCAATATCCGTGATCCTGAAGGAGAAGGAGGAGAGATAGAAAGTAAGAGAGGTCTGAAGCAGCATTGACATAATCACTGAGTTAACCCCTCTAATTATTGTTTTAACCCTCACCATCTCTCTCTACCCCGCCGCGCCGCCCATTGCCGGTATTGATTTCCCCCCACCCAACCCACCCGCCCACCCGGCCTGCATGCACTGATAAATCACCACGCCACAATAATATTGACAAAAATCTCCAGAGTCGTCTGTATGCGCGCAGGCTGTTTCGAAATGCACAGGTGATTACCCATATTCACAAAATCGAACCTTACAAGAACTTGTCTCCAGTCACAAGATACTGAGTCAGATTTGACAAGATACAAAGACAATAAAAGTTATTTTTTAAAAAAATATTCTGGCGGAGCAGTGGGCGTCAAATAGACTGGCAGCGTGTCATCTCTCTGTGAAGTGTATGACAAAAATATTATTTGATTACCAAAACTGATTTTTACTTTCCTAAAAGTCCTTGAAGCTTTTCTGTGGTCTCCTGTACCCCTATCCTTTTTCCTTCTGCTAAAAAAACTAGCCTTCAGTTCTTCAATATTTAAAGGAGATTGACTACGCATTTTATTCTGGATTTTAGATTTCAGCTGTTTGTAATTATTTAAATCATCCTGGACTCGCTTAAATTCATCGTCACTAATATAATTGTCCTCCAATGCCTTACTTATAATAAATTTCATACTATTCAGTTTTGCACCAGCCAGCGTACTCAATGCTTCATGTTTTTGTAATTTCGTGTGAAATCTCTTGTTTATGGCTTCCAAACCAAAGCAAGCCAGTCCTGTAGCAATGCTTGCTCCTTCAAGACCAACGCCAATTAAACTTCCAATTCCAGTTGATATCAAAACAATACCCCCTACAGAACATCCAGCTGAAACTGCACCAATAGCCATAGATGTGTTTTGAACAGAATTGAAAACGGTCTTATACCGTCTCTTACACCATGAGCATTTTGCCTCCTCTCCTTCCAAATATTTTAAAGCATCTGTAATATTTATTAATCTGAATGCGTCTGCCTGTAATGTTTTATCAGGTGCAATTGGCACATGCTGATCAGACACAGTCTCAGTCGTTGGTAGTTGTGGATACAAGTTCACTATTTTTTTTTTTTTATTGACAAATATTTTTTTATTTAATCAGTGATTACATTTTGCAACTCGTCAAAAGTATACAATTTGTTGGCATAATAAAATGAAACAAGATCAATGTGTTCCAGTTTTATGAAACTTAGATGAACAAAAGTTAGTTTATCAATCAATATATTGACAGCTGGAACACTGCTCGACACCTCAAAATCATCAACAGTTTTTTTAATGGCAATAAAAACTTTTGTTCCCTCTGACAATGTTTCATCCCACGTTTTATTCCCTGTGCTATATCTGCCTCTTTTACAGCAACAGATCTCATGATAATTTCAAATACTATTGTCGCTTCTCTTGCAATCATAAAGTTTGCTGGTGCAAACACGACCTTCGCATCTGATCTGCCCTTCCTGTGTGTAAGAAGATACCTCCGTTTCTCATAATTTTAAACTTTCAGTTTTTCTCGGCTATTGTTGTCTGAGGCAAAACTTGGGACAAGGCTTACAATCAGCGGCCCAGAGTTAACAACTTTTCTAAACACTAAGGCGCCTTCATCATCAGTGTATACATAAGGACTAATAAATTCAAACTTTATGTCCCAGTCAATTGTTGGCGCAAGCGGTGACAGTGCAGGCACAGGTGAAACAACCCACTTATTACCCACATGTATTAAGTTGTAGGGCACGTTATTTACTGGAACAGGTACAGTAACATCAGAAAGCTGACCAACTTTAGGAATCGGTCTGTCAGTGCCATCTTTCATGTCATCTATTACTTTTCTCTTGTACATGCCAATTGAATCAAGTTCAAAACCATACACTTACCCTAACTCCCCTTCCTTTTCAAAATCCTGTACGTCAGCCAAATCTTTCAACTCTGTTACTGGACACGCAACTGGTATGATTCTCGGCTTTGCACCAGCACTCATTTTTTATAAACAAAAATAAAATTATTTAACTTCTAACACTACACTAAAATCATGC
>BTPG01000004.1:38189391-38319957 GCA_036245525.1 Semisulcospira habei
ACGGAGAGACTACATGATGTGGTGTTAGATGGGACAAGGCCGGTAGTGAAGGCGGTAATACCTGTGTGCAATGCAGACAGAGGGACTACATGATGTGGTGTTGGAGGGAACAAGGGTGGTGTGGCACAATTTGACAAGACCTTCCGACTTTAATTAAGTCCGACTTAGTTTAGCCAAATGGCAATCCTATGTTAAGAGGCATAGATCCTCATCAATTCTGCCGAATGCGAAGATTAAGGAGAATCTATATCTCATACTGACGGAGATCGGACCCATCAGTACTCAGGGATAAGACTGGCTGCAAATGTCACACGACCTACGGGTGATCTTTGGCGGCGTCTCTGAAAAAAAAAGTCCCCGCCTGGTGTGAACTAAAATGCCTGGTGAACAAAAATCTTGTTTAACGCGGGGACATACGGTTTTTTGACTGTTTCCTATATTATTTTACATCTGTCTTTCCTCATACGAAACTACACTGATAGTCATTCAGGGCAAACATAGATATTCGTTTGTACCCGATTTGGGAAGGGCTGCAAAGAAGTTAAGCTTTTTTGTTGTCCATGTAAATCTATTTTTCCAAGAAGTGAATTTGTGTTTAATTTCTGTACACATCATTGCTACTTGAAAACATTATGTCAGGTGTGTGTCCGTTTAAGCAAGGACTGCAGCTATAATTTCTCCTCCCCATGACTAGCGTGAACAAGGGCGCTTATATGAGACATATCGATCGATGCCTTTCCTCGGGGAAACATGAATACCTGTGTTCATTGTAGGCAGAGGGACTACACGAATAACATGATGTGGTGTTGGAGGAAACAAGGGTGGTGTGGCACCATTTAACAATACCTCCTGACTTTAAATGTCCGACTGACTTAGTCCAGTCAAATGGCAATCCAGCGTTCAGAGGCATCATCATCATCATCATCAGTCCCTTGCCCGAACTGGGCGTTGGGGGGACTGAAAGGCATCAGCAACAGACAGTGCTCTCCACTGAGTTCTATTTTGGGCGGTGGCAAGCAAGTCTGGCATCTCGAGTTCGGTCCATTCTTTTATGTTTGCGACCCAACTCTTTCTCTGACGACCTCGCCGACGACTTCCTTCGAGAGTGCCTTGGAGGATAGTCTTGGACAAGGTGTTGTGTCGGGTCACGTGGCCAAACCAAGCAAGCTTGCGCCGTTTCACGGTTGCCAGAAGAGGTTCATGTGGGCCCACCAGGGAGGTGACGATGCTCCGTACATATTCGTTGGTTTTGTGCTCGCGGTACGAGATGCGGAGCAACTTCCTCAGGCACTTGTTCTCAAAGGCCTGGATTTTCTTTTCTGAGTCTGCAAGCAGTGTCCAAGTCTCACAGCCGTAGAGTAGAATAGACACTACGAGGGACTTGTAAAGCCTGTACTTGATGGTGAAGCTGATGGAGTTACTTCGCCATATCCTGTCCAGCCTGGCCATTGCGGATGTTGCTGTACCTATCCTGATACGGATCTCTGCTACGCAACTACCGTCTTTGGACAGGGTGGCTCCCAAGTACTTGAAGCTATTGACCTCTTCTAGCTTCTGGCCGTTCATGTGAATGTTGCTGCTGCTGTCGCTTGTGGTGTTGATCATCACTTTGCTTTTATCCGTACTGATCTCCATGCCATAAGACCCTGCGCTACTTGAAAGTTTGTCTGTCAGGTTTTGGAGCTCACTATTGCTGCCTGCCATGAGGTCAATATCGTCTGCGAATCGAAGATTGCACAGGGATCTGCCACCAATAGAGATTGAAGTATGGTGGTCGTGGAGGGTTTCCTGCATGATCTTCTCCAGGAATATGTTGAAAAGGACAGGAGAGAGCAGGCATCCTTGACGGACACCGATCGTCGTCCTGAAGAACTCGCCTGACTGATTGTTAAGTAGAACCGCGCTGCAGGCGTTCTTGTAAAGCGCTTCTATCATTTGGATCAGTCCCTCCTCTATGTTGAACGATCTCATGACTTGCCAGAGTCCGTCGTGCCAGACGTGATCAACTCTGCCGAATGCAAAGACTAAGGAGAATCTATATCTCATACTGACGGAGATCGGGCCCGTCAGTACTCAGGTATTGGGATAAGACTGGCGGCAAAATGTCACACGACCTACGGGTGATCTTTGGCGGCGTCTCTGAAAACTAAAATGCCTGGTGAACAAAATTCTAGTTTTGCGCGGGGACATAAGGTTCTTTGACTGTTTCCTATACCAGTTTACATCTGTCTTTCCTCATACGAATCTACATTAATAGTCATTCAGGGCAAACATAGATAGGCAGAGGGACTGCACGAATGACCTGATGTGGTGTTGGAGGGAACAAGGATAGTGTGGCAAAATTTAACAATACCTCCTGACTTTAATTAAGTCCGACTGACTTAGTCCAGTCAAATGGCAATCCAGCGTTAAGAGGCATAGATCCTCATTAACTCTGCCGAATGCGAAGACTAAAGAGAATCTATATTTCATACTGACGGAGATCGGATCCATAAGTACTCAGGTACTGGGTTTAGGACTAGCTGCAAAATGTCGCACGACCTTTGGCGGCGTCCCTAAAGAGAAAAGTCTTCACCTTGTGTGAAATGAAATGAAATGAAATGAAACTTTATGAAATGAAACTTTATTTCTGAACGGAAGAAGCAGTTAGCACATGTGCCATTTTTCACGCTTGCCGTTTCTAAACTACAAAGGTACAAATCTGCTAAAGGTACAAAGCTACTAAGATACAAAAGTACAAAGCTACTAAAATGAGGGGTTCCGATTTCGACAAGTGCTGGGGACCAGAAAAATCAGCAGAAAGGGGAGGGGTGAAGGGGGGAGTGCTAGTGGCGATTACAGCGTTTAAGATTGGATGGCCGGGCTGAGATGCGAGTGGAGACTGGGAGGGTGAAATTGAGGAGTCAGATGAGGGGGGTTCAATGGCAGGTATTGACGGGGTACTCAGTGGGTGTTCGGATGAGGAATTAGATATCGGGGGTTCAATGGCAGGCGTAGTTGTCTCGTCAGACATTGTGCTCACTATTGTTTTCATCTTGTCAAACTCCTCATCCACCCACTGTCGGCATGCGGTCCCCTGCACAAGCACAGTGCCTGTAGTATGGTAGAGGGTGATAGTAATAAGCTTGCTCGATTCGAGGTAGAGTTGGAGAAATGTCTTGTAGAGATTAGGAGGGGAAGGGCTGCACAGTGGAGTGGGGAGGGTGACGATGCTGGGCTGATTGCTGGTTTGCTCGTAGTCGAACCAGTCGGCGGTAATGGCGGCTGGACACCCTGCGATGTACCGTGTGTGGAGTATGCATCTCCATAGCGGGAGTTTATCGCTAGTGAAAGTCTTTTGAATAGGATCCATTGTATGGCGAATTTTCTCAATGGAAGTGTCCATGGCGTGCTTGGCATTTGCCGCAGATCGGGTGATAGGGCCCATGGTGGTGGTGGAGGGGTTGAGGAGGGGGGCAGTGGTGGTGGAGGGAAGGGGCGGTGGTATGCTACACATGAAGTGCCAGCATAGAGCTAGCAGCCCATGGTAAAAGGAAGGTGGACTGAGGGGAGGGTGTGGTGGTGGAGAGAAGGGGTGGTGGTATGCTACACATGAAGCGTGTGGTTGGCGGATTACATAGCTGATGCCAGCCTCGCGGTCATGCCGATTGCCATGATAGCTCACTGCTGCGCTCAAGAGTGGCGGCGGCAGCGACTGTCAAGCACTGGGGCCCGGCTAGCGTCGGTTTACTTTACCACACATCTGGAATTATACACTGAAATGTGAGCTGGCACTAGCAGAGTGGTCTGTTTATACCTGCTGTCACCACGTCTAATCGGTACTGACCCGATGGAAGCAGTTACTCCTCCCCCAAATCCACCCAACCCCAACCCCCCCCCCCCTCTCCCCCCCCCCCCCCACAACACCAAGTTAAACCTGCTAGTCCCCCAAACATTTCTAATGAAAGGTCCTGGTAAAACAAAGTGGCACAGTTGGGGTGCGGCTGAGTTGATCAGTGTTCAGGTCGTACTCCATAGGCAATAGATTTCCCTTTCCCCCATAACCCGCCCGTCAGGGCCGTCCATGATCACCTCTGTGCTGTGGACGTTAAACCCGAACTAACCAACCAACCAACATTTCTAATGATAGTCGAGACAGTAAGCTGGATTGATTGTATTGCATGAACAGTTACCTAATTCCGGCCAGCAGCAGATGCGGGGGCTCGCAAAAAAAAAAAAAGTTTCAGCAAGTCCTGCGCCTTGGAAATTCTAAGAGCCTTGTTTGTGCGACCGAGTTCTCTTTCTTGTACAGGGGAGTGGGCCTCAGACTTTCTTATTATTTTTTTTAAATCGGGGTTTAACTGTGACGTCCACGCCGCAAGAGTGATAATTGAGTGAGGGAGAGCAGGGACACTTTTATGGAGTGGAACGACTTGAAGTCTGATCGGAACTTAAAATGATATTTTGATTTACCAACGAACAAGTTTATCCGTTTTTTTTTTTTTTTTCATGGAATGCCAAACAAGCATGGGGATAATGATTCAAACCAATTCAGCCGGCAGCCGGTTTTTACCTTCGCTTTTTCGTCTGTTTATCCGTATCAATGTCCATAGCTACAACTTGTTTGGCGACTTGATAAAAGAACGTTAATGTGTGCTTTTTAGCTTTGATTAAAAGGGGGGGGGGGGGAGGAGCATTTTTCTTACCTGTTCGGTGTGTGCTTTGAACATTTCATTCAGTTTTCTTGGTCTCGGCCTCTCTATCGACAGACTGAGTCTAACTTATTTAAAGCTGTTCCAACAACAAGCTGGACATCCGACAAAACAGATTCGAAAGCAAGTACAATAATTGTAAATTGGTCACGTGACAGTAGTGCGTCCACGCTAATGATAAAACACGTGACATTGGTACGCTGCGCATTTGAGCCAATCAGTACGCTGCAGTTTTCCCGGCTTTTCACAAACTGTCTGCCGGTCGGTGCTGACGAGTCATTCTGTGACGGAAGGTGACACGGAGCGGAAAGAGATTGTGTATCAGTCCGTGTTAACTTTCAGTGTTCGCCTAATTCTTGCTACAGGACAAGAATTCGTAACTTAATAAAACTTTTGATATGGACGCCAAGAGGAGGAAAAACATCCCGTTCTTTGGCCAAAGGTAAAGGTAGGTGAATTGTTGTTTTATGTGTTTATATTACTCAAGTTAATTAATTTGAATATTATATCTAGATATATCGGTGTCTGGCGGGCATATTTTTCATCGAACACTTGCTTGCGAAACTTTCACATACCGGGAAAAAATCGGCTTTGCACACTTATTGTAGTGACTCTTCTTTGACCATCCCCCCCCCCCCCCAACTCTCAATCAACAATTGACGCGCCGTGGCTGAGAAGAAAGATGAGATGGCTGCCCGGAGGCCTAGCCACCATTCAAATTCAATATGTGAGAAATTGTCTGCGGGCACATTTTCAGTTAACGAAACACATTTCTGTGTGTATGTCTGTAGATTATTACCATCGTGAAAAACATTTAATTCTTTTGTATGTTTTACAGTACAGCTGTGATATGACTCATGATTGCTTACATTGTCATCCTGAGAGAAATAATCGTTAATTTCGATGTTTATCACTAACACAGCAAATAACGATTTTGATCTAAGACGTTTGCCAGTATTGTGCTAATTGTTCATATTTGTGTCTAAAAAAATTATTTGTTCGCGCAGTGTGTGCAAAAAAGGAAGGACCACCCCATTGTCCTGTGTTCTTCTTTACACTGCGAGTCACAGAACGTAATTAACGGCCAGGCAGAGCTAATTTCGGACGGTTGTTTATCTCTCAGGACTGTCGAGTCAGTCCGATTGCTCCAATCCCCCAAAATATCAAAGCCTGGATTCTCCTAACGCATCTGCTTACATGCTCATCCTCCTTCGTTTACTCATATGATCAGCATTTTCCCATAGGGGTGAACACTTTTACCATTCCAGCCCATGTCATTTTTGATCTGACCCGCGCGTAAAACTGTCACGAAGCAGACGACTCAAGATACTTTCGGTGGGAGGCGGTGATATTTTTATCTGTTCCCCGATAAATTTTTTCGCGCTCTGAAATTTTAGTTTGCGAGATCAGCGCATGCAAAGTTTTCTGATCCAAAAATGACCACCAAATATTGCCATTGTGCGTGTGTATGTTTAGGTCGTTTGACATCTGGCCGGAGCGCACTTGTTTCTCACATGTTCATCTATATAGTTTCCGCACAGAACTAACATTTTTCTATATATTTCCAGACAAAACAGTTCATTTAGTGGCGGTGGACCAAATACGATTAGCTTTTACGATCATTGTGCTGTAAAGTCGTAAAAATTCGCAAAAACTTTCTGGCTTGTGCCTTAAAAAAGATATTTCAACGTAAAAGGCGGAGTGGAGCTGACCAACCTGAAAGTGAAACTACTAGTGACGTGAGTTAGACATGCATGCAGTGGGTTGCTTGGCCTCGCTGCCGGAAAATGTTTTTTTTGTGTGTGTGTTATTTGATCTGAGTTACGTTTGTACGGCATAATAGCAGATTATAGCAGGAAGATAAATAATGACTTGATCACTCTTCTTATTAATAAGGCACTGACTGACGCAATGATTATTATGATTTGTTTAAACAGAACCGCCATAGACAGATTTTAAAAAAAAAATCAATTTGTTTAGATACTAAATTTGAAGCATACATTGTCAGTCTAACGGCCTACTGTATACGATTTCATACCAGCGCGGCTGACTGACGACCGCCATTCCAGAGTTTACCACGAAGTGATTTCTTTTGATTGAACACTTGTGTACTAAGTTTTTGCCAATTTTTTTAGACACATTAGGCACCAAGGGGGGCAGTGCAGAGTATCCTCTGGCGCATAATAATGTTACGAGTTGTTTGTTGTTTATTGTGCTTAGCCAAAAACAATGCTGGTAGAGTCATTCCACACTAATGATAACTAAATAGGGGAATTACTGCTAAAAAATCAAACTCAACTTTAAATGTTAGCACCATTGTTAATTATTGTTAATTAACGTGTGTAGTTTATAACTGTAAAAAAAAGCAGACCAACATACCAAACTGCCAATAGATGGGTAAATATGAAATGTGTACCTGCGGTGTAATATTATAGTGTAACTGTGTAACATCTGTGACACCATAACTTAGAAGCCAGAAATTTCTTGATTGTGTGCATACACATTCAATGTGTGTAGTTGTACAACTTTAGTTTAATAAAAGTTAGTGATTTTCATGGCTTTATTTGTTCTGTGATCAGCAACAACGACATGTCGGTTTATTTTGTATGTCCGGAGGCGTGTGACGCCGATTGTTACGCAGTCACGCTGTTTGAAAACAAGAAATTTTACAAAATCCCATTATGAAAATAAAAGATTTTAGAAATATCAAAGAAAATCATTAACAGTTTGCTGTTGAAAGGTTAATTTACATAACAGAAACCTCAGAAGTAGCCACCGTGACCAAAGTTGCCTCATTTCAGCGTGCCTGTTTTACGCAGCCATTTTTACTTGAATTTCGCTCTTTTTTTCATTTATAGTTAATAGTAGACTTAACTATTAACAGTTTCTTTGCTTGACCTGCTAAATCAACATCTGTATCAACCCAGGAATGAATCACAGTGCAGCTGGTCGTTTTTTTTTTCCCTGAGAAATGATGTTAAGTGAGAGCCCCTTAAAAGATCATCATCAGTGTGGAATGACTGACATTTAATGTGTTAATTCAGTGGAGAACACGTTTGTGCTAAAGAAATGATCGTAATATTTTTTACATGAGGTGACTGACCGTGCGGTGCCCTCACCCCCCACCCCACCCCCACCCCCATCCTTCCTCACCACCCCGGCCCTACTCTTGTTTTGTATTTTTTTTGTTTTGTGCCGTGTGTGTGTGTGCGAGCGTGCGTCAGCGTATGTACGCACTCATAGGCCTGTTACTATTATGCACTAGAAGCTCATGAGGCCCTGCAGTGCAGGGAAGCACGATTAACAGGCTGAAACCTACACTGAGTTACCGGCTGGGCACTCGCGAGTGGCCCGTGGGAAATCAGGGTATTTACCCGACCACATATAGTAGCGCACCTTCATGTTTGTTTATGTATGTTTCTCCTGCCTACTTCCTAAGTTCCGGAGAAAGACATGGGTTATATAAGAGACCTGATCCATTCTTATTAGGAATGGAAATGATTGTCTTATTCTATACCTGCGTATTTCTCTGTGGGCTGGCGATTGGGTGCCTGATAGGCGGGGGCAGGGGATCTAACTGTTGTCTGTCCAGCGCTGTGATTCCCCTTGGTTTGAGTACTGACAATTCTGCCAGCGCTAGCCTCACCTATCTGGTTTGTGAGTATCATGTATAACTCGAGGCAAAATTTGTATCGTTACATTGTTGTGTACTGTTCTGTGCATCTACTGTGGGAAATCAGGGTATTTACCCGACCACATATAGTAGCGCACCTTCATGTTTGTGTATGTATGTTTCTCCTGCCTACTTCCTAAGTTCCGGAGAAAGACATGGGTTATATAAGAGACCTGATCCATTCTTATTAGGAATGGAAATGATTGTCTTATTCTATACCTGCGTATTTCTCTGTGGGCTGGCGATTGGGTGCCTGATAGGCGGGGGCAGGGGATCTAACTGTTGTCTGTCCAGCACTGTGATTCCCCTTGGTTTGAGTACTGACAATTCTGCCAGCGCTAGCCTCACCTATCTGGTTTGTGAGTATCATGTATAACTCGAGGCAAAATTTGTATCGTTACATTGTTGTGTACTGTTCTGTGCATCTACTGTGGGAAATCAGGGTATTTACCCGACCACATATAGTAGCGCACCTTCATGTTTGTGTATGTATGTTTCTCCTGCCTACTTCCTAAGTTCCGGAGAAAGACATGGGTTATATAAGAGACCTGATCCATTCTTATTAGGAATGGAAATGATTGTCTTATTCTATACCTGCGTATTTCTCTGTGGGCTGGCGATTGGGTGCCTGATAGGCGGGGGCAGGGGATCTAACTGTTGTCTGTCCAGCGCTGTGATTCCCCTTGGTTTGAGTACTGACAATTCTGCCAGCGCTAGCCTCACCTATCTGGTTTGTGAGCACCAAAGAGAGGAAATTTGTTTTCTATATGCATACATCTGTGCATGTTCATAATCTATCCTTTACTTAACATGCGTATTCATAGGTCCCAGTTATCTCCAACTTATTTTATTTATTAATTTATTAATTTATATATTTTTTATTTCTTTGTTTGCTTGTTTGTCTGTGATGTATTTTGCACATACATATCAGCATAAAATGATTAATTGTACATTGCTTTACGTCCCGGCAGCAGCAAGACTTTCTCAGGACCTGCCTGCACTGCTTGTAAAATAAAACAAACTAAACAGAATATTGAATGTATGTTGCCAGCCGGTCTAATACACTAAATAAACCTAACCAGACCATTTAGCAACACACATCCAATATCAAGAGCTACAGGCAGTGCAGACAGTAGGGAGAGTTTAAAAAAGGAAAATACAGGTGAATGGACCAAGGGTAGACAGAAACACATGCCCCAGAATAGGAGAAAACCCACCCTGTGGGGCTGACCAGGGTGACCCTGGGAACTAAAAAGTATTTAACCCCAAACAAGTCCCCCAGGGCAGACCCGGGTGGGGGACATCAGCATACAAGGTTAGAACATACATGTACACATATATGGTTTTATATGATGTGAACATAACATGTACACATATATGGTAATAGGTGCATACCACCCCCTCCCCACCCCACCCCACATACAAAACCACAGAACATCCATTAAAAGACATGCACATCTGTGCATGTTCATAATATATCCTTTACTTGGTATTCATATGTCCTAGTTATATAAATTTATTATTTATTTTTATTTGTTTGTATTTTTTGTACATATGCTGATGTTCTCATACACATATATGGTAATACTGCCCACTCCCAACCCCACAACCACAGAACACCCACCAAAAACATGTACATCTGTGCATGTTCATAATCTATCCTTTACTTAGCATTTATATGTCCCAGGTATCTTGACTTAATTTTTTTTCTTTTTTCTTTTACTGCCATGAGATGGCATTAGTCGCGTGCTCGACATTAAACCCAAATAACTATTTATTTAAATTTTTTATTTATTTTGTTTGTTTGTAATGCAGGTTTTGTACATAGACATCATCATACAAGACAATATACACATATATAGATGATAATAGGTGCCATACTGCCTGCTCCCAACCCTTACCTAAATACACACATAAAACCGCAGAACACCTACCAAAGGACATGCACATCTGTGTATGTTCATAATTTTTAATCTATCATTTACCTAGCATGCATATGTCCCAGGTACCTTAGACTTACTTTATCTTATTAATTTAAATTGTTTATTTATTTATTTATTTTGTTTGTTTGTAGTGTAGGTTTTGTACATACACATCAGTATATAGCTCAAGAACATACACCATGGTGCCCCTGTGCATGTGGCCACCAGTACTATTCTGTCAGATTTGTCACATCCAGCCAATCATCTCTTCGAGCTTCTGCCCTCTGACCGGCGGTTTCCTACTTTTAAAGCCAGAACCTCTCGATTCAGATTTTTTTTTTTCAGATGTCCTCATTACATTACCATGCATGGAACAACGTGATTCCATGATATGTGACATATGACTGATTTGTGTTTAATATTGTGTTTATCTAGCTTTTAGTGCTGTATATGGGATGATAACCAACTGAGTGTATGACATGATGAATGCCCTACAAGTGAGGATGTATTTTACTGTCGCCATGCCACACAAAACTCCTTGTAACGTTTTACTTGGTGAATAAATGTCTTATGTCTTATACACGTACATGTTAATAGGTGCCGTACCGCTTGCTTCCAACCCCAATCCAGTTACACACACAAAACCACAGAACACCCATCAAAAGAATGTACATCTGTTCATGTTCATAATCTATACTTTACTTAGCATTCATATGTCCCAGGTATCTTTGACTTACTTTATCTTATTTATGTCACTGCTGTGAGATGGCCGTAGTCGCCCGCGCAGCGTTAAATCCAAATAACTATTTATTTAAATTTATTAATTTATGTTTGTTTGTAATGTAGGTTTTGTACATACACATACACGGTAATAGGTGTCATACCACCCCACTTTCAACCCCACCCCACATATACACACAAAGCCACAGAACACCCACAAAAGACATGCACAATTGTATACTGATGGATTAGTGGACTGTAAAACCTATATATAGAGACTTAAGGTTAAGAAAGTAGCCTGTATTGACTGCCTGTATTTTAGCTGCCCACCTACAAATTTCATGTGTACAGTTAACCACACTGCACATGCAGCGATCAGTTCTGTGAAAAGTACTGTTGGCCTCATGCACAGGAACACCAAAACTTAGAGATAAGGCCACACCTGATAACAATAACGGTACTAATATGCATACTCATCCATTAGTTCTGTAAACAGCACCTTTGTAAACAGTACCAGTGGCCAAATGCACACAGACATCATGGATGATGCTACCACTGATCACTGCAAACAATAGGCTGCCCAGTTCACATTGATAAGTGATACCGTGAACTAGCCTACACATGCAGTCATCAGTTCTGTAAATAGTACTGGTGGCCACATGCACAGCGGCACCTCAAACAAAACGCTACCTACACACACATATCAATGATACAGTCAACCTTCATGTGCGTTAGGCAGAACAGGCTTAAAGTATGGGACTGTAAATCTTACAGTGAAATGTCAAAACCAGTAAGAAGATAATGTAACAGCAACAAGTACATGTATTTGTAAACCACTCAAAACATGAGAACTCATCGAGCCTAATGGTGTTATGAGTGGGTGATGGAAACACTGTAAGAAATAGTACGTGTACATTATAAAGTATTTGCCTCCTCCCCCCCCCCCTCCCCCCCTCCCCCCCTTCCCCCCCCCCCTCCCCCCCCCCCCCCCCCTCTTAACTAGCTGTTCATCATAGAAACATATATATCTCATTCATTTGATCACTTGACTGATTTATTAAATCATCTCTGTGTCACCTTTCTCCGTTTTCTTTCTCGTTTTAATCTCAATATATATGTCAGTGCTAATGTCAGCTGCTAAGAATCCTTGCAGCGAACTGCAAATGTCTATATGCAGACAAACTGCAAATAACACAGCAGCAAAAAAAGTTCCTCTTTTGTGCAGTAGGCTACTGCTAGCAAGATAGGGTTTAATTTTAAACAAAGCATTGCATGAACTTCCAAGCGTGTTCACATTGTGCTGTGTATTTTTGTCAGTGTGAAATGTACTGTACCATCAGTGATCACTGAGACTGCATAATTGGCACTGGCAGTGATCGCACATCACAGCATAATAGCTTGTCAGTGCAACTGATTAAAATAAATGTTAATGCATAAAATAATTAATCAAGTTCCGAAACTTTGCTCAGCCATGACAGTTAAAACAAACTGGTGTGGCACTCTTTTTCTTTTACAGCATGCAGCATGTTGCACTCTGGACATAGGTTTCGAAGATAGCGTTTGTCTTGTGGGTTGCGTTTTGTTTTGGTGCTGTGGAGTCGATATGAAATGGGCATAGCGATGGTAAAGTGAATGGAAATAAACGTGACAAACCTTTATCAAGACGGAAAAATGCGCACAGCAACTTTACACGTTTGCTTTTTTTTTTAAACAAACAAGCTTATGTAGAACAAATAAAAACGACCCCGTCGGCACACCGAAATTCACAGCAAAGAATCCGCGTTTAGGGTTGTTTCATGTTTGATCACGTGATTTGTTGAGTAACGATATTTGAGTTCAAGGCAAGCCTTTTCGTAATTGTTTTTTCTCTTAATATATCTAAGTGTGAAAATATTACTTAAAAAATAAATGAAATCCTTTTAAGTGACACATAGTGCATACGACCACTGAATACAGGAACAATGAGACCCGTGTAAACTACTGAACCCTTGTGAATATGGCTGCGACGGTCCTCATTTCGTCTGCAGCCATACTGGACTAAACAAAATGTGCTACAGAAAATTGTCTCCATCCTCCGGCGGTTTAAAACGAGTGCGCACTGCTATTATGCATACTAGACTTCATTTTGATATACCCAAACCTTTGTTACTCTCTAGAAAATCACTGTCTCGTAAACGGCTGATCGTCTATGAAGGGCAGCTGCTAAACTAATAGAGAACAGGGAGTGGAACACAACAAAACACTGACATGAAATTACAAAGTACTGAAGTAAATATACCACGTACTTACTGCAGCCGCCTACCAAATTCAAGTGACTTTGCAGGTGATATACAAAACTCTGATTTATTGATGCATTTTAATTTTTATTACTTTATAAAAATGAATCAGGACAAATTGCTTCTTCTGAGTGATATTTGTGCCGTCGAGAACAAGGAATTGGAATCAAAGACAGAAAGGTTTCTTGCCATTGTAGTTTCTGGAAATCAAAGACGAACATTGGAAAAAAAATACACAACGGAAGACATAGACTCACTTAGCTTGGAGGAAGTAGAAAAACAACAACATGCGAAATATGAAAATGACATTGGTTCACTAATGACTCGTGATTCGGGAGAATCTCTTGTATGTCCTTACTCGAAAGCAGTTAGTCATCTTTTTCCAGTGAAGTCGATTGACAGCCTATGTCATGACCTTAAAAGCAATCCCATTGATTCAAACTCTATTGGCAAATTAACATGTCCAGTGGTAGAATAACAAAAAGATCAGATCCTGCAGTCCGCGATCTACAAAAGTCAACTAGTCTGCCTGGGCAAGAGTAGGGCTGAGAATTAGCTTTTGAAGGGGCAAGAGACTCAGCAATGGAAAGAATATGGTCGTTAAAGATGTCGGCAGTCAGGGTAGAAGGGATTATAGGAGATATCGTATTCTTGCCTCCGGTCACTACAACCATAGCACGCCAGAGCGTGGACATATCTTTGTCATGCGGTCAATAAAAGAATTCTTAGCCTGTCTCATTACAAATTTAACACGATTACGTTCACGTTTAAATTCAACGAAGCGCTTCTGTTTTCTCAGATCGTCTCTCACCTTCATGTCCTGAAACATGTTTTGAGTCAGTCACGGCGGAGTGATGCGTGCTTTACTCTCCTCCGTCTCAGGGTCGCGTGTTTATTGAAGATCTTTAGAAAGATGTTGTACCAGACAGACAGAGCGGTATCGGGATCACTTTCACTAAAACACCATCAAATGATGCGTTGCTACGATCTACTAAAACAATAACTTTCATTAATTTCTTTTTTGAAAGAGAGATAGGTGATGTATGTATGACACCCTTTTTGTCTACCGTATTGAAAATACTGTAAACTTTGAGATGGGGCTGGTCGGAGCACGCCCCGTAGCATGCAAATGACGAACATAGGCGGGCACACATCAGACTCTGACAGTGAAGTAATACGATAAAAATTACGTCATGCCTAGGCTACACTAACCGAGCTGTTGAGCGTACATTTGGCGGGAAACGCCGTGCGCGCGCGTGTGTGTGTGTGTGTGTGTGTGTGTGTGTGTGTGTGTGTGTGTGTGTGTGTGTGCGTGCGTGCGTGCGTGCGTGCGTGCGTGCGTGCGTGCGTGTGTGTGTGTGTGTGTGTGTGTGTGTGTGTGTGTGTGTGTGTGTGTGTGTGTGTGTGTGTGTGTGTGTGTGTGTACAGACACGAGTTTCTCCTGTGTTTGTGTACGTACAGGTCTAACACTTTAGGAAATGCTTCCTGTAAGATTTATTTCGGAGTACATTTCGGCATTTTGTACTTGGATTACTCATTAAAGAGAAAAATTGCCGTTTATAGAAAGTCGGTTGACCCGCATTTGAGTCCGTAATTTGTGTTATATTCATTTTAAATTTTTAATATAGCTAGCTTGGATACAAATATTGGATAAGTTTGTTAACCAGCTTTGTACCCATTCAACGTTTTCGTAAAAAAAAAAAGTAATTTATCGCTGAAAAAAATGTCTAAACGAAGAATTCTCGACTTTAAACGGTGACGTAAAAGTACTTGACACACGAGTGTTATACATTGTTGCTGAACTGACGCGAAGCACCAGACACGTCATTGTTATACAATAATTGACACGAAGCTCTCTCTCTGACAGTTTGATATAGGAAGACCGGTTATAGAAAGTCGGTTGACCCATATTTGAGTCCTTAATTTCGTTCCATTCTTTTGAAATTTTATAGCTAGCTTTGAAACAGACATTGGATGAGTTTGTAATCCAGCGTTGTAGCTCTTCAACTTATTGAATAATAATTAATTCACTTTTGCAAGTTTTGGATCTGCTATATATTCCCATCAAACAGTCAGCCCTGGAAGAGGCTGTGTGGAAGAAAACAGTTAGCCCTGGAAGAGGCTGCGTGCCTTTAAGATGCGTGATGTTAAACATCAAATTCGTCGGTCCGATGGCCTTTGCGCACTGGGTGAAGCGCACAGCCCTGGTAAGCGTGAAGTACGTCACATGGTTCGTGAACAGAAGGCTAAAGGAGTCTGGCTTGAGCCAAGACAGCATGGATAACCTTTAGGGGTGAATTGTAGGAAACAATCCCTCACACAGCAGATCGCTTTGATTGTAGGCATCGTGTACAAGCAAAGCAGTCTCGGAGTATAAGAGGATCATAGGGCTAGTTAGCATTACAGCCGATTTCCATTGAACATCTTTAGCTCACAATGTGACCTACCAATATCCGTGATCCTGAAGGAGAAGGAGGAGAGATAGAAAGTAAGAGAGGTCTGAAGCAGCATTAACATAATCACTGAGTTAACCCCTCTAATTATTGTTTTAACCCTCATCATCTCTCTCTACCCCGCACAGAGTAAATACCGCGCGGACCATTGCCGGTATTGATTTCCCCCCACCCACCCCACCCGCCCACCCGGCCTGCATGCACTGATAAATCACCACGCCACAATAATATTGACAAAAATCTCCAGAGTCGTCTGTATGCGTGCAGGCTGTTTCGAAATGCACAGGTGATTACCCATATTCACAAAATGAACCTTACAAGAACTTGTCTCCAGTCACAAGATACTGAGTCAGATTTGGCAAGATACAAAGACAATAAAAGTTATTTTTAAAAAACTATTCTGGCGGAGCAGTGGGCGTCAAATAGACTGGCAGCGTGTCATCTCTCTGTGAAGTGTATGACAAAAATATTGTTTGATTACCAAAACTGACTTTTACTTCCCTAAAAGTCCTTGAAGCTTTTCTGTGGTCTCCTGTACTCCTATCCTTTTTCCGTCTGCTAAAAAAACTAGCCTTCAGTTCTTCAATATTTAAAGGAGATTGACTACGCATTTTATTCTGGATTTCAGATTTCAGCTGTTTGTAATTATTTAAATCATCCTGGACTCCCTTAAATTCATCGTCACTAATATAATTGTCCTCCAATGCCTTACTTATAATAAATTTCATACTATTCAGTTTTGCACCAGCCAGCGTACTCAATGCTTCATGTTTTTGTAATTTCGTGTGAAATCTCTTGTTTATGGCTTCCAAACCAAAGCAAGCCAGTCCTGTAGCAATGCTTGCTCCTTCAAGACCAACGCCAATTAAACTTCCAATTCCAGTTGATATCAAAACAATACCCCCTACAGAACATCCAGCTGAAACTGCACCAATAGCCATAGATGTGTTTTGAACAGAATTGAAAACGGTCTTATACCGTCTCTTACACCATGAGTATTTTGCCTCCTCTCCTTCCAAATATTTTAAAGCATCTGTAATATTTATTAATCTGAATGCGTCTGCCTGTAATGTTTTATCAGGTGCAATTGGCACATGCTGATCAGACACAGTCTCAGTCGTTGGTAGTTGTGGATACAAGTTCACTATTTTTTTTATTGACAAATATTTCTTTTATTTAATCAGTGATTACATTTTGCAACTCGTCAAAAGTATACAATTTGCTGGCATAATAAAATGAAACAAGATCAATGTGTTCCAGTTTTATGAAACTTAGACGAACAAAAGTTAGTTTATCAATCAATATCTTGACAGCTGGAACACTGCTCGACACCTCAAATTCATCAACAGTTTTTTTAATGGCAATAAAAACTTTTGTTCCCACTGACAATGTTTCATCCCACGTTAGTTTTATTCCCTGTGCTATATCTGCCTCTTTTACAGCAACAGATCTCATGATAATTTCAAATACTATTGTCGCTTCTCTTGCAATCATAAAGTTTGCTGGTGCAAACACGACCTTTGCATCTGATCTGCCCTTCCTGTGTGTAAGAAGATACCGCCGTTTCTCATAATTTTAAACTTTCAGTTTTTCTTGGCTATTGTTGTCTGAGGCAAAACTTGGGACAAGGCTTACAATAAGCGGCCCAGAGTTAACAACTTTTCTAAACACTAAGGCGCCTTCATCATCAGTGTATACATAAGGACTAATAAATTCAAACTTTATGTCCCAGTCAATTGTTGGCGCAAGCGGTGACAGTGCAGGCACAGGTGAAACAACCCACTTATTACCCACATGTATTAAGTTGTAGGGCACGTTATTTACTGGAACAGGTACAGTAACATCACAAAGCTGACCAAGTTTAGGAATCGGTCTGTCAGTGTCATCTTTCATGTCATCTATTACTTTTCTCTTGTACATGCCAATTAAATCAAGTTCAAAACCATACACTTACCCTAACTCCTTTTCCTTTTCAAAATCCTTTTCAAAATCCTGTACGTCAGCCAAATCTTTCAACTCTGTTACTGGACACGCAACTGGTATGATTCTCGGCTTTGGACCAGCACTCATTTTTTATAAACAAAAATAAAATTATTTAACTTCTAACACTACACTAAAATCATGCATCAGAACTGGTTTGCCATCCTGATTAGTTACAGATAAACACAGTGACTCGAAAAAACTAGAACCTAATTTCTTAAACTGTAAATTAGGAAATCTAACAACCACACTTTCACAATAGGGAGCAGTTCCAGCCGGCACACATCTCAACAAAGTCGAAGGCTTTCCATTGTGTATATTTTCAGTTGTGTTTAATTCTTTCAAACAATAATTAAATACTGTGTGTACTGACAAATTGACAGGGCGTTTTCCATTTATTTTAAGTTTTTTTGTCTTCATTGTTATAATACCAAACATAAATTCATCTAAATCATCTGATCTATACCAATCTTCGTCAAAATAAAATCCAAGTAAATATGCAAATTTGTCTGAGATCTTTAACCAATTTTGTGTTGAAAATTCTAATGTAACAAGTAAGTTAGCCGGATTTAAAGTTGCTTTAATTTTAAATTTACTTTGAAACCATTCAGCTATAGGACAAAAGTCACAATACCCAGGTGGTATAGCTTCAGTCACACCATCAAGATTTACATAATAATTTTTGTCTTCTATATTAAACCACTTTACAGTGTAAAACATTTCATGGATAGCTACAGCCTTACTACCATCTCTATTATCAATCCCATCAGTTAACCACACTGGTTTGCTTGTGTCAATATTTGTTAAGGTAATAAACATTTTTATTATCTCATAAAAAAGAAGGATGGAATTTAAATCACCAACAAGTGTCACTACAAACGCATTTCAATTTAATGTGGATGCCAAGTATAATGTCGCACCTACTTATGAACAGAAAATAATTCAACTAAACCAGCTCGATATAGCCATGTCTGAACAAGATTTATTTCAAGTCAAAGTACCCAATCCGTTTGACCATTACCTAAACCCTCCAATAACAGATGATGTTACTGCAAGAAAGTGGACATCAAGACCATTACAGATGTTTCAAAACCAACTTAACTTTGCTATACTGTGTTCTACGACAGGGTGCGGTGTTTCATTTATAGACCATTTGAATCACTCAAACAAACTGATTAGGTCTGTCTACCGTTTGCACATGTATTACCAATTAAGACGTATACTGTCAGAACTGCATACCCCACTTCCCACTGAATCCAGTTTTAACAGGTATAACAACCCCATGGATATGAAAGCATTTGAACGCATCTGTAATGAGTTTAACATCAGCACTAAGTATTACTTATGCCTGTCACCCCTACCCGGGTATAGGCCGTCGACGAGAGACCTCCAGCGACTCCTGTCCTGTGCTTCTCCTTCGATTTTACTCCAGGTGGTTCCCAGTCTCTTGATGTCTGCTTGGAGGTCTCGATGCCAGGAGTTTCTCGGCCTACCTCTTTTCCTCTTTCCCTGGGGATTCCATGGCAATGCCTGCCTAGTGATACTGGAAGCTGGCTATCTCAGACTGTGACCAATCCGTCTCCATCTTCTTCGCCCAAATTCATTCTCTGCTGTTATCTGCTCTGTTCTCTCCCAGAGTCTGATGTTGCTGATCTTCTCTGGCCAGTGGATTTTCAAAATTCTTCTAAGGCAACTGTTTATGAAGATCTGTACTCTGTTGACAGTGGTTTTTGTCAATCTCCAAGTCTCTGCTCCATATAGGAGAACTGCTTTTACGTTGGAGTTGAAAATCTGGACTTTGGTGTTTTGTGACAGCTCTCTGGAACTCCACACTTTTTTCAACTGGAGAAAGGCTGCTCTGGCTTTACCGATTCGTGCTCTGACATCTGCATCAGTGCCGCCTTTTTTGTCTATGATGCTCCCGAGATAGGTGAAGGACTCCACCTCCTCCAACGGGGTGCCAGCAAGCAAGACTGGTTCTTCCCTGGTTGCGTTTAGCCTCATTGTCTTTGTTTTCCGCTTGTGGATGGTGAGGCCCACTTGGGACGAGATGTCAGCAAACCTCGTGGTCTTGTCCTGCATTTGTTGATGAGTGTGGGACAGTAATGCCAAGTCATCTGCAAAATCGAGGTCGTCAAGCTGTGTCCACAGTGTCCACTGTATTCAGCTTCTTCTCTGCTCTGTGGTCCTCTTTATGACCCAGTCTATGGCCAGTAGGAAGAGGAACGGAGACAGCAGACACCCCTGCCTGACACTGGTTCTGACCTGGAGCTCCCTGGTGAACTGCCCTTCGTGGATCACTCGACATGTCATGCCATCGTAACTGCTCTTGATCAGGTGGACGAGCTTTGTGGGTACACCATAGTGTTGTAGGAGTTTCCACAGAGTCTCTCGGTCCACGCTGTCAAATGCTTTCTCGTAATCCACAAAGTTGACGTACAGCGGGGAGCTCCCCTCCAGAGACTGTTCCACGATGATGCGAAGAGTGGCGATCTGGTCTGTACATGATCGGTGTTTCCTGAATCCTGCTTGCTGGTCTCTCAGCTGGGGGTCAACGGAGCTCTTTATTTTCTCCAGGATGATCCCGTTGAAGACCTTTCCTGGTACTGACAGCAAGGTGATTCCTCTATAGTTGGAACACTTTCTGAGGTCGCCTTTCTTGGGAAGCTTGATTAGGTACCCCTCCTTCCAGTCAGCCGGCATCACCTCCTCTTCCCAGATCTTTCCAAACAGTGGGTACAGCATCTCTACTGTTGTCTCTAGGTCTGCTTTCAGAGACTCCGCTGGGATGCCATCTGGCCCTGCTGCTTTGCCGTTCTTCAAAAATGCCACTGCTCTTCTGATCTCTTCCCGGCTGGGTCTGTCACAGCTGATGGGTAGGTCGGTCTCTGCTGGCTGGATGTCTGGGGGTTTGGGGGGGGGGGGGGGGGGGGGCTGGGTCTGTTCAGTAACTCTTCAAAATACTCGGCCCATCTGTCGAGTTGGTCTGCTCTGTCTGCAAGAGGCTTGCCTTCCTTGTCTTTTACTGGTCTTTCTGAATGGCCATACTTGCCTGACAATCTTCTGGTAATGTCGTAGAGCTGTTTCATGTTGCCACTGCCTGCTGCCTTTTCTGCCTCTGCTGCCAGGCTGTCTGTGTAGGCCCTCTTGTCTGCCCTGATACTCCTTTTCACCTCGCGGTTGGCTTCCGAGTATTCCTCCTGTGCCCTTGATTTGGCTGCTCTCGTGCAACTGTTGTTGACAACTGCTTTCTTCTGCTTCCTCACTTTTATCTTCTTCAAGGTCTGTGCCGACAGCCAGTCCTTGTGATGGTGTTTCCTGAACCCTACAGTGTCTTTGCAGGTTGAGTTCAGCACCTCTTTAACTGCCTTCCACTGCTGCTCTGTGGTGACCGTCTCCTCTTCATTTACTAGCCCCTGTAGCACTTGAAACCGGTTGGACAGCACCAGTTTGAACTCTTCTCTCACTCCAGTCTCTCTCAGGAGGCCTACATTACAGCGCTGTCTTCTTGTTGTCTCTGTGTGGCTTTTCTTTAACTTGAGCTTTATTCTTAAGGTGAGCAGATGGTGGTCTGAGGCGATATCTGCTCCCCTCCTCACTCGAACATCTTGAAGGGATCTTCTAAATTTCTTGCTAATGCAGATATGGTCTATTTGGTTCTCTGTAGTATGGTCAGGCGAGACCCACGTTGCTTTGTGTATTCTTCTGTGTGGGAAGATGCTGCCTCCAATGACAAGTCTGTTTAGAGCACAAAAGTCTACAAACCTCTCCCCGTTCTCACTCATCTCCCCTAGTCCCTGTCTCCCCATCACCTCTTCGTATCCGGTGTTGTCCTCCCCTATTTTGGCATTAAAATCGCCCATGACGATGGTGATGTCTCGCTCCGCACATTTGTCCACGGCTCTCTGGAGTCGGTCGTAGAACTCTTGTTTCTCTTCCTCGTCATTGTCATTAGTGGGCGCATAACACTGGATGACATTCAGCTTGAGCATTTTCTTGGTTCTAAAGGCTGCTGTGATAATTCTTGGCCCAAGAGGTTCCCAGCCCATCAGCGCTCTCTGTGCCACTGGTGACAGCATGAATGCTACGCCTTCTGTATGGGGGGCATTCTCCTCTTCATGACCTGAATACAGAATCATCTCCCCACTTAACAGCCTTTTCTGGCCAGACTCTTAGATTATGTTGATGAGCATCCAGCGCAAGCCATTGTAGAGTGTTTAACAGTTGATTTTAGGACACCCACCTGAAGAGTTAAAAATAATAACCGCCATGACAGGTTTGAGATACTTAGTGAACAAGTATTTCAACAACTACATAAACTAAATGTTTATATTAACAGTGTTACAGTCAATAAAGCGGTATTACATAAAATGTAATTTTTCTATTATTATTTTGTCGGACAAATAAAAATGACGGACACTGATCAAGGTTTAAGAAACGTGTTTCACACAACAGACTTGCCTATATCTAATAGTAACAATGTTTATGAATCAATAGAAATGTCTTTTTCTGTTATACAAGATTATCTTCTTACAGGCAGTGTAAAGATTCAGATTGTTGCTAAAATAGAATTCAGCAGAGTAGACGGTGAAGTGATTGTATCGTATATCTCGACAAGACAACACACTATTAACACAAGAAGAGAATTGGAAAAGGTGTTTAAAAACAGACTATTGCCTGACTTTCTAGAAGCAACTGACAGAGCAAGAATGAAGGGGTGTGGTTGGCACGAAGGTCATGTGCATGAACTACAATTAAAACAGTCAAGGTATCATCCTATACTAGTTAAATCATAGATACCACTGCCAAGAGACGTTGCAAACAAAAAGGCTGTCGTCAATATTCAAAACAATGACAATTTCTGTTTTATGTGGTGTGTGCTTGCTAAACTGCATTATGTAAAAACAAGACCTGATCGCGTATCTAACTACACCAAATTTGTAAATGAACTTAATTTCAGTGGTATTGATTTTCCTGTTAAGGTAGAAGACATAGATTTGTTTGAACAATCAAATCCTGGCATATCTGTAAATGTGTATGTATGGCATAATGAGTCTGTTGTCAAGTTACAACCCATTAGAGTATCATCACTTGCTCCAACCTATGGACAGTCAGAAGATAAACATGTTGACATGTTATTAATTGGTGATCACTACACAATTATCAGAAGTATGTCACGACTAATTCATGGGCATGTGTCAAAACACAATGGCAAACAAGAAGTGTGTAAAAGATGTTTACAAAGGTTTTCCTCTATTTCAGTAGCACACAAACATGTTTGACATTGTAGGTCAGCTGATGACATACAAACAGTACTTAAGTACCCAGAGCCTGGAAGTCAAGTATATTTTAAGAACTATGGAAATCAGCAAAAGCTACCATTTGAAGTGTATGCTGATTTTGAATCACTGGTTGTACCATATGATGCTCCTGTTCCAGAGTCATTACCAAAGACAGGAAAATTGAGTGACCAAGTGGTGTGTTCTTATGGTTATATTCTTGTTAAGTCAGATGGCCAGCATACCAAGCCTGTTATCTACAGGAGGGAAAATGCAGCATGTCTGTTTTTAACAGAAATGAGACAACTGTATAGTCAGGTAGTACATTATCTAGAAAACAATCAGATGCCTGTGATGATGACAGACAAAGATAAACTAAATTTTGATACAGCTGTGACATGTTGGATTTGTGAAAAACACCTACAGGGTGACAAAGTTCGTGACCATGATCACATAACTGGACGTTACAGACATGCTGCACACATAACAAGTGTAATTTATTATTAAAAATAGATCCCAAGACATATAAGTTACCTATCTTTTTTCACAATCTCAGGGGATATGATTCACATATTATCATGCGTGCTGTGGATGAGTCTTACAAAAAAAAATTAGTTGTATTGCACAGACAACTGAAAAATACTTGACTTTTAGATTGGACAACAAATTAGTGTTTTATGACTCAAAGCAACATTTGTCTTTAGGTCTTGCCAGTCTGGCAGATGGACTGACATCGTTTCCAATAATAAGTAAATATTTTGAGCCAGACTTAATCAAGAAAGGAGTGTATCCATATGAGTACATCAGTGACTGGGTTGTGTTTGAGGAAACAAGACTGCCATCAAAAGACAAATTTTATTCTACACTAAATGGTAAAGGTATTTCTGACTCTGATTACCAGCACGCACTTGATGCGTGGAGTAAATTAGGGTATCGGACGATTGGTGACTACCATGACCAGTACTTAAAGGCTGACGTTTGTTTGCTAGCAGATGTATTTGAAAGTTATCGAGAAAAGGGTCTATTACACTACAGTCTTGACCCTGCTTGTTACATAACTAGTCCTGGCATGACAAGGGATGCATTTTTGAAATTCAGTAAGATATTTATTGACCTGTTGTCTGATCGTACAATGGGTGAAATGGTGGAACGTGGATTGTGGGGTGGCGTCAGTATTGCAGCGAACAATTATGCCAGAGCAAATAATAAATATATTGACAACCCGAACCAGGGCTTTGACCCCGAGGGGTCAAGGTCATTCATTTTGTACATAGATTCGAACAATTTGTATGGGTTCGCAATGTGTGAATTATTGCCCTTTAAAAACTTTTGTCTGTATGATTTGTCACAGTATGACATAACTCAACAAACAATATTATGAATCATGACCTGAACGATGCAAAGGGTTGGATCTTTGAAGTCGACCTGGAGTACCCACACCATCTACATGATTATCATAATGATTATTCATTAGCTGTTGAGAAAATGAGTATAACAGGAAAAAAGAAGACACTAAACTTGTGCCGAATTTGAATGACAAATTTAATTACGTTTGTCACTATCGATTGCTGCAGTTTTACATCAGACATGGGTTAGTACTAAAGAAAGTTCACAGAGGATTTCAATTTGATCAGAGTGCTTTTATGAAAGATTACATAATGAAGAACACAACATTGCGTGCAAGGGATGGCAACACTGCATTTGACAAAGACTTCTTTAAGCTTATGAACAATGCCTGTTTTGGCAAGACTATGGAAAATCCTCATCACCGCAAAGATGTTAGACTTGTCACAACTGAATCAGGTGCAATTAAACTTACAGGTAAGCCACAGTACACAGGGTATAAAGAGTTTCATTCATCATTGTATGCTGTGTCACTCAAAAAAAAAAAAAAAGATTGTTAAACTGGACAAGCCAGTATTCATTGGTATGGCAATTCTTGAGTTGTCAAAATTATTGATGCTTAAATTTTACTATGATTACCTTAAACCAAAGTATCCTGAGTGTCGTCTGCTATACACTGACACTGACTCTATGATCATTGACGTGTACACTGAAGACTTTTATGAAGACATGAAAACAGAACTACACATGTATGACACGTCTGATTATCCCAAAGACCATCCACTGTTTAGCACACAAAACAAGAAAGTGCCTGGAAAGTTTAAGGATGAACTGAATGGTGTGCCAATAGTTGAGTACGTTGGTCTGAGATAAAAAATGTATTCTATATTGCATCAAAAAGGTAGTCAGTCAAAAGCCAAAGGAATAAAAAAAAAACAGCAATAAAAAATAAAGACATTAGACATGAACATTACAAGCAAGTGTTAGATGGTGCATTAATGCCTTATTATCCAAACAAGTCACTGAGGTCAAATAAACACAATTTAGAAATGATCCAAACACAAAAAGTCACAGGCAGTTGGGGACACGAAACGTGTTTTTCACAGTAAGGAAAAGGCTTATGCACCTGGTCATGAAGACATTTGTGACGAACTGATTGATGAGTTAGTTACTGAAATGATTAACAGTGTCTGGGGGGATAATCTGTAATACTTCTCTAACAAATGCCCTCTGTGGTGCAGGGTCGTACAGGTAATAAATCGGTGGATTACCAGGGACTATATTTTTTATGTTGTGTACAGATGTAGACCAGATGGCGTCTGTTGCCCTGCGCCTGACATCATTTTCTGCCTCTCCCGGTTGATATAAATATCTTACTTGTTTTGTAAACAATCTTGTGTCTGGCACTTTTGTTTTTATTTCTGACCCTGACGGCACTGTTTTCAATTTAATAGCATCTGTGGGTTTTACATGACCTTCATTATTCATTGCTTTTATCACATGTGGCAATCTCATAACTCACTCAGTGTTATGCATGTAGTGCATGAGTTCCTTAGAATACTGGTAACTGAAAAGTCTCTCTGATAACTGTTTGTTAAAGTTCTCAACAATTGCCTGTGATCTGTGTATGCCAGGAATGCCTCGCCGCACAAGCACATTATGCTTTGCAAATAATTGATTAACTGCTCCTTTAAATTCAGATCCGTCATCGACCTGCACAAGCCTGGGAAATTTTATAGGGCCTCGACTATATATTTTTGATAATGCTGTAGCAACAGTAATAGCATTCTTGTCAGTTATGGGTTCAGCGTCTTTGTACCTTGAGCAATGTCGACAACTGTTAATGCATATTTGTAACGTTTTTTTCTTATTATGTCATGTGGTAGAAACAAGAGGTCCATTTGATTCGTGACATTAGGGGTAGTGTTTACAAAATGGGGTCTAGATATTTTTCTTGGAGCAGGGAGATATATTTGCCATATTGCTTGTTTTTGCAGCCACTGTTTTATCTCAGTGAGTGTGACATCCCCACCCACGGCCGCATGTAATTTTTCTATTGCAGTGTTTCCTTTCCAGTAGCCAATTGGGGAGTAATATATTTTTGATAGTTTAATGTCTGTCGTTTTTTCTAGCAATGAAAACTCCTGTAAAATAAACTAATGTCATTCCCACTAGAACAGAGGTTATTTCTCCGTTTCTTTGTTCTGGGCTGGGTTGATAGTTGTCACTTAGTTATGGTTTTGGGATAGACATGTCTTCACCCGTGACAAGATAGTATTCCCTGATTGCGTCATTGATATTAGAAAATGTAGTCTAGGCTAAGTTTTTCACTGATGAAATCAAGATTTTCTATTCTTTGCTTTTCATACTCTTGTTGGGGTTGTGCTAATTTTTCTGATGCTTCATTATCATGCTTTAATTCTTCTGCAGATTCCTCTCTACCCATTTTTTAAAAAAGATAGTTTGATCCACTGAATGCCAGGGTGTTGACAACGGCACCACCCACAATAACAGCTAGTGTCGCCATATTATTTTTATTTACATAGATATATTTTCGGGAATAATTCCTTGTTTGACAAGAAAGTCTTTCGTGGCGATTGACGCTGTGACAACTGCAATTAATTTAACTGAATCTTCAATGTCTAATCTGCTAAGGTCTGCAGATTTCATTTTGAGGAGACTTTTTGCAAGCATAGAATAAGCTACTGCTAATCCGCTGATCATGGCAGAATGATAAACAAGATTCATTATATTCTTTGTTTTGCTCATTTTCTTAGGCAATAAAAATTAAAATAATATTTTTATTTATTGCATGAAAAATGGGTTGACAGGTTTTGGTGTTACTGATAATGTGGCGACTTCTGGTTTTGTTTTTGGAGTGTCTAATTTTTTGGACATTGTACGAGTCTGTGGCTTGTATTTTTTGTATAATTGGTAACCTGAGAAAACAAATCCTGCAACAAAACCAGCAGCTACATAATTTGTTATTCCATGTTTGTGCTTAGTTGATAGTCTCTCACTTTGTTGTGGGTGTTGTGGGGAAGAGGGTCCTGACGGTCCTGATGGTCTTGACGGTAATGTGCATTTGTGCTGTCCAAGCTAGATTATTGTAACTCTTTGCTTTGTGGCTGCCCTCAGTATCTCATTGATCGCCTCCAAAAAAATTCAGAACAATGCAGCCCGGCTTGTTGTGAGAGTCCGTAAGACTGAACATGTCACACCCATCTTGAAGTCCCTTCACTGGCTACCTGTGTCCTCACGTATTCAATACAAAGTTATGTCAATCTGTTTTAACTGCCTTTCAGGCACCAGCCCAGAATACTTGTCCTCTTTGCTGCATGTGTATACACCCTCTCGTGAGCTCCGCTCCTCTTCTGATAAACGGAAGTTGTGTGTACCTTCTGTCCAAACTAAAACATTTGGTCAGCGCACTTTTGTTTATCAAGCCCCAGTGTTATGGAATACACTTCCTCTTGAGGTCAGAAACAGTGAGTCTGTCTCTGACTTCAAGAGGTCGTTGAAAACTCACCTCTTCAAGCTTTACTTTGAATAACTGCCAGTGTTTGATGCCTTAGTTGTAGTTCTGCAATCCTCCTTGTTTAGACTGAATGTTAATTAGAATATAAATTATTATGTATGTATTGTTGTTTAGTTTATTGTAAAAGTGGTGTGTTCGGGCATTGTGCTTTGTTTGTTATGTGCATATATCATTGTATTTTTATTTTTGTGTACAGATTGTAAAGCGCTTAGAGCTTTTGAGTAAGATTAAGCGCTATATAAATACTCATTATTATATTATATTATATTATTAATGGCACTGGTGACGGGGTTGGGTCAGTTACATGAGTCTTTAGCTATAATTTTTTTTTTTTGCCTGTTATATTCGGCTACTCTTTTTCCTGCCTCTACCCTTCCTGGACTTTTAGTCAGTCTTAGTCACCATTTGAACCTGTGTCAAGATCGGACCGGGGCTCAATTGTGGAGTCGTCTGGGTCTCGTCCATTTTTTTTTCTTAGAAAATTTAATTTTGAAAAATCAATATGGCTCCCAGTGACAAGCAACATTTCCATAGGAGCAAAATAATTTCCAAATTTGTAATACAAAAGGCATGCTAATTTACCAATTGAACTTGTTACTATTGGATTTGATCCCAAGTCGCAACTTAGGCTGTCAGTATCAGCAACAGGCAGGAAGTGACTAACAGCTTTTGTATATAATGATACTAAAGACAGACTCAGATCACGCGTCATTAGTGAAGCGATGTGATTTTTATAAATTGAATGTAATTTAATTAATTCACCAGCTGAGAGAGATTTAATATCTTGTGTCATGTATTGTTTGCCTAGATAAGCTTTGGACTTGCCTGACACAATCACAGAGAGAAGCCGCTGGTTTTTTTTTGGTCTACGTCTTTGTTTTCAACAGAGTAGATATCATTTATGAGTAAGAGTTTGTCTGAATTCATTTTATAATGAATAATAATAATAATAAGTAAATAAAAATGTAGCACTTACCTTTGTGTTTAGGCTGTTTTATATAAATTAAAAACACTTTAATCCTTGCATGCCTTGCTAGCACAACACATTTTTCACATATCATCGACGGAGGCAGACCAGTGCAACACACACACATCAAACCACTCTGAGTGCCATCTTGCTTCCAATGACTGGCACAGTGTACTTTAACGCTGAAGAAATATATGAACAGCAGACAAGCCACGGAATCTAACAGGCAGAGAGATAAAACACCACTCATACCTGTCTATACAACGCTACAATCAATTACTGTGCCAACATGCAGTTATAAGCCTTTGAAATGGTCTGTAGCCCTGGCCGGCACCCTGGCCGGCACAACCAACCACCTGTCAGTGCAGTGCATACCAGCACAGAAATAACAGTCGACAGTCAACACCACCCAGCCTAACTCACAAGAAGGGCCTTACCCTAAAAGGTTTCTCTGTTTCCAACAGGCTGCAAACTCATTTAGATTTGTTTCTGACTTGTCTGTGTTGATTGATATGTGCATTAGCTGCCGTCTGCTACTTGGGTGCCAGACACGATAAAAGCTGGTACTGATTATGAAAAGAAAGCTCTCGGCACTGATTGGCCAAATTAGACTGATGTAATGTCTGGAGAAGCTGACGCAATGGGAGGCAAACTTGTTTGAGCCCGGTTGCTGTGAACATAATTCCTTAGAAACCAGTCACAACTCTTTCATTGGTGCATGTTGACTGGAGATAGAACAGGGCAGGTATCACCTTTACAGCACAGGTATACTGTTCTATTTCAGTCTCTTTGCAAGTAAGTTGTGGCTCTTGGTTGTCAACATCTGCTGCAAACCACCGCATAGTCTAGGAGGCCAATACAGAGCCGAACTCATGAGGGCTCCGAATTCTATGCATAAAATTGACGTGAAGTATGTCAAGTGTTGCACTGTCAGGGGAGAGAAATGTGCATGATCGACCAGTGATCATAGATCTACTGTGGCCAAAGCACACACAAAAAAAAAAAAGATAGGAAAGAGAGGGGGCGCTAAGAAAGTGACCGAAAGCAATGCATATGGAAGCCCCCCCGAAAGGGGGCGTATCACATATCCACTGTTCCAGCCACTCAGTGCATGGAAATTTAAATCTAGGTCCCCCAAGGGGGGTCCAGATATTTAGCCGGTGTGGACAGCTGTTTCGGTCTAGGCGACCTCTTCAGCACACCATCGGCAATACTGGAGGAGGCAGGAAATTCTGCCTACCTGCAATGACAACCACATTTTACTGTGGTGTCTGCAGGGGCATACATTCCATGCCACCACCCAGAGTCAAATCTCCATGCACCCTAAAAGAGAACCTACCAAAAGGGGGGAAGGGGTCGCAGTCGATATTGCAGTGACAAATGAAAAGAAAAGGGGAGACCGCCAGTGCTAATATTTTAGGAAGGTTACAAAGTAAAGTAGGTTATAGCACTGTCAGGGGAGAGAAATGTGCATGATCGACCAGTGATCATAGATCTACTGTGGCCAAAGCACAAAAAAAAAAGATAGGAAAGAGAGGGGTCGCTAAGAAAGTGACCGAAAGCAATGCATATGGAAGCCCCCCCCCGAAGGGGGGCGTATCACATATCCACTGTTCCAGCCACTCAGTGCATGGAAATTTAAATCTAGGTCCCCCAAGGGGGGTCCAGATATTTAGCCGGTGTGGACAGCTGTTTCGGTCTAGGCGACCTCTTCAGCACACCATCGGCAATACTGGAGGAGGCAGGAAATTCTGCCTACCTGCAATGACAACCACATTTTACTGTGGTGTCTGCAGGGGCATACATTCCATGCCACCACCAAGAGTCAAATCTCCATGCACCCTAAAAGAGAACCTACCAAAAGGGGGGAAGGGGTCGCAGTCGATATTGCAGTGACAAATGAAAAGAAAAGGGGAGACCGCCAGTGCTAATATTTTAGGAAGGTTACAAAGTAAAGTAGGTTATAGCACTGTCAGGGGAGAGAAATGTGCATGATCGACCAGTGATCATAGATCTACTGTGGCCAAAGCACAAAAAAAAAAAAAAGATAGGAAAGAGAGGGGGCGCTAAGAAAGTGACCGAAAGCAATGCATATGGAAGACATATCCACTGTTCCAGCCACTCAGTGCATGGAAATTTAAATCTAGGTCCCCCAAGGGGGGTCCAGATATTTAGCCGGTGTGGACAGCTGTTTCGGTCTAGGCGACCTCTTCAGCACACCATCGGCAATACTGGAGGAGGCAGGAAATTCTGCCTACCTGCAATGACAACCACATTTTACTGTGGTGTCTGCAGGGGCATACATTCCATGCCACAACCCAGAGTCAAATCTCCATGCACCCTAAAAGAGAACCTACCAAAAGGGGGGAAGGGGTCGCAGTCGATATTGCAGTGACAAATGAAAAGAAAAGGGGAGACCGCCAGTGCTAATATTTTAGGAAGGTTACAAAGTAAAGTAGGTTATAGCACTGTCAGGGGAGAGAAATGTGCATGATCGACCAGTGATCATAGATCTACTGTGGCCAAAGCACAAAAAAAAAAGAAGATAGGAAAGAGAGGGGGCGCTAAGAAAGTGACCGAAAGCAATGCATATGGAAGCCCCCCCCCCCCCCCGAAGGGGGGCGTATCACATATCCACTGTTCCAGCCACTCAGTGCATGGAAATTTAAATCTAGGTCCCCCAAGGGGGGTCCAGATATTTAGCCGGTGTGGACAGCTGTTTCGGTCTAGGCGACCTCTTCAGCACACCATCGGCAATACTGGAGGAGGCAGGAAATTCTGCCTACCTGCAATGACAACCACATTTTACTGTGGTGTCTGCAGGGGCATACATTCCATGCATGGAGATTTGACTCTGGGTGGTGGCATGGAATGTATGCCCCTGCAGACACCACAGTAAAATGTGGTTGTCATTGCAGGTAGGCAGAATTTCCTGCCTCCTCCAGTATTGCCGATGGTGTGCTGAAGAGGTCGCCTAGACCGAAACAGCTGTCCACACCGGCTAAATATCTGGACCCCCCTTGGGGGACCTAGATTTAAATTTCCATGCACTGAGTGGCTGGAACAGTGGATATGTGATACGCCCCCCTTCGGGGGGGGGGGGGGGGCTTCCATATGCATTGCTTTCGGTCACTTTCTTAGCGCCCCCTCTCTTTCCTATCTTTTTTTTTTGTGCTTTGGCCACAGTAGATCTATGATCACTGGTCGATCATGCACATTTCTCTCCCCTGACAGTGCTATAACCTACTTTACTTTGTAACCTTCCTAAAATATTAGCACTGGCGGTCTCCCCTTTTCTTTTCATTTGTCACTGCAATATCGACTGCGACCCCTTCCCCCCTTTTGGTAGGTTCTCTTTTAGGATGCATGGAGATTTGACTCTGGGTGGTGGCATGGAATGTATGCCCCTGCAGACACCACAGTAAAATGTGGTTGTCATTGCAGGTAGGCAGAATTTCCTGCCTCCTCCAGTATTGCCGATGGTGTGCTGAAGAGGTCGCCTAGACCGAAACAGCTGTCCACACCGGCTAAATATCTGGACACCCCTTGGGGGACCTAGATTTAAATTTCCATGCACTGAGTGGCTGGAACAGTGGATATGTGATACGCCCCCCTTCGGGGGGGGGGGGGGCCTTCCATATGCATTGCTTTCGGTCACTTTCTTAGCGCCCCCTCTCTTTCCTATCTTTTTTTTTTTGTGCTTTGGCCACAGTAGATCTATGATCACTGGTCGATCATGCACATTTCTCTCCCCTGACAGTGCTATAACCTACTTTACTTTGTAACCTTCCTAAAATATTAGCACTGGCGGTCCCCCCTTTTCTTTTCATTTGTCACTGCAATATCGACTGCGACCCCTTCCCCCCTTTTGGTAGGTTCTCTTTTAGGGTGCATGGAGATTTGACTCTGGGTGGTGGCATGGAATGTATGCCCCTGCAAACACCACAGTAAAATGTGGTTGTCATTGCAGGTAGGCAGAATTTCCTGCCTCCTCCAGTATTGCCGATGGTGTGCTGAAGAGGTCGCCTAGACCGAAACAGCTGTCCACACCGGCTAAATATCTGGACCCCCCTTGGGGGACCTAGATTTAAATTTCCATGCACTGAGTGGCTGGAACAGTGGATATGTGATACGCCCCCCTTCGGGGGGGGGGCTTCCATATGCATTGCTTTCGGTCACTTTCTTAGCGCCCCCTCTCTTTCCTATCTTTTTTTTTTTTTTTTTTTTTTTTTGTGCTTTGGCCACAGCAGATCTATGATCACTGGTCGATCATGCACATTTCTCTCCCCTGACAGTGCTATAACCTACTTTACTTTGTAACCTTCCTAAAATATTAGCACTGGCGGTCTCCCCTTTTCTTTTCATTTGTCACTGCAGTATCGACTGCGACCCCTTCCCCCCTTTTGGTAGGTTCTCTTTTAGGATGCATGGAGATTTGACTCTGGGTGGTGGCATGGAATGTATGCCCCTGCAGACACCACAGTAAAATGTGGTTGTCATTGCAGGTAGGCAGAATTTCCTGCCTCCTCCAGTATTGCCGATGGTGTGCTGAAGAGGTCGCCTAGACCGAAACAGCTGTCCACACCGGCTAAATATCTGGACCCCCCTTGGGGGACCTAGATTTAAATTTCCATGCACTGAGTGGCTGGAACAGTGGATATGTGATACGCCCCCCTTCGGGGGGGGGGGGGGGGGCTTCCATATGCATTGCTTTCGGTCACTTTTTTAGCGCCCCCTCTCTTTCCTATCTTTTTTTTTTTTTTTTTGTGCTTTGGCCACAGTAGATCTATGATCACTGGTCGATCATGCACATTTCTCTCCCCTGACAGTGCTATAACCTACTTTACTTTGTAACCTTCCTAAAATATTAGCACTGGCGGTCCCCCCTTTTCTTTTCATTTGTCACTGCAATATCGACTGCGACCCCTTCCCCCCTTTTGGTATGTTCTCTTTTAGGGTGCATGGAGATTTGACTGTGGGTGGTGGCATGGAATGTATGCCCCTGCAGACACCACAGTAAAATGTGGTTGTCATTGCAGGTAGGCAGAATTTCCTGCCTCCTCCAGTATTGCCGATGGTGTGCTGAAGAGGTCGCCTAGACCGAAACAGCTGTCCACACCGGCTAAATATCTGGACTCCCCTTGGGGGACCTAGATTTAAATTTCCATGCACTGAGTGGCTGGAACAGTGGATATGTGATACGCCCCCCTTCGGGGGGGCTTCCATATGCATTGCTTTCGGTCACTTTCTTAGCGCCCCCTCTCTTTCCTATCTTTTTTTTTTTTTTTTTTTTTTTTTTTTTGTGCTTTGGCCACAGTAGATCTATGATCACTGGTCGATCATGCACATTTCTCTCCCCTGACAGTGCTATAACCTACTTTACTTTGTAACCTTCCTAAAATATTAGCACTGGCGGTCTCCCCTTTTCTTTTCATATGTCAAGTGTTGTTTATTGATTGTCGTCGCTGTTGTCTCGTTTCCTAGGTATTGAAGAATCAATCCAGACCAAAAAGGTGACTGCCAAGCGTGTGAAATGCAAAGAAGTACCCAACGGAGAAAGAAACACGCTTAGAAAAAACGGTACAACACAATTTATTAATATTTCGGGTAAATACCCTTTGTCAAAATAGACAAACAAACAGAGACATTAGCCGCTACTTATCTTCAGATGCAGAAGGAATGTGGCAACTCAATCTACTGTTGCCACATTCCTTCTGCATCTGAAGATAAGTAGCGGCTAATGTCTCTGTTTGTTTGTCTATTTTGACAAAGGGTATTTACCCGAAATATTAATAAATTGTGTTGTACCGTTTTTTCTAAGCGTGTTTCTTTCTCCGTTGGGTACTTCTTTTCTTTTCTCTAGGTATTGAAGGTAACACCTGCCCTGTCTCGTCATGATTTCCCAAGAAAAAGTAGTGCTCATATTGAACCTTTCTGCACTTAGAATTTCTTAAAGTGTGCTTTTATGCAGTGTGTGTGTGTATGTGTGTATGTGTTTGTGTGTGTGTGTGTTTGTGTTTGTGTGTGTGTTTGTTTGTGTGTTTGTTTGTGTGTGCGTATGTGTTTGTTTGTGTGTTTGTTTGTGTGTATTTGAGTGTGTGTGTGTGTGTGTGTGTTTGTGTGTGCGTATGTGTGTGTGTGTGTGTGTGTGTGTGTGTGTGTGTGTGTGTGTGTGTGTGTGTGTGTGTGTGTGTGTGTGTGTGTGGCACCCTGCATTAGCTCTTTACTGCCTCTCGGCTGTGAATAAACACAGGCAATGGTTTTTCTAAAATAAGCTCTTTCACAACGCATGTCTTGCTATCGCCGTGCCGTCAAGTGGAGACCTGAAGTACAGTTTACTAAAGCCAGGCCTGGGGCCCGGGGCTCTTGAGGATATGACCATGTGTTAGCTCATAAGAATCCCACTATAAAGAACCTGCAGAGGTAACCTTTAAGTTGTAAGTAAGTACATAGTTTCACTTGGCACCAGTAGACTGAAACTGCTGTTATTCCAGTGCTTTGCGAGGCCCAATAACGAGTAATACCGGCAAACACCTGTGCATTTCAGACCAGGACGGCGTTCGATTTTGTGAATACGGGTAATCACCTGTGAATTTCGAAACAGCCTGCGCGCGTACAGACGATTCTGGAGATTTTTGTCAATATTATTGTGGCGTGGTGATTTATCAGTGCATGCAGGCCGGGTGGGCGGGTGGGGGGAAATCAATACCGGCAACGGGCGGCGCGGTATTTACTCTGTGCGGGGTAGAGAGAGATGATGATGGTTAAAACATTAATTAGAGGGGTTAACTCAGTGATTATGTTAATGCTAAGAAGTACCCAACGGAGAAAGAAACACGCTTAGAAAAGACGGGTACAACACAATTTATTAATATTTCGGGTAAATACCCTTTGTCAAAATAGACAAACAAACAAACATAGACGTCACCTCCTTCAGTTGCCACATTCCTTCTGCCATTGAAGATAAGTAGCGGCTAATCTCTATGTTTGTTTGTTTGTCTATTTTGACAAAGGGTATTTACCCGAAATATTAATAAATTGTGTTGTACCCGTCTTTTCTAAGCGTGTTTCTTTCTCCGTTGGGTACTTCTTTGCATATTACACGCTTGGCAGTCACCTTTTTGGTCTGGATTGATATGTTAATGCTGCTTCAGACTTCTCTTGCTTTCTATCTCCAGGGACGTAGCGGGCATGAGAAGAGTAGTCCGGCGGTTTTGGAAAGTCGAAAACTATTTGAGGGACGATGGCGACCAGACGCTTATTTATTGATACTAAAATGTTAACTCTATTTCACTAAGAAACAACATTCACATCCAAAGATAGACTTACCTATGATATGCTGGCTTGGAATCAAGAATTGGGAAATGTCACAAAAATCCTTCATGTGGTCATGGGGAAACCAATGAATTAGTAAACAAACTCGCCTTTCTGTAGTTAGAAGATTACAACATGTCAGAGTTGAAGATCGTTTGTTGTAGATGAGACTTGCGAAACAAAATTAAAAAGGAGATATAATACATGAAGAAATGTTCATCACAAAAGCTTTGGGTCTCCTGAATCAACTTTGACAGCAGACGTTTGTGTTGCACGGGATTTTTGAAGCACATTGGTTCTTAATAATAATAATAATGGCTACTTATATAGCGCTTATACTAAAATATGCTCTTAGCGCCTTACAAATAAAGAGTGGGAGTGGAGGGGGTCATAAAGCCAGAGGAACAAATGATTCTGCAATACACACGCACAAACAAACACACAGGTACATAACGGCCACTGACGAAGAACTGCGCGCGAGCTACATTGGGGTATCGAATAGGTGGGTCTTAAGGGCAGTGAATGAGGGAGAATATCTAATATCTATGGAGAGAGTTCCAGACAACACTGAGGTCCAACGTGCGCAAAACAACGGTCACCTCTGTTTGCAGAGCAGGACTCTGAGAAGGCGCGCCGTGTCACTACTTGAACGGAGGGAGTGGGAGGGAGTGTATAGTTGAAGAAGATCAGGGAGATAGGCAAGGGTAGAGTAGTTAATAGTTTTGTAGCACAGACAGGCGATTTTGTACGAGACTCGTTGTTTGACTGGCAGCCAATGAAGTTGTCTCAGGATAGGAGTGATGGGCTGATGCTGTCAAGTGTGGACGATAAGACGTGCAGCACAATTCTGAACTCACTGCAATTTCTGAATGAGAGACCGAGGGAGGCCAGTTAAGTAATCAATTGCAGTAATCAATGCGGGACAAGACTAAAAGGACGACCAGTTTGGTGGCAGATTCAGTGGTGAGGTAATGACGGATAGAACTGATACGTCTTAATTCCAAAAAAGCAATTTTGCAGACATGATTTACATGGTCCTTCATTTGAAGATCTTTATCAAGAAAAACGCCAAGATTGCGAACTGAATCAGAAAATGGAATAGGTGCGTCACAAATGTGCATAGAGTCAGGAGAATTGGGCAGCAGTCGAGAGGCACCGATAAGAAGAGCTTCTGTCTTGCCCTCGTTTAACTGGAGTTTATTTTCACACATCCAGGACTTAATAATATCTGAGATACAGTTATGAACATCTGAAATAGCCTGACTGGAGCTGTTTGGAGGTGCAGATTTCGGAAGTTGTGTATCATCTGCATACATGTGATGATCGGTTGAATGCGATGCGATAACCTGAGAGAGAGGCTGAGTGTACAGCGTAAATAGAATGGGGCCCAGGACAGAGCCCTGGGGGACCCCAAACTCTAGCGCAGCAGCTTCAGAAAGAACGTTCTTGACAGAGACGTTAATCTGACGGGAAGACAGATAAGAGTAGAACTTACCAGAAATACCAAAGTAGTTTTCTAGACGCTGGAGCAAGATGGAGTAGTCAATGGTGTCAAACGCAGCTGATAGGTCTAACAGGGCAAGAACTGAGATCAGGTTTTCATCATAGGCACTTAGGAGGCCATTAACGACACAGAGGAGAGCAGTTTCAGTACTGTGCCCAGCACGTTAAGCAGACTGAAGCGGATGGACGAGATTGTTTGACTGTAGATATTTAGTGAGCTATGTCAGAACGACTCTCTCAAGAACTTTGGACATAAAGAAAGGGTAGGTTTGAAACGGGGCGATAGTTCTTTAGCTGGTTGGGGTCAAGATTCGACTTTTTCAGGAGGGGTTTGACAACGGCTGATTTGAATTCTGACAGAAAGACGCCTCACTCGAGGGACTGATTTATGATTTTATGATTGGTTTCTTGACACATCCAGCTCAGAAAATGTCCTAAAAACTTTTTCTCTGAGTGCTGCAGAAGCCACAATTAAAGTTGTTGGCAACACGAATCAAGTGGAGTGAGTCAGTTTTAGACTTGTGGAGGGGGAACCTTGTATTGGTTGCGGTGTGGCGCGTCTACGCGTAGGAATAAGATATTTCCAATGCCAGTTGGTTCAAGTTCTTATTAGGAGGTCGTTCTGCTTCGTTTAATGTGTCATGACTTGAGGCTTTTACCGTTTGGAGTCGGCGTGCGGCTTTTGCTAGTGGTGCCTCATGTCCTTCTTATTTCTGTTTTTTACCACTGCTAAATTGGTGGAGCTAGTGGTGCAGAAGTCTGTTGTGTTGATGCACTTCGGCCAGTAGCTTTTGTTCTTGGACCGGCGATTAAATTGACACTTTTCTGTTTACCAGCCACTGCTAAGTGGTGCACTGAGCTATTGGCGCAAACATGCCGTTTTTGGTAAACATGAACACACTTGCAAAGTTTTGACACTACGACAGGTTTGCTGTCTCTCTCTCGCGCGCTCTTTTTTTTTTTTTTTTTTGTGTTTTGTCCAAAAAGTACTCCGGCGGTCGCCGGAGTGGCCCGCTACGTCCCTGATCTCTGGAGGCTGATGCACACACTGACCATGAATTTGTATCGGGTTACTCACAAGAACCCTTTTTCTATAACAAAGAAATCCAATATTTTGTATTTTTTTTTAAAAACGTTAAAATTTTGTTTCGCGTCGTCGTAGATTACAAAAATCACTATATCTTGTCTATGTTTTCCTATTGCCCACAGGCAAGCCGAGTCCTGGTGAGAATGAAGAAGACTGTGCTCAGCTAAATGTCGGCTTCTCTTGGGGCGACGAAAGGTGCTCACAGACAAATGCATTTGCTTGCAAAAGAGGTAATACTCAGTCACGTTGTAATTTGTTTCAACTCTGTTATGGTCGTAACCCCTTCATTGCCGAGAAAAAGGGAACACGGCCCAACTGCAAAAGACATATATCTACGTCTCTTGCTGAGACCAGTTTGTATCCATGTTTCCTGCGCGTGTTTTGCCTTTTGGTCGTTAAATCATCAACGATTTCAGAAACAAAACAGTTTTTTTTTTATATGCTTACAGTGGCAGGGAAGGGGTTAAGGAAAGTAGGTTAACAACATGTCCAGGGGTGAGAACTGTGCTTTATTGACCAAGGATCATATATCTAGTTGGACACAGCACCAACAAAAAAGAGAGATGGTGATATTAAGTAAGTGCATGGAAGCAGTGAATGTAGAAGCTCCCCCCCCCCCTCTCCCCCAAGGGCGGCGTATCTGCACATTCACTGGATTTCCAGTCCCATGATGCATGGGAATTCAGATCTAGGTCTCCCTAGTGGCGGGTCAAGATTGCAGTGTCGGTGAATTTCGGTCAAGTCAACCTCATTAACCATCAGCATACTATGGGCGTACTGGAGGCAGGGAAGGAACTTGAACTTACCTGCAAGGAAGACCATCATTTACTGTGGCTTGTGCAGGTGCATACATTTCAATGCCTCCACAAAGAGCTAAATGTGTATGCATGCTAAGAGAGAATCTACGAAAAAGGGGTTGTAGTCGAAATTGTAGGAATACACTAACAGAAAAAAAAGGTGGAGCGGGGAGGAGGGGGGGGGAGGGGGCGGGGGGTTGCTTAGACCGAAACAGCTGTTCACACCGACAATATAATCTGGACCCTCACTAGGAGGACCTAGATCCGAATTTACATGCATCATGGGGCTGGAAATCAGAAAATGTGGAGATACCCCCCCCCCCCACACACACACACACACACACCCTTTTTTTTGGGGGGGTGGAGGGGGGGGGGTTGAGGGAGACTTCTTGCTTGCAGTCACTTATTTTGTTACCCCTCTCTTTTATTTTCCTTAACTCATTCTACCCCAGACACACCACAGGAACATAAGGATCGACCATGATAGTTCAGGCGTGATGCCAGAATAGCTTGGCGCCTATGGGCGCCAAGCTATTCTGGCATCACCCTTGAACTATCATGGTCGATCTTTGTCCTGCACTGCAATGCAGTCTTCAGAGGACAATGGCAAAAATTTAAGGATTTCAGTGTTGAGGTAGAATGAGTTAAACTTCTATTTGCAAAAAAAGACCTTTAGGGTGTGGCGATGGAGCGCTTACAATGAGCTCTACTACGATCCGAAGTTTTCGCGAGTTGTTTTCCTTGACTACGAGCTCCTCATGCAACATGGACGCCTATAGTGAAAACGTCAACACGGTCAAGTATTCCGACAAAGTGCGACGAGATGTTAAGTACACAGAAAAGCTGATATTATCGATGGTACCAATCCTGATGAGATACCAAAACGTTAGTGGTCTGCAAATCTCGATGATCTGCCAGACGTATGCAGTACACTGGCGATGGTCAACTACTTGGAGTTAACAATGTCTACACCCAGGAATAGTTTGAGCCTACAGGGGCCTGAATCAGGCAGCAAATGCGTACAAGACCTGTGTTGCTGTTTGGATGCGGGACAGTTTGTCGCACAGACCAATTCAGTGACTGCGTCAACCTAGATGTCACTGCAAAGGTAAGCAAAGGTTAGTTTTTGCCTCCCATTTGTTTGTCAGTGCGTGTGTGTGTGTGTGTGTGTGTGTGTGTGTGTGTGTGCGTGCGTGCGTGCGTGCGTGCGTGCGTGTGTGTGTGTGTGTGTGTGTGTGTGTGTCTGTCTGTGTCTGTGTGTGTGTGTGTGTGTGTGTGTGCTACCTGTTTGTGTGCTACCTGTTTGTGTGCTACCTGTTTGTGGACAGAGTTAATTTGTGATCATTATCTTGGGGCCGAGGAGGGATGGGGTGGGATGGATCGAGGGCCTGGTGTTTGATGTTTACAGTATAATTACTGATGCCACCGACCTATTTATGAAAGACCTAGACATATTTGCGTCACGCGGTTTCTCAACGGATATACAACTTAGACGATGTCGTCAATGCATACAAGAACATCGGCAAACATCGGCACAGGCAAACATACTGAATTTGTACAATGCAAATTTTGCATATTTATTGTTGAATTATGACCCCATGCGGTCAAACATACGCGTAAAGGCACGCAACACAGTGTGTAACACAATGACGTTCTCAGGCTTCTTGATTTGATTTTACGTCACAATGCCAGATTACTACCATGAACGTGACGTTTTGTTAACAAGTAATCTTCAAATAGGCTCTGCTAAATGTACGCTTTTCGCGTTTGGTGCTTGCGAAATGTGTGTGAATAATATATACAAATACTACTACAACTATCACTAGTATTACTGCTACTACTACACAACAAACCAAGGGGAATTAATGGGAATATAGGGTATTTACTCGACCACATATAGTAATGCACCTTCGTGTTTGTGTATGTATGTTTCTCCTGCCTACTTCCTAAGTTCCGGAGAAAGACAGGGGTTATATAAGAGACCTGATGCATCCTTTTTTAGGGATGTAGATGATCGTCTTGTTATATACCTGCGTATTTCTCTGTGGGCTGGCGAATGGGTGCCTGATAGGCGGGGGCAGGGGATCTAACTGTTCGTCTGTCCAGCGCTGAGTAATTCCCCTTGGTTTGTTGTACAATTCTGCCAGCGCTAGCCTCACCTATCTGGTTTGTGAGTGCTTCTACTACGACCACGCCTACTACTACGACTACTACTACTACTAATACCTCTACTATAATACAGCTTTTTTTTCTTCAAATAATTCTACCCAAAGAACATGTGCAAATTGTATTGATCAGAGACGATGCCTGCTAGATTTAGCCACCTGCCGCCGGGGCATGTCTACCTACCCCCTTGCTTGTGTATGTCCATACAGTTATTTCCAAGACTGAATTATTATTTAACTCATTCAGCCCTGACGCACTACAGCAGAAGATGGATTGACCATAATAATTCAAGGATAGTGCGTCGGCTCCAAGTTAATCTGGCACTACCCTTGACTGAATTATCATGGTCGATCCATCTCTTGCAACGGGTGCATAGTCGTTAGATGACGCGTCCGAAATTGGGGAAATACGGCCTTTGGGTTGAATGAGCTGAAACAAAGGCTTTTAGTCTAGAAGCTGCCCTTCATAGACGATCAGCCGTTTACGAGATAGTGATTTTCGAGAGAATAACAAAGGTTTGGGTATATCAAAATGAAGTCTAGTATGAATAAAAGCAGTGCGCACTCGTTTTAAACCGCCGGAGGATGGAGACCTTTTTCTGTAGCACATTTTGTTTCCAGTACGGCTGCAGACGAAACCAGGACCGTCGCGGCCATGTTTACAGGGGATCAGTAGTTTACACGGGTCTCATTGTTCCTGTATTCAGTGGTAGTATGCACTATATGTCACTTAAAAAGGATTTCATTTCTTTTTTAAGTAATATTTTCACACTTAGATATATTAAGAGAAGAACCAATTACCCAAAAAGCTTGCCGCCTTGAACTCAAATATCGTTACTCAGCAATAAGGTATCACAAATCACGTGATCAAAGCATGATCCACCATACACGCGGATTCGTTGTGAATTTCGGTTTGCCCACGAATTCTTTTTTGATTTGTTCTACGTAAGCTTGTTTGTTTCCCATTAAAATGCAAACGTGTAAAGTTGCTGTGTGCATTTTTACGTCCTGACAAAGGTTTGTCACGTTTATTTTCATTCACTTTACCATCGCTTTGCCCGTTTCATTTCGACACCACAGCACCAAAAGAAAACGCAACCCACAACACACGCTATTTTCGAAACCTATATCCGAAGTGCAACATGCTGCATGCTGTAAAAGAGAAAGAATGCCACACCACTTGGTTTTAACTGTCATGGCTGAGCAAAGTTTCGGAACTTGATTAATTCTTTTATGCAGTAACATTATTTTAATCAGTTGCACTGACAAGCTATTATGTTGTGATGTGCGATCACTGCCAGTGCCAATTATGCAGTCTCAGTTATCACTGATGGTACAGTACACTTCACACCGAAAAAAATACACAGCACAATGTGAACACGCTTGGAAGTTCATGCAATGCTTTGTTTAAAATTAAACCCTATCTTGCTAGAGTAGCCTACTGCACAAAAGAGGAACTTTTTTTGCTGTTGTGTTTTTTGCAGTTTGTCTGCATATCTAGACATTTGCAGTTCGCTGCAAGGATTATTAGCAGCTGACATTAGCACTGACATATTTTGGGATTGAAACGAGAAAGAAAACGGAGAAAATGATACAGAAATGATTTAATAAATCAGTCAGTCAAGTGATCACCCTCCGACCCTCTCCGCCTCCTCATCCCCCGCACCAAACTCAGCACTTTCGGCCCCCGCTCCTTCTCAGTATACGGTCCATCTACATGAAACACTCTCCCCCTCTCTCTCCGTCAGAAACACTCACTCTCCTTCCAGTCCGCCCTCAAAACTCATCTCTTTCAACAGTTCTAGCACTATATCACCACACTCCCCACCCCAAGCTGATGTCGTAATGTTTTTTCACTATTTGTTACGTGAGTCATTGTCTAAAGCGTGCGCATGCGTGTGCGAGTTGTGAGTGCGCGCTTAGAGTTATAATTATTATAAGATAAGCGCATTATAAATACCGTAATTATTTTTATCAAATGAATCAGATATATATGTTTTATGATGAACAGCTAGTTAAGGGGAGGGGGGAGGGGGGGGGGGAAGCACATACTTTATAATGTACACCTACTATTTCTTTCAGTGTTTCCATTACCCACTCATAACTCATGTTATTTGTTGGGATTTCAAAATACATGTACTTGCTGCTGTTACATTATCTTCTTACTGGTTGTGACATTTCGCTGTAAGATTTACAGTCCCATACTTTAAGCCTGATCCGCCTAACGCACATGGAGGTTGACTGTATCATTGATATGTGTGTGTAGGCAGCGTTTTGTTTGTTTGGCAGTTTTGGCATCACCTTTAAGTTTGGTGCCTCTGTGCATGTGGGCCACCAGTACTATTTACAGAACTGATGGCTGCATGTGCAGGCTAGTTCATGGTATCACTTATCAATGTGAACTGGGCAGCCTATTGTTTGAAGTGATCAGTGATGGCATCATCCATGATGTATGTGTGCATTTGGCCACTGGTACTGTTTACAGAACTAGTGGCTGAATATGCATTTTATTATTACTGTTATTGGTATCAGGTGCGACATTATCTCTAAGTTTTGGTGCCCCTGTGTATGAGGCCAACAGTACTTTTCACAGAACTTCATGTATGCTGTACACATGAGATTTGTAGGTGGGCAGCTAAAATACAGGCAGTCAATACAAGCCACTTTCTTAACCTCAAGTCTCTATATATAGGTTTTACAGTCCACTAATGCCCATCAGTATACAATTGTGGGTGTTCTGCGTTTTTGTGTGTGTATGTGGGGTGGGGTTGAAAGTGGGGCGGTATGGCCCCTATTACCGTGTATGTGTACGTACAAAACCTACATTACAAACAAACATAAATTAATAATTTAAATAAATAGTTATTTAGGTTTAGCGCTGCGCAGGCGACTACGGCCATCTCACAGCAGTTAAATAAATAAGATAAAGTAAGTCAAAGATGCCTGGGACATATGAACGCTAAGTAAAGTATAGATTTTATCAACATGCACAGATGTACATTCTTTTGGTGGGTGTTCTGCGGTTTTGTGTGTGTAACTGGAGTGGGGTTGGGAGCGAGCGGTGTGGAACCTATTACCATGTACGTGTATAAGACATAAGACATTTATTCACCAAGTAAAACGTTTTAAAGGATTTTTGTGTGACATGGCGACAGTAAAATACATCCTCACTTGTAGGGCATTCATCATGTCATACACTCAGTTGCCTATCATCCCATATACAGCACTAAAAGGTAGATAAACACAATATTAAACACAAATCAGTCATATATCACAAATCATGGAATCACGTTGTTCCATGGATGGTGATGTACTGAAGACAGCTTCTGGAAAGAAACTGCATCTGAATTGAGAGGTGCTGGCTTTAAAAGCACGGAACCGCCGGCCAGAGGGCAAAAGCTCGAAGAGATGATTGGCTGGGTGTGACAGATCTGACAGAATATTACTGGTGGCTACATGCACATGGGCACCATGGTGTATGTTCTTAAGCTGTATGCTGATGTGTATGTACAAAACCTACATTTCAAACAAACAAACAAAAAATAAATAAATAATTTAAATAAATAAGAAGAAGTAAGTCTAAGGTACCTGGGACATATGCATGCTAGGTAAAGGATAGATTAAAATTATGAACATACACAGATGTGCATGTCCTTTGAAAGGTGTCATGCGGTTTTATGTGTGTATTTAGGTAGGGGTTGGGAGCAGGCGGTATGGCACCTATTACCATATATATATGTTTATATTTTCTTCATGTATGCTGACGTGTATGTTCAAAACCTGCATTACAAACAAACAAAATAAACAAATAATTTAAATAAATAGTTATTTTGGTTTCATGCCGAGCAGGCGACTAATGTTATCTCATGGCGCTTAAATAAATAAGATAAAGTAAGTCAAGATACCTGGGCCATATGAATGCTGAGTAAAGGATAGATTATGAACATGCACAGATGTACTTGTCTTTTGGTGGGTGTTCTGTGGTTGTGGAGTGGGGTTGGGAGTGGGCAGTATACCATGTATGTGTATGAGAACATCAGCATATGTACAAAACCTACTTTTCCAATAAATAAAAATAAATAATAAATTTAAATAACTAGGACATATGAATACCAAGTAAAGGATATATTATGAACATGCACAGACCTGCATGTCCTTTAATGGGTGTACTGTGGTTTTGTATGTGGGGTGGGAAGCGGGTGGTATGCGCCTATTATCATATCTGTGTACATGTTATGTTCACATCATTATTACCATATATGTGCACATGACCAGTTAAAAATCCCATATGTGTACATGTATGTTCTCATCTTGTATGCTGATGTCCCCCACCCGGGTCTGCACTGGGGGAATTGGGTGGGGTTAACTACTTTTTAGTTCCCAGGGTCACCCTGGTCAGCCCCACAGGGTGGGTTTCCTCTCTATTCTGGGGCATGTGTTTCTGTCTACCCTTGGTCCATTCACCTGTATTTTCTTTTTTTAAAATCTCCCTACTGTCTGCACTGCCTGTAGCTCTTGATATTGGATGTGTGTTACTAAATGGTCTGGTTAGGTTTATTTAGTGTATTAGACCGACTGGCAACATACATTAAATATTCTCTTTAGTTGGGATTTTTTTTACAAGCAGTGCAGGCACGTCCTGAGAAAGTGTTGTTGCTGTCGGGACGTTAAGCAATGTACAATCAATCATTGTATGCTGATGTCATTATAGGCTGATGTGTATGTGCAAACATACATCACAAACAAACAAACAAACAAATAAAAAATAAATAAAATAATAAATTAATTTTTAAAAAATAAGTCGGAGATACCTGGGACCTATGAATATGCATGCTAAGTAAAGTATAGATTATGAACATGCACAGATGTATGCATATTGAAAACAAGTTTCCTCTCCTTGGTGGCCACTACCATACCACTAGTGATCATATGCATCAAGGAATTCCTTCCATCTATAATTAAAAGGATAAATAATAAACAAATATGTAAGTGAATACATAAATGAATCAATAATAAATAAATAAATAAAACATGTAATATAATGGAGAGGGCTACTATCTGTATTGTGTCTCATCATGCAGTCCTGATAACGTTTGTTCATAAGCGTTCTTGTGAGTACTTGAGTGCGGATTGGTTGAATGTGTTGCAAAAACTAAATTTTTTTTATATTTAGGTGTTTAGCTGAACATGGTGATTTAGATGGAAACGGTTCGGATATGGATTTCACTCTACCGGGCTTGTGCCTAAGACCAGTCGGATAAAAGTGTGCTTGACCAGTTAAAAATCCCATCTCCACTAATAAAAAAGAGCAGACCTGCACTTAGAGCGGTTAGGCTGTGTTACGTGGTGGAGTTGTAGTCGAAGTATGATAAACACACTAGACACACACACATACAGTTCTTTAAAATAAACCTCGTTCAGCTGCAATCCGTCACACGTGGCTTAAGGATGTAGACAATGCTGGAGTAACAGTTCCAACAATATTTAATTCACCGATGCGATATCCACACAATAATGCACTTTCAAATGCACAAACTACTGATACAAAGTCTCTTCTGCTATGTCCACACTACGACTCAAATTTCTCATACACAGCGTGTCTCGCAATAAACTGCGTATCTCTACAACTGACAAAGCAAGACAATGTACTAACGGGCTTTCCCAGCGCCCTCCTTATAAATACTACAAAAATCTAGAAACTTCTACGGAAATCATACAACGCAACCAATCAGAACGCAACACGCAGCCGAAGCTCATTAAAATAAACTTTCGAGAAAAACTATAACAGGCTACAAAAACTCGGCTGCTCACTTCAGCTCTAAATTCTAGCGTATAATTAAGTCACATAAAAGTATGGTATCCCTATCACCTGGTAGCTCTAGAAAGTACGAGAACATTCCCGAAACAAAATAAAGGCTGTTCAATGCACGCTCACAGGGAAAACAAAAAGTAGCGAAAAAAGTAGCGAAGTGTAGCCAACTAACCGATGTGACACTTACGAGGCCACCAGACAGTGCGACCCCTCCAGAACGCTCCGGACTAAACACAACAAAACGAAATCGGCTCTACTCACGAACAAAAGAAAATCTTACTAAAAAGGCACGTGAATCGTAACCGTAATAGGTAAAAAAAAAAAAAAAACATTGGATCGTTACCTACGATCAACACACGCACGCTCTCACAGGATAACACAACCACAATCGTAACAGGCTGGAAAACAGACGAACAACATGCATGTTGTATCCGGACGAAAAGTCTTCAGAATTTTGAAGATGGTCGGCTGACACAATGCACAACGGGAGTTTACATTCGATATGCTTTCCTCCCACAAAACACCGAGTTCTATTGTAAAGGCTGTTTTCAAGACCAGGAAAAATAACGTATTTGACGTTGATAAGATGTAATTCAAAGTTCAAATCGAAAATAATCTCTGTTTCACTTCAGGAGCAAAGTAAAGCTGCATCAACCGTGCCGTCTGTTTGACTTCTTTCGAAGGCATCTGGCTGACCGCCATTTTGAAACTAGCGACGCGAGTATGCTTACCGCATTAAAAATATTACTTTTAAACTTATTTTATCGTATATATGTATGCATGTTTACTTGCTCATGAGTTTAATTTACTCACTGGAATAAACTTGTAACGTGTATGCTTGAAAGTTTCAATGTTATGCACAAAAAATGTCTTGCACCTTATCCAGGCCGTGTACGAGGACTGGTTCCCTCACATCGAAAAACAGCTTTCGAAAAACACTTCTACAAAAATGTCTCCATCCTAAGGACAAATATTGTTGCCATGCATAAACCATATGTCATAAGTACTTTCGTTTCGTACATGCTAACCATTGTTACTCTTTTGACGAACTACTTACCTCTGCAGAAATTATGTAAGCTACTAGAATATTTCACCGATCACAGCTTTTACACACAAACAGTCGCTACAGTACCATGGGTCTTGGTAAGAGCCAAAGAAGTATGGAAAGCTATGCTCATTGAAACTTTGCTGTGGGTAGAAAGTAGACTGTAATGTTGCACTATGTTTGAACACATTCTCTGTGTTATTCTATGCAACACTGACTGACTGACTAATTGATCAGATTAGATTTGTTTAACGAACACGCATGAACAGAAGTAGGAAACTAGACGAATCGGTCACTTACGATGGCGGACGCATACATAGTAGAGTGGCGGGCCAGTAAGAGAGAGAGAGAGAGAGAGAGAGAGAGAGAGAGAGAGAGAGAGAGAGAGAGAGAGAGAGAGAGAGAGAGAGAGAGAGAGACAGACAGAGAGAGAGACAGAGAGAGAGACAGAGAGAGAGCACCTGATCCTTACACATATTTACCCTCTGCTAGGCCTCCAAATGACCCTCCTTGTGAGGCAAAGAGACAGGGTAGCTTATTCCAAAAACCTCTTTTAGGCCCACAGAAGATACAATTGTAAAAAAGGTGGGAATAAGCTCAGGACCACTATAGTAGGGTCTGCCAAACTCGTAGCAGATATTTCGAAATTGTCTACTAGGCCCATAGAAGACACAATGGTAAAGAAGGTGAAATATTTTGAACGGCCGTGGCCGAGAAGATCTGTAATAGACCTTGCAACTGAACTATTGCAAAAAGCTACTACTAAGCCCAAAGAAGTTACAATGGCAAAAAATGAGGTGGAATATTTTGAATGGTCGTTGAAAAGATTTTTGGGGGCTGGATCTGCGGTGGGCCGTCTGGTACCGTAAAATCAAACAAAAAAAATAACAAGAGGAGGATTCATCCCCGGCAAAGTCTACCGTATTGTTTGCACTCGGATGCCTTTATTTTTTTAGGAACATTCAGAGTTGTTCATATTTTTAAGCTTATTATGCTGATCCATTTCCCTCCTCTCTAAGCAAGCCTCTCATCAATGATCAACACACATGTCGGCGCACACAAATAAAGACAGACGCACGACGCTGCCCGCCATTAGTACACTCTGTGGGCTCGTGTAGCGACAGGAATCCATCTCCTCATTCTCTAACCCACCCTCTGATCCACACACACTGACAGCGACATACAGAAATAAAGACACACAGTCTGGCGTAGCATAGTTATTCTGAAGAATAATAGCAGGAGCAGCGAAATGACGTCACTTCAAGCGGTTTTACATCTGCATCATTAGTCCCATGACGCTGTGTTCATAGTGACGACTCGATGTTATACGTCACTCATCGCGGTACTAACATAACATTTGACATATCAGAAATCAAGTTTGCAAATTTTTTTGCTGATTTTCCAGCCTAGAAATTAGAGGTCACAATTTGACCTAATCCTACCCTAGGGCCGGGACAAACCACAGCCTTATGCAAACACTATTTATGAAAAATCATGCAGGTAATAATGAGAAGATAGATTTGTTTTGTTTTCGTAAAAGAAAAATTGAAGTTAAGTTAGCTGTTTTACAAATGACTCCGAAAACGTGGTGCAGAAAATTGCCTGATTTTCACATCTATAGAGCATACAGGTCACAATTGACCTAATCATACCCGACAGCCCAGACAAACTGTAGGCCGTATGTAAATACCGTATACGGGGGAAAAAAATCATGTGATTCAGTAATCAGACGACTGTTGTTTTTTTGTTGTTGTTGTTGTTTTTGGTTTGTTTCTAAAAAGATTCAATTGTTTTGAAGATTAACCCATGTAATTTGTGAAAATAATCCCCAAAACGTGAATATATATACATAAAAGGTCAGTCTAGAGGTACAATGCTGAAGTAGCTCAGACGGATAAACGTCGGAGCAGGAGAGTGAAGGGAATCGCCGGGTCAACGTGGGTTCAATACCGTCCCGGTCCCGGTAGCTGGACTCACAATCCAGGGTGAAAAACGGATTTGTTCAATAGCATGTCCGTTGAAAGTCCTGGTAAATCAAAGTGGCACAGTTGGAGTGCGCCTGAGTTGATTAGTGTTCAGGGCGTACTCCATCTGAGATTTCCCTGTTCCCCCATAACCCGCCCGTCAGGGCCGTCCATATAACATTTGAACGTCGATAATTTCATAACATCTCTAAGAAGAAAAGATAGGCACCAACTTTGGTTTTAATTTATTTCAAATCTTAGTCCGCCTGACAATAAAGGTTTAGCTGACTAGGGCCATCCGGTCCACGATCTCCAGAGGGTAGTGGCCAAACCGGCCATTGAGTATGAAACCATCTAAATTTTAAAATGCTATGATATTAGGACCGAGTTTGGTAATCTCTTTTTGTTTTTAGTGTTGTCTTGAAATATATATGTCTTGTTTAAAAGTTAATTGAGGAAAACACAAGGCAAGCTTCGCTCACTGAAACGGCCATACAACATGCGAAAAAAGTAAACTAGTAGGCCTACTTCTGAACTGGAACTTAGATTGTTATGCTTTCCTTCGCATAAAAAACAACACTTTAGTCATGTTTAAAAAAAAAGATGGTAGGAACCATAACCCACAAAATCCCTTCATATATGAGAGCTGTCCTCGCTGTCAATGGCCTCTACCTTTTGTCTGACCTGATTTTGATGTTGAATTATCTCCTTCTGAAAAAGTCTCGCAGATATGCCAATCCATCAGTGAGTTTTATAAGGGGCGCAGGACATACGCCTCATTGATTTGTCAAACGCCATTTGTGATGAAGTAAGTTTTAGTTTTTATGTAATTTTATATTTTACCCGATATGAGTTTCTCTTTCACTTCATAGGCTTGAGAAAATGGTGACAAAACTAGAATTTCACGGAGTCAGTCTTGCTATAATTTGTGTGAAAGCACTAGCTGCTAAGTACACGGGTCACTTACATGCTCTTAGTGCAAGCGCGTCGATAATTATGTGTGTGCATGTTAGTGCGTGCGCGCTCGCGGCGCTCCACTGAAATTTCTTCAAAAGGCATAAGAGTCCTCAGTATGATGCGCCCGGAGGGCGCATGAGGATCTATTCCTCACAGGGCGATGCGTGCATGTTCGTGTGTGTGAGAGAGAGAGAGAGAGAGCGGCGCGCACTCGCGAGAGATAGAATGACGTCATATTTAGAATATTGTAACCGGACTCAGTGACCGGGTGTAGGCGACTTAAATAGTTTATCAGACAGACAAAAACCGTCCATCTAATACAGTACTCAAGTGCCTACAGAGTTTAAGTCCGCATCCCTTTTGTGGTCTAGGGAAGGGCTGGAGATTGCAGTGGAGAGTAGATAAATCTACTCTAGTCTCGCATGCGCACAACTGAAATCCGTCAGTGTTTACTCTTGCCTCGCGTTGTGTTCAAAAAGCCAAAGTTGCTTGCGCAATGGACCGACCACAGTATCCAGAAAAACCCTATTTTGACTGGACTTGTTGTTATCGTTCCTACTGAGCTGCTAGTAACGTGCGCTCGCACGATCAGTCACACCGTCATACATGCACGGACGTACACACACACAAATCTCGCACGTACACACGCACAGTCTCAGTCTCGCTCTCACGCTAGCCGCTGAGCATCATAAGATAGAAGTTAGGTTCCAAGATTTATTTATACCAGAAAAGCATTCATAATGAAACAAACAACATAATCAAAGTTACTTAAACCAGTGCAAGTGCTAATAACCTTAAACACACATAGGCCTAACACCTATACCTTCCGACACGATACCTAGCAAACCTATCTCCTATGCCTGACACCTACAACGATGAATACGATTCCTAGCGAACCTAGCTCCTAGGCCTAACACCTATACGCACTTACCAATAAAACCTACGCGCTGTCCTAACGCATCCTAAACCCTATTTGGGTGAACTAAACCGAAACACTACTGTCCCTATAGGATAGGGCCGGGGTGGTTCGAGATGATCATTATTCACAACCGTCTCGTGGGGTAGGGTCGGGGTGGCTCGAGGTGATCATTATTCACAACCTCCTCGTGGGGTAGGGTCGGGGTGGCTCGAGGTGATCATTATTCACAACCGCCTCGTGGGGTAGGGTCGGGGTGGCTCGAGGTGATCATTATTCACAACCGCCTCGTGGGGTAGGGCCGGGAAGTGTGAGAGATCATTATTCACAACCGCTCACGGGGGAAAGGGTCGGGGTGGCTCGAGGTGATCATTATTCACAACCGCCTCGTGGGGTAGGGCCGGGAAGTGTGAGAGATCATTATTCACAACCGCTCACGGGGGAAAGGGACTGGAATGTGAGAGATCATTATTCACAACCGCTCACGGGGGAAAGGGACTGGAATGTGAGAGATCATTATTCACAACCGCTCACAGGGGGAAAGGGACTGGAATGTGAGAGATCATTATTCACAACCGCTCACAGGGGGAAAGGGGAGTGGAGTGTGAGAGATCATTATTCACAACCACCGACGAGACTTCTTCTTCTTCTTCTTGAACAGGGATTGGGACTTCCAGCTTTCGCTGATTTCGTCCAGGGTGGGGGGGGGGGGGGTGGGCCGGGGGAGGTTGAGGGGGGGGGAGGTTGTCTCACTGTCTGTCTGTCGCTCCGTCGCGCTGCTGGCTGGTGGTGCTGCCGGGGCCGGGTGGTTGATGGTGCAGGAGGCAGGTGGTAGGCCGGGGGCCGTCGCCTATCGCCAGGTTGGTGGGTGGTGGTGTGCCAGCCACTCCAGTAGATGTTGTAGGAGTGGTGGCGGTGGTGGTGGGGGTGGCCGGGGGAACCGTGGCCGGTTGTAGATGGGTCTGGGGAGGTAGGGTGGTGGTGGCGGCGGCCAGTCAATTCTTATTCGAGGGGCCGGGCGCTGACGTGGATGAGGTGGATGGCGGTGTTGAGGTTGCAGGCGGAGGTGTGGTGGCGGCGTAGGCAGTAGTGCCGGGCGTCGCTGTTGGTGCCGGGCCCACTTTGGGGGCCTGTTGCGCCGTCGCCGGTGTTGTTCCGAAAAAGGCTCGGTGGTGGTGCCTTTTTCTTCTTTCGAGGGGACAGGGGTTGCTTCTGTGCCTACTTCTCGAGTCGGCAATGTGGTGTTCCCGCAACCCCTGGATTTGGTAGCGGTGGTGATGGTCCCCGTCTTCTTCGTCGCCGTTTGTGGAGCTGCCGTCGACCCCGTGGCTTGAGTCTTGGGTGCCACCTGGCATTCAGCTTCCTTGTTGGTTGGTGCCGCCTGACACTCTGCGTCCACGCTGATGGTGTTGGTGGTTTGAGCTGTTTTATCGCAGAGTGTCGGGATGACGAGGTCTGTTATGGCCCCGGTGTGAATCAACCACCGGGTGGCGATGAGTGCCCGGTGGTAGTTGTCACCTCCTGCCGATAGTATGGCAGGTATCGCGTCCTGGAGCAGGAGCACTAGGTCACTGAAGTCCAGGCTCCGGAGCCGGGTCCCCTCCTCCACCGACGATGCAGCTCGTTCCTGGGTGATGTGGTCCGGGAGTACGAGCGGCGGCGGGGAGGAGAGCGGAAAATCCGACTCCGAGGTCGATTCCAGTGCTTCCTCTGGCCCCGGCTGGTCCCAGGGCTCTTCTTCTGGTGGTGGTGGTGACTGGGGGCGGGCTGGGCTCGCCTCGATGAACGCTTCCAGCCCCGGTTGGTACTGGAAGAAGGGTGGTATCGGTCCAGTCGAGGTGCTGTATCGATGGAAGTAGTCCTCGGCCTCTATGTCTAGTTGACAGATTCTTTGTTGTCCTCCCCCCCCCCCCCCGGCACTCTGGAGTGGCGAGTAGCTTGGTTGCTGGATAGGCTCCCAGCCTCTGGGTCCGGAAACTACGTCACAGCTTCGCGCGTGTAGTCCGCTACACACTAACTAGCTAAGTCAGCAAAATTCTCGCTCACAGTGCGCCCAGCGTGCACTAAACCACTGAACTCTGACTCGCTGGTAGTAACTAGCGATAGCGTTAGCAGAGGGCTCCTCTGCTACAATATTATGTCAATGTCTGCGTGGTGACGGAGTTGCATCTTTTACGTCAGTCACGCCGGGCCGCCACTCAGTGTCTGACTTGTTCTAGAGTCAAGTTTGGTTTTTCTTTTCAATTTTTTTTTCCTGTTTTCAGTATTTCTTTTCTGAAAAGATTTAATTCTTACTAAAGGTGAAGTTGAAAGGCCGGCCGCGGATCAAAGGCCGGCTGGCTATAGTATTCAGTCGGCAATTACAATGGGATAAGCTCGGACTGAGGCTGTCTGTTACTATGGAGCCGACCACTCTTAAGAAACTACTGCGGAGTCAGTATTTCACAGGGGCTACTGAACTTGAGTTTCAAGCTCACAAGCCGGACATATCGGAGATTCTCTTGTTTACATACATACTGTGACACATGATAATGTTACTCGGCACTAGTACATGCACACCGGACTAGAGTGCATACACTGTGAAATACACACACTGATTCGGCGGCGCAGTCCGGCCGCGCCGCCAACTGTACGTTAGGCCGCTCAGCGGCGACTAGTCGGAGTACCCGGGCCCGGCCCAACCCGGCAGCGGACTGAATGAACATCCATTCAGTATAGAACTTGATAGAAGGGCCCAGACGCATGTTTTTTTGTTGTTGTTGTTGTTTGTTTGTTTGTGTTCTTCTTCTTCTTTTAAGCGTGTGCTCTCTACCAGATTTACTTCATTGCGGGATTGCAATCAGTAACTCAAGTTATCCCACTGATAACCCATTCTGAACTGTCTCTGTGACACATAGTCGCACAACACGGCCGCCGGCCGCGTGTAGGACTGAACGAGATGGGACAGGGTCGACCATTTTCGAGGGTAGTGCCAGAAGTTACTACTAGCTTGGCGCCTGTTGGCACTACCCTTTCAATATCCTGGTCTCTTGCAACAGTTGCATAGGCGTTAGATGACGTCGGGCTGAATGACAGAGATAAATTCATGACCGTCAGTAAGCCTCGTCAACTAAGGAAAGTGAGTAATCTCCCCTGAATACATTCTTTCACCTAAAATGAAAGAAATAGCACATTATTAGCTTTGCCTTAACGATAACAAGTGCGGCCTGTCTGAAAAAAAAAAAAATTAAAAAATACTTCACGCGTACACGGCGTGTGGAAATACAATCGTGTCGTCGTCAAACTTTATTTGGGTAAACGCCGACCAACCAGAGACAATGCAGAGGAAAGCACGTTTTTGCAAACACATCTGCGGAATCAGGTGAGGAGAGTATTTTGATCTGAATGGTGCAGTGTCTGGACTAAAAAAGAGGTGATATGAGTAAGAGTAAGACACAATCTTGCATTTTTTTTAATTCATCAACTTTTTTACCCACATTCTAGCTATACTAATACTATACAAAATAGTAGAACCACTACAGGAACTAGTTTGATCCTGGAGTGAGCTCAGAACAAGCAGATTTCGCTCAGCACACCACAGTATCAGATGGACAATAGAGCTGTATGCTCTGTTACCTAATTTTATCCCTTAATATTTACTGAATTTCTCACAAACTAACTGAAAAGAATAGCATTTGATTAACGCTGTCACAGGGACGGCAAACGTGTGTGTGTGTGTGTAATTACACTGTATTACATGACACTTGACACTCATAATGACAGGTGCATGTATGCAAGTGAGCCAGTGACAAGAGGTCGTTTGTACCAAGAGTAACACTAACAACCAACAGAGCTCTATGTCTTTAAAATAGGCTTATTTTAGGCACTGGTGAATTTTGATGTATCTGGCATGTGAAATTAAATAATGTGACTGCAGAAACAGATGATTTCCAACAGTGATTAATTAAGTATGGCACTTTCTGGAAATGTTGGTTGTTGCGGTGGACATACACAGTGATAAATATGATCAGATTAAGTTAGTTTGTCTTTATTGATTATTCTTTATCAAATGAAATTAATTGTATAACCTGTTGACACAGGTGGAAGTATGAAGAGTATTTTATTCCGTTAGAAATTAATTTTTATGTAATAATAATCTAATAATGCCAGTGGTTCAACAACGTCTTTATAGTGGAATCACATACAGAACTGTTGTGCTGTAGTGCAGTTTTCTTGAATAAAAATGTCAGTTGTTACTTGCACGATGTTTTGTCATAGGCTCAGATATATATGTAGACACATTTTGAGATTCATGGCCCCTGTCAGTATTTTCCTAACCAGTGTTACAGTTAGTGTTGAAGATAAATGATATGCATTGTAAAACCCTACTTCGGTGAGAATTTGCGGTGAACATGTAATTTTTTTTTTTTAAATACTATTTCAACTCCACTTCCTTGTGTTTATCTATAGAGTTGACCAACTCAGCACCCAACCATTCTGCGGAGAGGCCACAGAAGAAAAAGGCAGGAAAATCAACAAAAGAGGAATTGAGTGTGGCAGGGAGTCCATAAGACTAAGAGGTCCGCTCTGGTGAAAACGGTGGTTAAAACTGTCACAGGCAGCTTATTTATGTTGTAAGTATTCCAGATCTTGACAAAGATTATGTTTTCAGGATTGTGGGTCACAGGCATATCTGTGCTGAGTGTCTCACAGAACATTAGATGCATTTTAAGCTACATTGTGCAGAAATGTGGAAGTTGAGGAGGATTAAAAGAAATAGCAGTATTCATGCCCAGGACAAACAAGGAAGGCACATTTCTGTGCTAATAATGTTGTTGAGCAGGCAGTCTAGTAAAAAAAAACAGAAATATGGTAGTGAAACTGTTGATAGATCTTCAACTGAAAATTAACATCAGCGAAAGAAGACTGTATATATTTATTATTCAGATGGTCAAAACTTAAGAGCCTCTTTTTATTGCAGACACACTGACAACACCACACAAATAATGTAACAATACATGGAGTCAGTACTTTGCTAATTTATTTAGTAACAGTTTCATTTAAGTTTTTGAGTAAATCAAGCATTGTAACAACAGCAGTACATTAGAATGTTCATCCACCCCTCATTTTAAAAGTCACACAAGACTGGTCCAGTCAGTAGGCCTAGTGAGTGTACCCACCGTTTGCAGCCAAGCATTCAAATTTCAATGCGTTGATGCATGGAGTTCACCAGGGTTCGGAGAACATGTTGTGGGATCGCCTCCCACTCTTGATGCAGGAACTGAGTAATCTGGCCTTGAGGTGGAGGGGGGTGGGGGTTGGTTGCTGATTGCACATTGCCCCAGCACGTCCCAGAGGTGCTCGATGGGAGCCAGATCAGGTGAACGACCCTCACCCTGCCATCGTTGAAGGACACAGTATACTGTGACTCATCAGTAAACAGAACCTGAGTCCACTGGAGTCTGATCCACCTCACATGTTGACGACATTAGGCAACCCAGGCTCTGCGATAAGCTGGAGTGAGGGGTATTCTCACTGCTGCTCTGCATGAAGCCAGGCCAATTTGATGCAGACATCGGCAGACTGTGCTTCTGCATGAAGCCAGGCCAATTTGATGCAGACATCGGCAGACTGTGCTTCTGCATGAAGCCAGGCCAATTTGATGCAGACATCGGCAGACTGTGCTTCTGCATGAAGCCAGGCCAATTTGATGCAGACATCGGCAGACTGTGCTTCTGCATGAAGCCAGGCCAATTTGATGCAGACATCGGCAGACTGTGCTTCTGCATGAAGCCAGGCCAATTTGATGCAGACATCGGCAGACTGTGCTTCTGCATGAAGCCAGGCCAATTTGATGCAGACATCGGCAGACTGTGCTTCTGCATGAAGCCAGGCCAATTTGATGCAGACATCGGCAGACTGTGCTTCTGCATGAAGCCAGGCCAATTTGATGCAGACATCGGCAGACTGTGCTTCTGCATGAAGCCAGGCCAATTTGATGCAGACATCGGCAGACTGTGCTTCTGCATGAAGCCAGGCCAATTTGATGCAGACATCGGCAGACTGTGCTTCTGCATGAAGCCAGGCCAATTTGATGCAGACATCGGCAGACTGTGCTTCTGCATGAAGCCAGGCCAATTTGATGCAGACATCGGCAGACTGTGCTTCTGCATGAAGCCAGGCCAATTTGATGCAGACATCGGCAGACTGTGCTTCTGCATGAAGCCAGGCCAATTTGATGCAGACATCGGCAGACTGTGCTTCTGCATGAAGCCAGGCCAATTTGATGCAGACATCGGCAGACTGTGCTTCTGCATGAAGCCAGGCCAATTTGATGCAGACATCGGCAGACTGTGCTTCTGCATGAAGCCAGGCCAATTTGATGCAGACATCGGCAGACTGTGCTTCTGCATGAAGCCAGGCCAATTTGATACAGACATCGGCAGACTGTGCTTCTGCTGACGTTTACGTTTGCAGCTTGCATCAGTTGACGTCACAGAGTGGTTGACGTGACAGTTCGGTCGCACAGAGCCGACGCACAGAGGTATCTGCTCTCCCTTCTGCTGGTGCAGCGCAGGCGTCCTGAGCAGGGTTGTCGTTCTACCCTTCCAATTTCTTGGAATCGTGCCAGTAGCCTCTGGATCACTGAATGGGACATCCAACTTCTTGTCCGGAAATTCCATCCTGCAGCCATGCTAACGACCAGCCTTGATATACTGGCGCTAGGCTTCGTTGTGATGGCATGGTTAGGAAAGTGACAATTATGCTCCTACTGTACCGATATTTGTAGCGAAACAGAAGTGCTCAGTGTTCTTGACTGACCACATTAGCACATACATCACAACTTTACTGAGTTTTTCCACCTTCCTGCCTTTGGTATGCTTGCCAATATCCACAGCTTTTAAAAAAAACTGACGATGTCTCATGTGCATTTGACACGTTCGTGGAAATTGATGAATTGTTATCTATTGTTCCCTGTACAGTGGACTGTCTAAGGTCAACTTTTTACCCATTTGAATCAGAACATTGTATTTTGTTAGCATACTTGCAACGATAAACAATGACACAAAAAGTGGGGTGGCCCTTAAGTTTTGACTATTAGTATAGTATTGTTGAAGTGGTCACTGCCGTTTTAAGTTTTACCTTTTGAATACTATAGGTGACACACAGTGTCTTTTGTTACTCTGCGTGTGACATACACTATCTTGTGTTGTATATGACCAGATTTTGACAGGATAGTAAATCACCTCATGAAATCCCAGTCAGGAGCACATACTCAAAACATCTGTGTCTTTTTATGTGCACATTGAGCTTGTGTTTTAGATCCTCACGAGCCACTGTTGTCCGAGCTTCATGGCCTGATGCAGATCAGCAGATTTTTATGAGTCTCATCTTTACAGTCTTTTTGTTTTCTGTAAATATTTCAGCTCCACTTCCTTGTGCTGATCTAGAGTTGACCAACCCAACACCCAACCATTCTACGATGGACACTGCACATGTTATTTATGTTGTAAGTATTTACACATAATTACAGTCTTGCACAAAGATCATATACTAAGGAATGTGGGTCATAGGCATATATTTTTGCGTTTGGTGCTTAACAGAACATCACCAACATTCAAATCTACATTGTGTACAAATTTGAAATGCGAAAAATAGCAGTACAAATGCCCATGACATAAAAGGAGAGAAAAATACTATTTAACAATCTTGGTGAGAAGGCATCCATCAATAGTGCCTATATAATTTGAGTTAAAGCAAAATATGTCTGTGGTAGTGAAATTATCTTATACATTGTGGGAGAAGTCATTTGTAATTGTGTACTGGCAGTTTAACTGAAAATATCATTCGCAAAAATATTGTATGATTATAACTATGATTAGTGATGTTGAAGTGGGCGCTGCTGTGTATTTTGTTTTATATTTTGAACACTGAATGTGACATATCAGTACAGTGCCTTAATTGTGTTACTCTGTATGTGATATACAGCACATTGTGTTGCATGGCATGACCAGATGATGACAGTAACAATCTCCATATGAACTCCCAGTCACAAGCACTTGCTCAACAGAGCTGTGTCTTTGTTTAGCCCAGTTTATGCTTTATATCCTTGCGGGCCACTGCAGTCTGCAATATCTTTTTATGGGCCTGTGCAGATCAGCAGATTCTTATGAGTCTCATCTTTACAGTATTTTTAGGAACTCTTAGAATACAAGGGTTTCTTAGGATCTTTCACTTTCAGGGTGCATGCGCTCATGAGGATCGCTAAGCACACAGGAGCTCTCAGTATAGCTGAACATTTTCTGAATAATATAAATGCTAATTACATTTATGGTGCTAAGAAGTTTTAATCTTCCATATTTTAATGTGTACAATAGTTCAGGGCTGTCAAATGCTTTCAATCACCCCCCACCCGGGTCTGACCTGGGGGACTTGGGTGGGGTTAACTACTTTTTAGTTCCCAGGGTCACCCTAGTCAGCCCCACAGGGTGGGTTTTCCCCTCTATTCTGGGGCATGTGTTTCTGTCTACCCTTGGTCCATTCACCTGTATTTTCCTTTTTCAAACTCTCCTTACTGTCTGCGATGCCTGTAGCTTTTGATATTAGATGTGTGTTGCTAAATGGTCTTGGGATTATTTAGCATCTTGGACTGGCTGGCGACACACATTCAATATTTTGTTTTGTTTTTTGTTTTTCACAAGCAGTGCAGGCACGTCCTGAGAAAGTCTTGTTGCTGTCATGACGTTAAGCAATGTACAACCAAGCTTTCAATCACTATTATTTTGTTTTACTCTTTGAAGGCACCAATGTTAAAATAAAGGACTATTATCCAGGACTGAACGGATACTGTCATTTCCATTACAGGCTGCAGTCCTTGGGCTTGCTGCCACTGAAAGATTTTGACGATGGTACAAACTGCCAACTATGTCATGGGAATCCTGTAAGTATCAGAATGGTATAACGGTGCATTTAGTGTTCTGTTACCACACCCTAAATGTGAGATCACTTTTTATGCGCAACTTCTATGATTTTTCAGTTGAAGTAAAATATGTTGGAGTTTTTAATAGCAATCGCTCGAAACAACAACTTGGTCAAAACTTTAGGGCACTGGAACCAGGGTGACCAGGCCTAAATGAATGAGTTGTCAGTTATGTTGCAAATAATAAACTAGGCTCCCCTAGACACATTGATCACCTATTTCATAGTACCAGTGCCTCTAAGATATATGCAGACAGCTGTTTTATCACTGTCATTTTCCCAAAATCCTCTTTCGAACTAAATACTTCAAAATATGACGAAAACATGGACATTTAGATGAGGGGTCTAACAGGTGATGTAGCTCAGTGCTGCTTCTGCATGCTGGTAATATTACAATTGGGGCTAAACTCAACATTCTCAGTGTTTTTGTTGATCCCTGATCCCAGTCAGTGCACATTATCTTGGTTCCTCATGATATTCTGTGTGCCATGGGTATATTGTGGCTGTTCACTGGCTTTTGTTTTCCTCTGGTATATTGTGTAGCAGGTATACTTAGTATACTTAACCCTTATCATTCGGAATACACCAGTCTGTGAAATAAGTTTGACTAAAATAGTTCAAGGGTAGTGCCAGAATAGCTTGGCACCAAGAGGCACCAAGCTATTCTGGCACCACCCTTGAACTAAAGCCATTGGTCTGTATCCTTATCTGTAAGTACTATAATGTAGCTTGCATATGGCAGTGTACACATTTGAAGCTTTTAGCCTCAGTATGATATGGGTTAAAGAGCCAATGAAAAGATCCTCAAAAATGTATATCAAGGCACAGTGAGACCACACCTTGAGTACGGATCTAATGCATGGTTGACGGCAGCCCAGTCACACCAGCAGACCATTGACAGAGTTCAGAACCAGGCACTGCGTATCATCACCGGCGCAATGAGATCCACACCAATTGAAAAGATGGAAGAGACAACGGGCATCCCACCCCTGCGCATGAGAAGAGATTGCAAAGCCTTGATACAGTCCACAAAGGTCAAGTCTTCCAAAGACCATCCTATGAACGCTAGGATGAAACAACCAACCTCAGGGAGACTGAAAATATCAAGCTTTGTGAAGGAGACGAGAGCACTGCAGAGAAAACACCAGGCAAAGCTGCCTGCGCAGGTAGAGGCTCTGAATCCTGCTAGCGACCTTCCACCTTGGGAAAGTAAGCCAGAAAACATCACCATCTCTTCCACGGTACCCTACATCACCACCAGAGATGAGCACAGCTCTGTGAGCAAGAAAGCCCTGACACTGGCCATGCTCGAAGAAAAGTATCCCCAGGAAGCATGGATACAGGCATACACCGATGGATCAGCCACGGATGCAGTTCAGGATGGAGGGGCTGGGGTGTACATTCAGTACCCAAACGGAAAATGGCAGGCAGAGGCAGTACCAACAGGCCTTCACTGCACAAATTACAGAGCTGAGGTGGAAGCCCTAGTCCGCGCAGCTAACACCCTTAGTGGCACTGCAGACCCTGATGCCCAGATTGTCTTCCTTACTGATGCCATGTCTGTCCTTGAGGCAGCAACAGCAAGCAAACTGCCACGTCTACAAGAGGCACTGCAAACATCAAGTGCACCAGACTGGTGCTGCAGTGGATCCCTTCACACTGTGGCATCTACGGCAATGAAGAAGCTGACAGAATGGCAAAAGTGGGCGCAGAGAAAGAACAAGATGAAAATGGAGTCAGCTTCACAGAGATGAAGACCATCATTAAGTCTGTGTACAGACCACCACAACGGCCCCTAGACAGTTACCATCAGCTGTCCAGACAAGAGCAGGTGACCATCTTTCGTCTGAGGACCGGGCACAACCGACTCAATTTCCACCTGCACAGACGCTTCCACCTCGTGCCATCTTCTCTGTGCCCTTGTGGAGAAGCAGAGCAGACCGCAGAGCACATCCTCCAGGACTGTGGGAACCACCAGCCGCTGAGGGAGGAGATATGGCCGAAGCCCGCCACTCTACAAGAGAAACTGTATGGGCCTGTGGAGGCGCTACAGAAGACCACAGATTTCATTTTGAGAGCCAAACTCCAAGTGTGATGGCGTTCGTGAAGAAGAAGAAGATATGGGTTAAAGTGTCTGGCTCCTCAGGGCTCTCTTTTTAGTGCATCTCTGAAGCACTGAAACTCATACTGAAAATGTTAGTAAGGGGTAGGCAGTAGCATTATAAAGCAGCGCATCTGCGTCCGAGACACACTATGCTTGTGTCACGGTGTGTACCTTAACAGTGTCAGTTGTTCTGTTATTAGTTATGATTTGGCACACTTAGCCACGCATGCATTCAGATTCCACTGACACCGGGGTCCATGTGAGTATAACTGGATGGGCAACCTGCTAGATTATGGCTGATGTCTGTATATCATAAGAAAGTGCGGGATGTATTTTGAATGCATTATTTTCCTGTGACGTCAGACATTCATACTATTATGGGATAAAGCATCGTTTTGCTTTTACTTTCGATTTTGGGCAGTATCAAGTTGTGGAAAATGGTGGTCAACATCGCACATCAAAAGAAATGTCAATGTCAGTCTGATTTCAGAACGATCACATACTCAAAGTTTCATGACACAGTTCTATATGTGGTTTTCATCACTCATTTATTTGTGTATTTTGAGCATGTTTTCACATTTCTAAGCCAGTCATGTACTGCTCTCATCTGTGGGCCAAACTTGACCACATGCCCTCACTTTGGTTGGGGGTTCTGTGGTTTTACTCTTTTGTTGGTATTTATTTTTGTTTATATTTATTACGTTTCTGGGTGTCATGTGTTGTATCCTTGTTTTCCAGTGTGTATGTTATTTCGCTTCCTGTTGTTCAGTTGTTAGATGTTAGAACGCTTAGTGTTGTACACTGGATATTAGTTATTTAGGCACGGTTTTCCTCTTCATTGTTGTTTTGGGGGCCGCTTCTTCATGGTAGATTGTTTCAGCATGTGGGTTTTTGGTCGGTTCTTGACGGTAGATTATTCTGTCATTGTTTTGCTGTTGACTGCGTTGTTTCAAGAGCGTGGAATGTGTAGTGTTCTTTCCCCTACGGCTTAGATTGGTTCATCCTGTGAAAGGACTGTGTGTCTTTGAAGACCCTGTGTAAATACATTATGTCTCTAGGAAACTGACATGTTCTATTGCCCTTGCTGCCATGGTAGAATATTCTACTTCTAGCAATATTTTGCCCTTCGTTGCGTTTGTTTGGAGGGGGGGTTTGGATGTATAGTTTTCTTTCCCCTGCGGTTTAGTTTGGCTTGTCATGTCAAATAACTGTATCTTTTGTGAGACATTCTTTAAACAAATTTTAAAAAAGAAAGAGAGAGCAAAATGAGTGAACATTTTAAAACAACAACATACAAAATGATGCAGTTTTCGTAAATCAATTTCCTGACCCTTTAAAGGCTTTATTATACTGAGATGGGGGGTCTGTGTACCTTCTAAAATTTACACCAAAGGGTCTACAGACCCTTTAAGCTGTTGTGAAAACAGGAGCCCTGCTCCGGTTGTTTACCATGTTATCCAACCATGAGTGTAGAAGTGATATACCTGTGCCCTTTAGTATATCGAGAAGACCAAAGCCTATGCACACTGACAATATTACTTAGGACACCGAGAATACTGACTTTTCCTCTAAAGTGGTCAGGGACACTGCATAACAGCAGGAGAAGAGAACTTCAGCTAAGTCGACCATTTTGAGACTGTTGGTTCATTGCGTTCTTGCTTTACCTTGCTGTAGTCATAAACCCAAATACAGTATTTATGTACAGATGTATAGACAGTTTTAAGACGTATACATATAAGTAATTCTTCACTGTTGGTGACTGTTAGCTTTCTGAACTGGCAAGAGTCATGGACTTGAACCAATCTAATTTATTTTAACAGATATCTATATACAAGCCCCCCACCCGGGTCTGCACTGGGGGACTTGGGTGGGGTTAACTACTTTTTATTTCCCAGGGTCACCCTGGTCAGCCCCAAGGGTGGGTTTTCCCCTCTATTCTGGGGCATGTGTTTTTTTCTACCCTTGGTCCATTCACCTGTATTTTTCTTTTCTAAACTCTCCTTACTGTTGCGCTGCTGGTATGTCCTGATATTGGATGTGTGTTGCTAAATGATCTTGGCTTTATTTAGGCCCCATGTCATAGGTTTATTTAACATATTGGATCAGCTGGCAACATACATGCAATATTCTGTTTAGTTGGGGTTTTTTCACAAGCAGTGCAGGCACGTCCTGAGAAAGTCTTGTTGCTGTCAGGACGTTAAGCAATGTACAATCTATACAAGCATACTAGGCTAATCATTAAAGTTATTTTCCCTAGGATCAAACATCTCAACACAGTCAGAAAACTGTCTGCAACAGATACTGCTGACGATATTATGTATGGGTCGTTTGTGTACTAACTTAGAGCTTTATGATGTAAATACAATGCCAAATGTCAAAATTCATCATTTGGTGGGTGTGTTGTTTTTGTACCCTAGAGCACAGATTATCATCTGCATTGGCCTCGTTTTGAATTTGTGCATATTTACTAGCCTACGTGGCAAGGCAGAACCCGGTCAATACTGCAGACGAGGTCATCGGTGTGGGTATACACGTCAGTGTACACATGTACTGATGTTCTCTGGCATCCCTTTGACATAAGTTTTCACGAGAATGTAAAATAAACCTTCCATACTCACTATACTGTCAAAATCAATTCTGGTTCCGCTTGAACTGCTAACCGTGCTGGGGGCGTGGCTTTTTTTACCCGGTCTCCGCGCCAAGCAACTGACCCAGCGTCACCTAGTTTGAGCTTTAAACCCTTGGAATGGTCAAAAAGTGTCTGATAGAAGAAATGCGATGGAGCTTCATGTAGGCTGTGCGACAGGTGTTGACAATCTGTTGGTTCATGGACAGTGTTTCGTCCAGGGTTACTCCAAGATTCTTGGTGGTGTGTGAGAAATTGATGATGCTGGTTCCTATGGTCATGGACGCGGGGAGGGAAAGTGAACTAGTCAATCTGGGGGGTTTGATTATAAGAGACTCAGTTTTATCATCATTATGTTGAAGTTTTTTTGATGACATCCACTCTTTGATATCACAGATACAGTTCTGAAGGCTTAGGATGGCGCTAGGGACTTGGTCGGGAGTAGCGTGTTTGTACAGCTGGGAGTCATCGGCAAAGCCATGGTGGGAAACCGAGAATCTCTCAGTTACCCTGGAAAGAGGCTGGATGTAGAGAATGAAGAGAATGGGGCCTGGGACTGAGCCCTGGGGAACCCCAAAGCGCAGTAGAGAAAGGCTCGACTGGTAGCTGTTAATGACAACAGAGCCCGCTGTTAATGAGAGCCAGGCACAGACAAAAACGTGTCACAACCAGCGATGTCAGTGCCGCAATTTTGCACACCGTAGTTTTCAGATCCTTGCAGCATACAATCTGATGAACTAGCTCATAACTTTATGATAAAACAGGTTTAAAATCTTGCGAAATCAGTAAGAGATAAATTCTACTGAAGATCATGAATTCTGAAAATCACTAGCGCTCGCGGAACTATAGGAAGATCGACAAAGACCGTAGCCAGATTACTTACTGATTCACATAGCAAGAAAGTGACAAATTCTGGATGGGCGGTCAAGCCAAGCTCTATATTCCATTGTTCTGTTTCCACCTTGGGAATAAATTCTGACAAAAGAATAGAGTGGTTTCTTCTCTAGAATGTACAAATACAGAAAAAGCATAATAAATGATTTTACACTCGCATGTTGTTTCATCACCAGTCAAAGATGTAAGAGATGGCATTACACAAGTATGCTTAACCCATTTAGCCCAACTCTATACTCTGCACAAATTACTATGCGCATTTGTCATACTTTGAAATGACATTGTACCATTCATGGTCTTTTGCTTGACCCATATCTGATAAAACTCTTCTTTTTTTCCTACAGGCTTTACAGTCACATGCGATGCAGGCGATGTCTTTGCAACTTTTCATCTGCGCCCGAGAGCAGATAGCAGGGAACTGCAGAGAGATCCTATACTGTTAAGAGAACCTTTACTGCTGTCCAAGGGCAGATCTTTGTTGGGGTGTGTAATGGGCCAGTAATGGTTTGTCCATTGTCCACCCACCATCCGTTTAACTGTAAAGACAGTGGCTTAAATAGCCTCTGAGAAAATGCTGACATTAAAGTTGGCCCAGGAGTACTTTGTGGGAAGACCGTTTTATTTGTTCCGATTTCACTGAGCTCTCTTAATGGTCAAGGTCACAGCGGATCAGGAAATAGGTGAAAGAAAATTGCGATAATATGTGTTTTTATCCTCAAATACTATTCATAACTTCAAAGCCAAACTCGATACCTGATCATGTCCTTTCTATGCACACTAATTTGATTGATCCATGTGAAAGGTGAAGGATCACAAGGGATCAGAAAATTGGTTTTAAAAAAATAGCCATTTTTTAACAAAAACATGTTTGTTTGTTTTAAATACTATTCACACCTTTGGTATTAAGATACCTGACAGTAAGACCTTCCTGTGCAGACTAATTTGGATGACACTTCAAAAATGTCAAGGGTCACGAGATCACGAAAAAGGTAAAGAATATTGACCAAAATTTGTTTTTCTCAAAACTAATTATAACTTCAAATCCAAACTTGGTACAGAGATACCTCATTGTAAGCTCTTTCTATGCATGACTCATTATTAGTTTTTATGAGGCATTTTTAGCAACGCTTGTCAACCAAATTCCAGAAAGGTAGTTGACGATAAGACCTTTCCATGCAGACTAATTTGGTTCACTACTGGCAAAGGTCGCGGTTCATGGGAGGTTGACAGAAGTGGTAAAAATGAAAAATAAATTGAATAATGTGTGGATTTCCAAAACTGTACAAAAACCAACCCCTTTACCTATGTTAAAACACTTGAATGCTGTTTTATCAAAGGTTTTTCCTGATATCTTTACAAAGTATCACTTTTTTGTACTTTAAGAACAAATATCATTTAGCGCCAATTGGATCGTTGATTTTGCTGTACAGCCGTAAAAGAACTGATGGAAAGACAAGAACATGTCTTTTCCAATGCCTTTATTTTGTAATAGAGCCCTAGCAGGAAACGGTCAGATTTCAACATCATTGTCAAGCAATTAGCATGCAGACTTTGTGTATGCCTGCACTGTTTCAGGATTGAAGCTTTGTCAGCATTCTTATACTGGTCTAGTTGAATAAATCTTGGGCACATTTAGGGATGTAAAATGAGTTACTTTATGAAAAGAATCAGAATTTTTATGAATGTACGTCAAAATTGAGACATTGTTTGATTTTCTTGAAAGTAAACCCTATCAGGTCAACTAGCACTAAATGAAACTTGTTCTAAGATTGGTAAAAAAAAAAAAAAAAAAAAAAAAGTGGTTCCTTGTGAAGATATTTGCGAAAAATGTGCGCTCCGTCGAACGGCATAAACTATTATGATTTCCATATGTTTAATTTTTTTTTTCATGGAATAAATGAAAAATCAAAATAAAATGATGTGTTTACTGTGTGTGCTCATGTATACACGTGTGTGTTTGCGTGGGTGTGCGTTCATTGTCAGTTTATAGAAAATCTGTTGTCGACCAAATCCGAACACATAGACTGCTATGTCTGCTACTGTCTTAAAAAAAGGTTGTGTCAGTCTTCATAACGGATGCTCTCAGAACATGAGCATGAATGCCACCAGCCTCTGTTGCCGTGCATGCTGCCACAAGAGTGTTTATTGGTGTCTGCTTGCATGTGGAGGTTCAAGTGGTCATGGCTATAATAAAGACAATATGCAAAAATGTACACGCAATGCAGAAATGCGGGCACAGCAGACACTGTGATGTACAAGATGCAGAATTGTACAAACATGCAGATCATATGCGGGCACAACACACACACTGTGATATATTTACAAGATGCAGAATTGTACAAACAATGCAGATATGCGGGCATAGCACACGCACTGTGATATACATACACGATGCAAAATTGTACAAACAATGCAGATATGCACACTGATAATATACATGCTGCCGAATTGACGGGAGATGCATTCACAGTAACACAGGCACTGGATGATTGTTGTATCATGCTCGCCTTCCTGCATGGGTAGTAGTGTCATTTACTACTAAGAGCAATGACGCAACGATCATCCGGTGCCTGTGCACAGTAATTCTTGCAGTGTCAGCCATGTGATTTGTATTTCTGACATAATGCAGACTGACATAAACAAAGTACCCACATGATCCGTGCTGACATTTTAAAAGGTGTCAGGTGATCCGAACATAAATGAATGACCCTCATGATAAATACAGATGCTGGCATGACGGCGATTCCGCCGACGGACGTAAGTAAAGTTCCACAGACAGGGCACAATAAAGAAACGTCTGGACTGTCACGTCTGTGTCCCGCTGCCGTGTATATGTCGGCCCTGTCTGGTATCCGTCTGATAATAGTAATGTCGGCGCTGTATAGTATATCACGTCAGTCTATGTCCTGTCAGTCGTTCACCATGTATATCATGTCTGGGCTGTCACGTCTGTGTCCTGTGTTGACGTTATCACTGGCGCTCATCCGACCTCACCGTTCACAGACAGATCTTCCAAACCACCAGATCCAGAGTCTGCAGAATGATCTCCGACTCCAAACATCATCATCATCATCAGTCCCTTGCCCGAACTGGGCGTTGGGGGGACTGAAAGGCAGCAGCAACAGACAGTGCTCTCCACTGAGTTCTATTTTGGGCGGTGGCAAGCAAGTCTGGCATCTCGAGTTCGGTCCATTCTTTTATGTTTGCGACCCAACTCTTTCTCTGACGACCTCGCCGACGACTTCCTTCGAGAGTGCCTTGGAGGATAGTCTTGGACAAGGTGTTGTGTCGGGTCACGTGGCCAAACCAAGCAAGCTTGCGCCGTTTCACAGTTGCCAGAAGGGGTTCATGTGGGCCCACCAGGGAAGTGACGATGCTCCGTACATATTCGTTGGTCTTGTGCTCGCGGTACGAGATGCGGAGCAACTTCCTCAGGCACTTGTTCTCAAAGGCCTGGATTTTCTTTTCTGAGTCTGCAAGCAGTGTCCAAGTCTCACAGCCGTAGAGTAGAATAGACACTACGAGGGACTTGTAAAGCCTGTACTTGATGGTGAAGCTGATGGAGTTACTTCGTCATATCCTGTCCAGCCTGGCCATTGCGGATGTTGCTGTACCTATCCTGATACGGATCTCTGCTATGCAACTACCGTCTTTGGACAGGGTGGCTCCCAAGTACTTGAAGCTATTGACCTCTTCTAGCTTCTGGCCATTCATGTGAATATTGCTGCTGCTGTCGCTTGTGGTGTTGATCATCACTTTGCTTTTATCCGTACTGATCTCCATGCCATAAGACCCTGCGCTACTTGAAACATAAACACCTTCAAAACAAAGTCCTGGAATCCACTTCTTCCAAAACCCTCTACGCTACCATACACACATTCCTAGGCACTTCTAAAGACTCTCCTCTCCCCAACACACACAGCAAAGGAGAACTCCCGTCCGCTTTTTCCACCTATTTTTTCTGACAAAATCCAAACTCTGCGCAACACACTCGATACTCTGCCTTCTCCTGCAGAAACCACAGTAAAATGTGGTCTTCTTTGCAGGTAAGCAGAAATTCATTCTCTTCCTCCAGTATTGCCGATGGTGTGCTGAGGAGGTCGCCAAGACCGAAACAGCTGTCCACACCGGCTCAATATCTGGACCCCCACTTGGGGGACCTAGATTTAAATTTCCATGCACCTAGGGGCTGGAACAGTGGATATGTGATACGCCCCCCTTCGGGGGGGGGCTTCCATATGCATTGCTTTCAGTCTCTTACTTAGCGGCCCCCTCTTTCCTATCTTTTTTTTTTGTGTGTGTGCTTGGACCAAAGTAGATCTATGATCATTGGTCTATCATGCACACTTCTCTCCCTTGACAGTGCTTTTCCTACTCACTTGGTAGTTTTTTCTAAATTACAAGCACTGGCAGTCAACCCTTTCGGTCTAGTTTTTTTACTACAATTTCGACTGCAACCCCTTCCCCCTTTTTGGTAGGTTCCCTCTTAGGGTGCATGGAAATTTGGCTCTAGGTGGAGGCATGGAATGTATGCTCCTGCAGAAACCACAGTAAAATGTGGACTTCTTTGCAGGTAAGCAGAAATTCCTTCTCTTCCTCCAGTATTGCCGATGGTGTGCTGAGGAGGTCGCCAAGACCGAAACAGCTGTCCACACCGGCTCAATATCTGGACCCCCACTTGGGGGACCTAGATTTAAATTTCCATGCACCTAGGGGCTGGAACAGTGGATATGTGATACGCCCCCCTTCGGGGGGGCTTCCATATGCATTGCTTTCAGCTTTCAGTCTCTTACTTAGCGGCCCCCTCTTTCCTATCTTTTTTTTTTTGTGTGCTTGGACCAAAGTAGATTTATGATCATTGGTCTATCAGTGCTTTTCCTACTCACTTGGTAGTTTTTTCTAAATTACAAGCACTGGCAGTCAACCCTTTCGGTCTAGTTTTTTTACTGCAATTTCGACTGCAACCCCTTTCCCCTTTTTGGTAGGTTCTCTCTTAGGGTGCATGGAAATTTGGCTCTAGGTGGAGGCATGGAATGTATGCTCCTGCAGAAACCACAGTAAAATGTGGTCTTCTTTGCAGGTAAGCAGAAATTCCTTCTCTTCCTCCAGTATTGCCGATGGTGTGCTGAGGAGGTCGCCAAGACCGAAACAGCTGTCCACACCGGCTCAATATCTGGACCCCCACTTGGGGGACCTAGATTTAAATTTCCATGCACCTAGGGGCTGGAACAGTGGATATGTGATACGCCCCCCTTCGGGGGGGCTTCCATATGCATTGCTTTCAGTCTCTTACTTAGCGGCCCCCTCTTTCCTATCTTTTTTTTTTTGTGTGTGCTTGGACCAAAGTAGATCTATGATCATTGGTCTATCATGCACACTTCTCTCCCTTGACAGTGCTTTTCCTACTCACTTGGTAGTTTTTTCTAAATTACAAGCACTGGCAGTCAACCCTTTCGGTCTAGTTTTTTTACTACAATTTCGACTGCAACCCCTTCCCCCTTTTTGGTAGGTTCTCTCTTAGGGTGCATGGAAATTTGGCTCTAGGTGGAGGCATGGAATGTATGCTCCTGCAGAAACCACAGTAAAATGTGGTCTTCTTTGCAGGTAAGCAGAAATTCCTTCTCTTCCTCCAGTATTGCCGATGGTGTGCTGAGGAGGTCGCCAAGACCGAAACAGCTGTCCACACCGGCTCAATATATGGACCCCCACTTGGGGGACCTAGATTTAAATTTCCATGCACCTAGGGTCTGGAACAGTGGATATGTGATACGCCCCCCTTCGGGGGGGCTTCCATATGCATTGCTTTCAGTCTCTTACTTAGCGGCCCCCTCTTTCCTATCTTTTTTTTTTTTTTTTTTGTGTGCTTGGACCAAAGTAGATCTATGATCATTGGTCTATCATGCACACTTCTCTCCCTTGACAGTGCTTTTCCTACTCACTTGGTAGTTTTTTTTCTAAATTACAAGCACTGGCAGTCAACCCTTTCGGTCTAGTTTTTTTTCTGCCTTCTCCGCCTTGCCTTCCCGACCCCCCCCCCCCCCCCTTTTTTTTTCGGCACGGCCCCTCTCATTCTTCCGCCCCGTCAGTCTCGCAGTATGAAGTCCTCAAGACCATAAAGTCCATGCCTTTTAAAGACCTGTGAACTAGACCTTCTAAGTGGCAGCTTTACTCTACCGGGACGGCCTTCCAAAACTGATTTGTGCCCTTCCGTACCGACATCATCAACACATCTCTAAGAATGGCTCTGTCCCCGATATCTTCAAGTCCGCCATCGTCCGTCCTCTCCTAAAAAAACACAACCTCGACCCAAACGAACTCAATAACTATCGCCCAGTCTCGAAGCTCTCTTTCCTGTCCAAGCTTCTTAAGAAGGTTGTTCTCAATCAGCTCAACCTCCACCTCGCTGACAACAATCTCCTCAGTCCCTTCCAGTCTGCCTATCACAAACATCACAGCACTGAAACAGCCCTTCTACATATCCTAAACGACCTGCTCCTCTCCACCGACTTGGGCACCCTTCTTACGCTACTCGATCTCTCTGCCGCCTTCGACACTATAGATCACTCTATCCTCCTCCACCGCCTTCACCACTCCTTTGGCATCACTGACTCTGCTCACTCCTGGTTTCTCTCCTACCTCTCCGACAGACAGCAGTCCGTCACCATAGACGGCGTCTCCTCTAACCCAGTCAGGCTCTCCTGCGGAGTTCCACATGGGTCCGTCAGTCCTGGGCCCGGTCCTTTTCACACTCAACATTTCTCCGCTGTCCAACATCGTCCACTCTCATCACATACACCACCACCTCTACGCTGACGACTCACAACTACTAGACAAAGACAAACTCGACAACACTCAGTCACTACTGACTCGCACGGCTGACTGCTATGGAGATGTAAAAAACTGGATGACAGCAAACAAGCTTAAACTGAACGACTACAAGACGGAAGCCATGCTGATAGGCTCTCGCCAGAAACTCTTCCAGCTCCCTCCCTCTTCAACTCGACAGCACCCCCATCTCCCTCTCTGACTAGGCCAAGAACCTCGGCGTTATCCTCGATTCCTCTCTTTCCATGACCAGTTTTGTCTCCGCCACGGCCCAGGCATGCTATTTCCACCTCCGTCGCATCAGCCCAGTCAGATCAGAAAATACATCACCACCAAAGCTGCCACTAAATTTGCTGTCTCTCTCATTTTATCTCGCATCGACTGTTGCAACCCTCTCCTTTCCGGCCTCCCTCACTCCACCACTTTCAGAACAATGCCGCCCACCTCGTCCTCAGAAAGAAAAAACTGATCCAACCACATCACTCCCTTGCTCAAACTCCTACATTGGCTCCCCATCCCGGCCCAAAGCATTCAATACAAGATTCTGTCCCTCTGCTACAAATCCCTGAACAACTACGCTCCTGCCTATCTCCCCAACTTACTTCACCCCTACACTCCTTCCCACTCTGCCTCCACCCGCTGTGAGATGGTCTTAGTTGCCTGCTCAGCGTTAAACCCCAATGACTAACTAATGCTCCACCTCCGACCCTCTCCGCCTCCACATCCCCCGCACCAAACTTAGCACTTTCGGCTCCGCTCCTTCTCCGTCTATGGCCCATCCACCTGGAACACTCTCCGTCAGAAACACTCTCTCTCTCCTCCTTCCAGTCCGCCCTCAAAACTCACCTCTTTCAGCAATATAACATCACCACACACCCCACCCCAAGCTGACTGTCATAATGTATTTGTGGTACGTGAGTCATTGTCTAAACGTGCGCGAGTTGTGAGTGCGCGCTTAGAGTTATAATTATTATAATATAAGCACATTATAAATACCGTAATTATTATTTGTTATTATTATGCATGTCCAGTCGGCACCGTCTGTATGGCAGCTGTGTGTGTTTGTCCTCATTACAGGCCCTGTACTCATATCACGCCCGCTCTGCGTATATCAGTTGCGTCTATAGTGTCGCCTGTTTAGGTCTATATAACGTCGACACTGTACGTCACACTGATATGACCTGTCATGTCGGCTATTAGAAACTTAACTTGGCGGGAAGGAGGTTGGATGGGGGTGGAGCGTTCTGCATTATCATTATGTCTTTGTGTGTGCGTCAGTAGCTGACTTATCCATGGTGAAAATGACACTAGGGAATTAAAAAAAGGGGCTAATTCTCATATTTCTGGTGATTACCATCATTGCAGTCTATGATGCATAGTTCCCTTCCTTGCTAGTGAATACAAGCTTCGGGAGTCATCCTTTAAAAAAAAAAAATTATCTACTTGATCAATAGATTCACCATGGATCAGTCAGAATCATACAGAACATAATTTATTTCCATCAAGTTCACATCTCAGTCACACATTTAATCTACTGATCATACACACATAATACTTTCAATATAAAAATTCCTAAAAACACATGCAGGCCAGTCATAGTTTCAAGGAGTTTATTTTGCAAAAGACGCACATTAGTAAAAGAAAATGAAACAACAGATTTTGCCTGTATGAAGACTCACTAATTAAAACAAAATGTAATTGATCATACTGACACATTATTACATTTCTGATTTGTTTTCCCAAAGGCCACATCTAAAGTGGGTACAGATCAGTTCTTGTATTACTATGAACACAACATAATTAAATAATTCATGCACATCACACCAAAACATTCATCTTCATCAGTGAGCAATTTAAATTATCCATAATGCAACCAAGAACTATTGATGAATTGACAGAATCAGTGTACAGGTAAAGTCCCCCCCCCCCCCCCCCCCCCCCTGTATTTTTTTTCTGCTTCAAAATCAAACACTAAAAAAAAAATAAACCATGAACAATTTTAAAGATAGAAAAAAAAAGTACATTGAAACGCATACCTCTCGATTGCCAAAAAAAAAAGCATCATAAATGTTTACGTCGTGAGCGGCCATTGTTTCTGGGGTCCTAATAAAACCTGGAATAACCTGTCCTAAGCTAAAAATTAAAAAAATATCCGTAACTATTATCGCGTACCTAAACACAAAATAATCATGTGTTAGAAGTTTGGTTTACATTAAAGTTTAGTTGTACTAGTAAGCTGTTTTCACTGCTGCTGAGACGTCGATTACTTCCCTTCCCCTCCCCCCCCCCCCCCCCCCCCACACACACACATTACATATATAATATACAATCATGAAGGCATTCTTACTTTTTACGTAGTGAGACTATGGAACACCAATTTTGTAAAATGAATCCATGAGACTGGACAAAAAACTGTCAAACTGCATTTCACATTGAACTTTGAAGTGATTATCCTGTATTTTATATATATCTACAGATACTCAGTCTCATAGGAGAAGTTGAAAGCTGCTGATGTAATCACTGTGCAACAAATACTCTGACCTATAAACAAATATTACAAGAAAAAAAATAGTGTCAAGGAAAAATAAACTTCTTCTAACATGTTCCCCACCCGGGTCTGCCCTGGGGGACTTGGGTGGGGTTAGGTATTTTTTAGTTCCCAGGGTCACCCTGGTCAGCCCCACAGGGTGGGTTTTTCTCTCTATTCTGAGGCATGTGTTTCTGTCTACCCTTTGTCCATTCACCTGTATTTGCCTTTTTAAAACTCTCCCTACTGTCTGCACTGCCTGTAGCTCTTGATATTGGATGTGTGTTGCTAAATGGTCTTAGCTTTATTTAGGCCCCATGTGTTAGGTTTATTTAATGTATTTGACCGGCTGGCGACATACATTCAATGTTCTGTTTATTTTTTTTTCACAAGCAGTGCAGGCACGTCCTGAGAAAGCCTTGTTGCTGTCGGGACGTTAAGCAATGTACAATCAATGTACAATCAATCTTCTAACATGTAAAATTAGTCAATACACCACACACTATATCCTGTGGCAAGGAAAAAAGTGAAATCTACTAGTGAGATTATAAAAAGTACATTTAAAGATTAATTGAAATTCAATTAACATTTGTACAATTCAATGACATAATAATAGAAGATTACACACACATAATTAGTAGCAGACATAATGTTTATGATGTTCCAGTAAGATTTTGTAAAAGTTCATTCAATTTGCCCTCTTCCAATCTGGGGCAGAGTACAACCAAAATTAAACGCAGGACATTATACAACCTTATATAGCAATCCAGACCAAAAAGGTGACTGCCAAGCGTGTGAAATGCAAAGAAGTACCCAACGGAGAAAGAAACACGCTTAGAAAAAACGGTACAACACAATTTATTAATATTTCGGGTAAATACCCTTTGTCAAAATAGACAAACAAACAGAGACATTATTTGCTACTTATCTTCAGATGCAGAAGGAATGTGGCAACCTTATATAGGACAACTCTCCTGGACAGGCACAGATGGCATAGTCTGTGGACCCCAATCTGACGCAGTCCGACCCACAGTACACTCCGCCAGTGGGGCATCCAGCAAGGTGGCCATGTCAGGCTTCGAGCCCACCCATGTAAACCAACATTATGAATAACAAGAAAGGCAAAGCAAGTATGGCTCATGTGTATGACCAATTTACATATGTGTGACCTATGTGACAAGGGCTGGCTTCTGTAGCGGCAAAATCCAGGATTTCTGTAAATGTAAACATTTTTCACACACCTGTCAACCATAACCCCCCCCCCCCCCTGACCATTGTGATGAGTCGACTAAATTAGTATGCATAGGAAGGTATTATCACCAGCTATCTTTGTGCCAAATTTGGTTGAAAACTTTTGCAAAAATGTGGATAATACCTAAAATTTTATCAAAAATTGACATTTTACGCACATTTTCCAGCCTCTTGTGACCCTTGACCTTTTCAAAGCGTCATCTAAATTATTATGCATAGATAGGTCTTACCATCAGGTATCTCTGTAGCAAATTTGGCTTTGCAGTTGTGAATAGTTTTTGAGAAAAAAACATCCTTTGTCAAAATATGGCTATTTTTTACCTATTTCTTGAGCTCTCGTGACCCTCGACCTTTCTGAGGGTTCAACCAAATAAGTGTGCATAGAAGGTTTTTACCATCAGGTATCGCTGTAGCAAGTTCGGGCTTAAAGTTGTGATTTGAGAAAAACATTTTTTTGTCAAAATATGGCTATTTTGGACCTACTTCCTGAGCCCATGTGACCCTTGACCTTTCCGAGGGGTCATCCAATTTAGTATGCATAGATAGGTCTTACCATCAGGTGTCTCTGTAGCAAGTTTGGGTTTGAAGTTGTGAACAGTATTTGAGAAAAAAAAACATCTTTTGTCAGAATATGGCTAATTCCTAATTCCTGAGCTCTTGTGACCCTGGACCTTTATGAGGGATCAACCAAATTAGTATGTATAAAATTTGGGGTTGAAGTTGTGAATAGTATTTGTGAAAAAATAAATTATGTCAAAATATAGCTAATGCTTACATATTTTCTGATCTCCTGTGATCTTGACCTTTGAGAGAGATCACTGAAATTGGTATGTTTAGAAAGGTCTTGCCACAAAGTATCCTTGGGCCATGTTTAAAGACTATGGCTTAAATAGTCTCTGAGAAAATGCCAACGTTAAAGTTTACCATGGATGACAGTGGACGGACGACCACTGGCCCAAAACATAGACTCACTTTTGCTTCGCATGTGAGCCAAAAAGGAAGATTTAACTCAATTTATTCAGCTGTAACACCAGTGGCAGTAGCCATCAGAGCTGTAATCAGCACTCTCCAAGTACAATGGCACTTTGCACCGGCACTCTGACCTTCCGCGTCTAAACTACACAGATGTTAATAGACAGACCCCGAAAACCGAAAGTGAGACTACAAATATTAGCAAATCGCAGTAGCTCAAATCATGCTTCATATTCATGTCAGGAAACAAACTGCACTTGTTGAATTAACAGTGGAAGATGAAACTGCAGATGTAATTGTAAAAAATCTATGTCAGCAAAACACATGCTCAAACAGACCCCTGCTATTGCAAAAGCTCATGAGAATTTATGTCTCCTGCACAGTTGAAGATCTGATGAACTGGCCCAAAGACAGTCTTAACGAAAAAGCTGAAAATGTGAACTTCAGTTTTCTGGCATTTTAAAAAACCTAAAATTTGCAGTATGGAATCATATATCTCCACAATCGCGGTCTGACAAAAGTCTACATCTCCACAATCGCAGTCTCACAAAAGTCTGTTGTCCATCAGCAAGATGTTTTCTGATATTCAATAGGCTCTATGTACCCCTCTCCATAGGCAGCTTTATCAGGGCAGCAATGAGCAATCCGAATGGGTTTCAGATAATCTGGAGGTCACTGACGTCCAAGAAATCTTCTTGGCTGACCATCTCCGGAGACCACTCTCAAACCCTGTATCGACAATCCTGTATATCTTCCTTTCCTGAAAACAGTGTAATGAAATACATGTTCAGTCATGAATGTTTACACTGTTGCAATTAACCCTTCCCCCCCCCCCCCCCTCCCCTATGATCCCTATGCCCCCTTAACCTTCGCCATACTTTATGGGGAAAAATCGCCACATGCCGATATCTCTCACTATCTCACTATGCATTGTAACTTCTGGTATTTCTCAAATACACAGATGACATACAATACAATACATTAATACTTTATTAATCCCTCATGGGGAAATTCATTGTCTGCCCGTACAACACATGGCATCATCATTCACTCATTGAAATAATTCATCATCATCATCATCATCAGTCCCTTGCCCGAACTGGGCGTTGGGGGGACTGAAAGGCAGCAGCAACAGACAGTGCTCTCCACTGAGTTCTATTTTGGGCGGTGGCAAGCAAGTCTGACATCTCGAGTTCGGTCCATTCTTTTATGTTTGCGACCCAACTCTTTCTCTGACGACCTCGCCGACGACTTCCTTCGAGAGTGCCTTGGAGGATAGTCTTGGACAAGGTGTTGTGTCGGGTCACGTGGCCAAACCAAGCAAGCTTGCGCCGTTTCACGGTTGCCAGAAGGGGTTCATGTGGGCCCACCAGGGAAGTGACGATGCTCTGTACATATTCGTTGGTCTTGTGCTCGCGGTACGAGATGCGGAGCAACTTCCTCAGGCACTTGTTCTCAAAGGCCTGGATTTTCTTTTCTGAGTCTGCAAGCAGTGTCCAAGTCTCACAGCCGTAGAGTAGAATAGACACTATGAGGGACTTGTAAAGCCTGTACTTGATGGTGAAGCTGATGGAGTTACTTCGCCATATCCTGTCCAGCCTGGCCATTGCGGATGTTGCTGTACCTATCCTGATACGGATCTCTGCTATGCAACTACCGTCTTTGGACAGGGTGGCTCCCAAGTACTTGAAGCTATTGACCTCTTCTAGCTTTTGGCCATTCATGTGAATGTTGCTGCTGCTGTCGCTTGTGGTGTTGATCATCACTTTGCTTTTATCCGTACTGATCTCCATGCCATAAGACCCTGCGCTACTTGAAAGTTTGTCTGTCAGGTTTTGGAGCTCACTATTGCTGCCTGCCATGAGGTCAATGTCGTCTGCGAATCGAAGATTGCACAGGGATCTGCCACCAATAGAGATTGAAGTATGGTGGTCGTGGAGGGTGCCCTGCATGATCTTCTCCAGGAATATGTTGAAAAGGACAGGAGAGAGCAGGCATCCTTGACGGACACCGATCGTCGTCCTGAAGAACTCGCCTGACTGATTGTTAAGTAGAACCGCGCTGCAGGCGTTCTTGTAAAGCGCTTCTATCATTTGGATCAGTCCCTCCTCTATGTTGAACGATCTCATGACTTGCCAGAGTCCGTCGTGCCAGACGCGATCAAATGCTTTCCTGAAATCAATGAAGTTGTGGTAGAGTTCGCGCTGATGCTGCAGATGTTTCTCGATCAGGACGCGGCAGTTGAAAATCTGCTCTACAGTGCTTCTTCCAACTCTGAAGCCAGCCTGTTCTTCTGCCAGCAGTTCCTCGGCAAAAGTTTTGAGGCGGTTGAGAATGATTCTAAGCATTACTTTGCTAGGGTGACTTATCAGACTGATAGTTCTGTAGTTCTGGCACTGTTTCAGGTTTCCTTTCTTGGAGAGCGGGATCACTAGAGACTGTGTCCATTCTACTGGCCATTTCTTTTGCTCCCAGATCTTTTGACAGAGTGTAGTGAGGACCTTCGTTGTTACTTCTCCTCCATGTTTCAACAGTTCAGCAGGTACATTGTCTACACCTGGAGACTTTCCTCCCTTCAGGCCGCGTACGGCTGCTTCCACCTCTTCAGCTAACACTGGCAGGTCTTCAGCCTTCCTGGCCCCAGCCTGGTTGTTTTGGAGGATGCTGGTGTCTGGCTCAGCCTTGTAGTTATACAAGTCTCGGCAGTACTCAGTCCATCTGTTTAGTACAGCAGTGTTTTCCGTAAGGAGTTGGCCGCTGCTGTCTTCGATGACTGTGGCTGTTCGCTGTTGAGTCTTGGTGAGGGTCCTTAGCGTTTCATAAGCCTTCTTGCTGTTGCCATTTGCCATGCCCTCTTCCACGCTACAACACTGGTCTTCAATCCAATCTTCTTTGGCTTCTTTCATCCTCTTCCTGATCTTCTTGTTGACAAGTCTGTACTTGTTTGCTGATGTGAGGTCTTGGCCTCACATCAGCAAACAAGTACAGACTTGTCAGCAAACAAGTACAGACAGACAGACCAGCGTCAGCAAACAAGTACAGACTGAAATAATTAAATAACCCATAACCCATGAGATGGGGACGTAGCTTAGTGGATAAGACAATGTTGACAGTTGTAAGATCCCAGGTTTTAATCCCCTGGTGGGCAGAAATGGGATGTGGACTTTTCCTCATTCCCATCGAGTCACATTTACGGTTGCCTGTCTCGCCTTTGTGTGCACAGCATGCATAATCATCAAGTGCGCATGTTAAAAATCCCATTATCACTAATCAAAAAGAGAAGGCCCATTAGGGCCGGTGAAATGGAAACATAAATATTTCACATGCACCGAAGTTAATAGCCGGGTGGAGGTTAGCACATAAAGTAGTGCTTAGTAGCAGCAGGCTTTCAAAGCTCCAGCTTTCCATCCTTACAGCGGTGCTTTGAGCATCTTTAATTACATAGATATGTGTGCCTTGGAGACACTGTACCATACCATACCAACTCCCAGTTAAAGAGATGAACTGTAACAGACGTACTGTTACCTGTGTAACACTCTTCGCATCAGAAACACTTATGGTGAGCTTTTGGTGTCAGCAATGTCGCAGTGAACTACTGAAAGGGCTAGTAGTAGTACTAAAGAGCTAAATGTTGACAGACACATCTTCAGAGAGGAATGGATTGGTTGGTTGGTTGTACATTACTTAACATCCCGACAGCAACAAGACTTTCTCAGGATGTGCCTGCACTGCTTGTGAAAAAAAAAAATTAAACAGAATATTGAATGTATGTCACCAGCTGGTCTAATATGCTAAATAAACCCAAGACCATTTACCAACACACATCCAATATCAAGAGCTGCAGGCAGTGCACACAGTAGGGAGAGTTTAAAAAAGGAAAATACAGGTGAATGGACCAAGGGTAGACAGAAACACATGCCCCAGAATAGAGGGGAAAACCCACCCTGCGGGGCTGACCAGGGTGACCCTGTCAACTAAAAAGTAGTTAACCCCACCCAAGTCCCACAGACCCGGGTGGGGGAGAGAAATGGAGGGAGCTGGTTGCCAAGTCAGCAGTGGTGCCCCAACGGTCGGCAAGACTACAGGATATAGATAAAATAGATAGATATTTACTGATATTACTGTTGAACTAACAGCCTGAGGGACAAAAGAGTTGACATAACGTGATGTACTACTTTTGGGTACATTGTCAAACTGAAAATGTATCATTATCTAAATAAGAATTGGAATTATTAATATCCAAAGTTGCAATGCCAAGTTACTCATTTGCACTTAATGGGATTTAGTCCCCGTACTTGTCTATAGGTGAATGGCTATGGCTGCACTTCCCAACACACTGCTCAGAGTGTGCATACATCACCACAGATGGTAAGCGTCACTGGCAGATAATGGTACACGTTCTGAGGAAAGAATGCTTATAATTTGTCAGCGTCAAGTGTGGGAACCAGTCTGTCCATCTGAAACTGACACATCTGAGGCACATTTACGTTCAGATGGAGAAGAAAATCCACAGTGCCGGCACACTCAAGGTGAAAAAGTCAGTTATGGATTCTCCCCTGCCCCCCCCCCCCCCCCCCCCCCCCTCCCAAATGTATTCTGATAGGTTTTCCGCTAGGATATAAAATTGTCCATCAGTGGGATTACAAAAATCGGTCCCAGCTGCTCTACAGTCCGTTGCAAGCTTGAAACCCAGCAGGGATAAGTTTTTTTTTCTAAAGCTTAGTCCGTCCCTGGGATGGACAACCTACTATTTTTTCTGAATCTGTCAAAATTTGTCAGTCAAATATGCAGAATTTTCTGTTAATGGAACGCCTGATTCTTTGCTATACTGGTAACACTATTGGTAAAGGTTCCATAATTATATGTATGGGGCATCTGACAACCACAAATGTACAATCTGCAGTGATTATGTTACTCTACATGCATACATGTTCATCTGCTACAAATGCAATATTTATGCGAGCAAATGCATGCGGACAAATGGTCAATACATTCATGTATGCATATGTAATGCACACAGACCCGCCACTTGCAAACTTAATTCTCATTGAAGATCATTTATGATCTGTTCTTAAGGGACAAAGCCTGTTAGAAATAGTGTGTCTGTAGCCACTGAATTCAGCAGGGCTCTGTACAAAATCTGTGGTTTTAAATCACAGACTGGCATAGTATGTCAGGCATAGTCAGCGGCTGGTTGCAACCAGCGAGTGCTGTGCATGGAAATGTGTTTTTCACTGTATGAGCGGTATGGGGATTTATTAAACCAGGTAAGTGTCAAGACCAAGTATGGCAAAGGTGAAACATTATACTTTTGTGTGTTTAAAGTACATAAGCCTGTGACAAAACGTTATGCGCGTGACAACCGACATATTTTTAGTTAAGAAAACTGTAATACAACAGAAAATTAGTTCTTTTTTTGTGATTCCGCTATGAAGACAGTGTTGTTGGAGCACTTACATTTCTCACAGTTTCCTTTTCACCAAAATGAACTAATCTACAGATGATTTCCATGTGTATGTCCAATAGTATGTCCAGTGTGACAACAAACAGTTTTCTCTACTGAGTGACAGGAAAAAGTTCTTCAGTCATTGTCCTTAGATGAGTAAACAGAAATATAGATGACTGAAGAACTTTTTTTGTGTGTGTGTAAAATGTGGTAATCAGATAAAGAACTGTGTTTTTGTGATTTAAATGGACTGAGTATGCCCACTGTAAGAACAAACACTAAACCTGATTTCAAAAGGAACAAAATACTCTTTATACTTCCACCTGTGAGAACAGGTTATACAATTAATTTCTTTTGAAGAGAATAATTAAAAAATACAAACCGACTTAATGTTATCATATTTATTACTGTATACCCACCAAAACAACCAACAAAGGGCAAGATTAATTATTCGTTGCTGGAAATAATCTGTTTCTGCATTCACATTAATTAATTTCACATGCCCACATGCCAGATATGTCAAAACCAACCCGTGTCTAAAATAAGTCTATTTTAAAGACATCTCTTTTGGTTGTTACTTTGGACATTTCTGTTGGTTGTTACTTTTGGTACAAACAACCTTTTGTCACAGGCTCATATGCAAGACTGCACAGTGCCCGGGACAGAAGTTCTGTCATGCGGTCTGTCCCATTGACAAGCAATTGTAGATCCTAGCAGAAAGCCTGAACGCAGATAATTATGTTAAGTCAAAGACACAAATACAATGAGGAGAAGAACTATGTGAACAAATAACAGAACAGCTGAAGAGGCCAACTGTAATTATCATGATGTAAAAGATAAAAGAGAGTTAATGAAGCAATAAAATTAACACATACCCATGACAAAGATGAACACGAACTCATCATCAGGAGAGGACTGCATTTCACTGGATTCAGGTTGTCTCTTCGCAGGATTCACCATAAGTGTGTGGCTACAGACAGATTATTGTGTGTTTGTTATCATCATAGCAAAAACTAAAAAAAAACAAAACTATGTTCTCATTCAGACACAGGGGCTCATGACAATTTATGATTCTTCCAGTATGAAACACTGAATAGGCTTCTCCTGTCTGGAAAAAAACTCTGAAAAAAGTGAAATTCATGCCGCTTTCTGAATTCTTTTATAAGCTGAATCAGTTTCTGGACTGAAGACCATCACCCATACACAAGCTCCCAATATCACTTATTATGCACTAAAAACACAGGAATAATAATTTTAAAAAGCAGCGGCATTCATATATTTGAAATGAAAAAAATCATTACTCTAAAATGATGACTCTACAGTGCAGAATAATGGCAAACGATAACAATTCTTAGAACTTAAAGTGACATTTACGTCCCACCCCCACTCCCCCTTGTAGATGTACTCTTGGTGTACACATGACACTTTGCAATCAGTACTGACTTACTTATCCTGGACACATTAAAAGTATGTGACGTGGACCACGCAGCTTTCTTGGTCATGCTGTCATCCCGGTGATTGACAATTTTAAATTTTGTGAGCAGTAAGCCCAAATGCAGCAAACCAACCCGATATGCTAAGTCGAAGACATAAACATAATGAGGGACAGCACTATGTGAACAACTGATGTTGCCACTTGTATATATTGCAACAGAAAAAAAAAAAGAGCAACAGAGTTCACGCAGCAATTAATTAACCTTTTGACGACGGAACACACATATGTGTGCCCCAAGCAAAGCTCCGTTGCCGACGGGACGCACACATATGTGCGCTGGCCTAGTTTCCCCATTGCCAATACCGGCAGTATGGTCTAAGGGAAGCAATCTACTATAATATGTCAAGCACTCATTTCTTTACTTGTAGAGTGACTTTTCTTGTTTGTATGGGCTGAAACCAACGAATTAGAAGCTCTAATACAAAACGTCCCCATGTGCAAAAAAAATGGCGGATTTTGGTGTAAAAACTTTTATGTGTGAAGAAACTTTTCTGTTGTGCCTTTCTTTCTGGATTATTTACTGGTGACACACTAGAATATGTCTCTGGAATGCTAGGTGAGTGTAATTTTCACACTCTGGCTAACTAATACACTAACAGCATGTTCAGTTTCAGTGGAACCCAGTGTGAAACTGTTTTTTAATTTTTGGCTTCTTACACCATCTTCTTTATACACCTGTAAAATCTTAACATTACAAAATATTTTCTTCAGCATAGTGTCTACGAGTTCACCTTGAATTGCTTTTTCCACTGATACCAAATATGTTGGGGTATGATAAGATTTTTACAACAGACAAGGCCAATGAAATTTGTCAAAATTACTATGGTAGCAGGGAAAAATCAAGTTGGCAGACTACGGTGGCAAAAGGTTAAACACATACCCATGTAAAAGATGAATCCATGTAAACTCATCATCAGGTCAGGACTGAGCTTTTGTTTCAGGTTGTCTCTTGGCAGGATCCACCATCTGTGCGTGGCTAAAGAGAGATTATTCCATTTGTTATTACCATAGCATAACAAAAGTAAAAAAACTAAACTTTGTATGTATTAATTTCCTGAACTTGAAAAAAATCACAATGGAATTGTTTAAGTTTGAAGAAACCAATGTATTCTGCAAGAGCTTTACTTCATGTTGAATTTATCAGTGTACAATACTACACACAAATTACATCAGGTTTTTACAACATGGCTACAAGAGTGTCATCAATGTCAAATAAGTCTCCCAAGTTTGCAACCCATTTTCTGTTTTATCGTGCCCTCCCGATTTTTCCAGCTTTCAGACTTATCTTCCCAATTCTCCCGAATTGAGAAAATTCAAAAACTTTGAAGGCTTATCTAGTCAGTAGTTTTATTTCAGCCATGTTTTTGGAACGAAGGGAGATCATCCAGGAGCTCTGGTTATTTACGATTACTTCCGGCTTTAATCGCACAAAGAATCGTCTGCTGGCCAAAGTACACAGTGGGCATTCCTTGCAGTCCATCTGTTAAAATGCCCTACCCTTAGTCTATCCTCTAATTTTTCAATTCCCTAAACAACACTACCGCCCACTTGCTGCACATTGCTGTGCACAAAAAATAAAATAATAAAAAAAAGAACATCACCAGTGTAATTTCCTGGTTATCAACGTGATTCTGTACCAACCCTACATTCAAGCGCAGCCAAAACTGGTAGTGGTACACACCTCAAATCATCATCCGCCTGCCAACTCAAACTAGGGCAAAAAGAGTCCACTGGTTAAGCTGGCATAAATCAAAGCACCAAACATGTCTCTTCTCATGATCTATCAAGAGATTTTAAGCAAACTCCAGCATACTGCCTCTGTACAAAATGCCAAAGAAGGGAGAAGATTTAAAAAAGAAAAAACACCGGTCCTCTTACTGCCTCACCTACCTCATTTGAATATATAACGTGACTGTCAGAGAAACTCTCCCACCTGAACACCATTCAATCTGCCATCAGTGCAATCCTTAGACAATAGCTAAGTCAAACCCAAAGTGACACCATTGAATGTTGCTGCATCTGTATGTTATGGCCCTTTATGTGAAGCGCGTCGTTGTCGAGTTCACTATGCTGTTTGTTTTGAATCATGTGTATCTGATGCCATGAAAAAATTACTAGATATGGTCAGAATGCCTCCAAAATTGGCATGTACATCAAGTAATATATTTGATTTTCAGAAATGTTACATTTGAGGCACAGGCACATGAAAGTATATTTTCCCATAATTTTTCATTACCCACCCCCCTACTTTTTTTTATGTTTTTCCAAGTTTACATACACATGCAATACAGTCAAACTGACTTTCAGTGGGCCGAACAACTGCAAACGGTTACCATAACACTGACATTGATGAAAAATGAGCTTTCAAAACCAAGGCCATTTCCTTGTATATCTCAAGGCAGCCAAAAAGACAACTCCCAGGCATCACCATTGACCCTGTTGTCTGGTGACAGCAAGCAGGAAGAGGCCTGTAACCAGCTGCCATGCCCTATTAGCAGCTTGAAATCTTTTTGTCAGGGGCAAAAAAGAGTCATGAAACAACTGTGCAATTTAAACATTAAGTCTACTGAGCTATCCAACAGCCAAAAGACTACACAAAACAGCCAACAGGACACATCCCATACCCAAACAAGTGTCGGGAGTGCTTATGTAGCAGTTACTTACTTATGCCTGTCACCCCTACCCGGGTATAGGCCATCGACGAGAGACCTCCAGCGACTCCTGTCCTGTGCTTCTCCTTCGATTTTACTCCAGGTGGTTCCCAGTCTCTTGATGTCTGCCTGGAGGTCTCGACGCCAGGAGTTTCTCGGCCTACCTCTTTTCCTCTTTCCCTGGGGGTTCCATGACAATGCCTGCCTAGTGATACTGGAAGCTGGCTTTCTCAGGCTGTGACCAATCCATCCCCATTTTCTTCGCCCAATTTCATTCTCTGCTGTTATCTGCTCTGTTCTCTCCCAGAGTCTGACGTTGCTGATCTTTTCTGGCCAGTGGATTTTCAAAATTCTTCTAAGGCACCTGTTTATGAAGATCTGTACTCTGTTGACAGTGGTTTTTGTCAATCTCCAAGTCTCTGCTCCATATAGGAGAACTGCTTTTACATTGGAGTTGAAAATCTGGACTTTGGTGTGTTGTGACAGCTCTCTAGAACTCCACACTTTTTTCAACTGGAGAAAGGCTGCTCTGGCTTTACCGATTCGTGCTCTGACATCTGCATCAGTGCCGCCTTTTTTGTCTATGATGCTCCCGAGAGAAAAATGGTTATGTACATTTCATTTTTATATAGAACACACTTGTCAGAGTCTCAAAACACCTCTACTCATGTTGCAAATGCAGCAAGCATGTGTGTGTCAAACCTGTGAACACTCCTGTAAAAGCCTATACAGGTGGCCGCAGCTGCTGTTCCCATAACAATGCACTCAAATGAGCTTTACACAGTGTAAAAGTGCCTGTGTTTGGATCAGAATAGACACCAGAGACATCCCTCATGACAGTTACAGCAGAATGACACCTCAGATGTACCCTATGTTGTATACAAATGTAGCTGGATCATGCAAAATAACTTCTGCATGTCACATTCTTTTGGCGGCTGATTTGACTCCGAGGTCAGCTGCCTGATGAAATGAACCTGCTGACACTGTTTCATTTTAGTTTTGATCTTAACCTTTGACCTTGCCCGCCCCCCCCCCCCCTCCCACCCCCAGTAACTGAATGAGTGCATTTTGTTTCATGCAATTTAGCAAACTGAATGTCCCAAATCCAATCCCTTTCAAGGTCAAGGTCAAAGTTCATGGTTGAAGGTCAGGCTCATGACTTGTCATGGCCCACAGTGCAGGTAAACAGGGTGTTGCGATGCAAAACATTAAAAAAAACTGCCCATAAAACTGTAAGCAAAGCGATTTTGGGGTAAAATTTCAAATTGTTCATGATGTTCTGTTTTTCTAACTGCAAAAGTCCAAAATCAATGATGTGGTTACAAAAAACAGATTCTGGTCTATGTCACATATGGCATGTGGTGCCTCTGACAGGCCAAAGTACACAGTGGGCATCCCCTGCAGTCCCATCTGTTAGTGTTAAAATGCCCTAGCCTTAGTCTGTCCCAGTCATCCCCTAATTTTCAATCCCCTAAACAACACTACTGCCCACTTGCTGCACATTTGCCATGCACAAAATTAAAAAAAAAAAAGGACATCACCAGTACCATTTCCTGGCTATCAACATGATTCTGTACCAACCCTACATCCAAGGGCAGCCCAAAAACACCTCAAATCACCATCCGCTTGGCAACTCAAACTAGGACAAAAATAAGTCCACTGGTTAAGCCTAGGCACCAAACATGTCTCTTCTGATCTATCAAGAGATTAAGCAAATTCAAGCATACTGCCTCTGTACAAAATGCCAAAGAAGAGAAGATTATTTTTAAAAACACTGGTCCTCTTACTGCCTCACCTACCTTGTTTGAATATATAATGTGACCTGCTATTCTGCAAAAGCCAGAGGCAAAATGCAGATGGATCTAGTGAAAGGCATTGGCGAGTAAAGAAATTGTGAACAGTTACTAGCAGATTTTACTAAGGAAAACGTGTTAAAGTCTTTTAAATAAAATTAAAATATGCGGGACGAAGTGCAGTATTTAACAGCAAGTCTTACTCCAATTATTCACTGAAATTTGCTTTGCCTGTCTCACCCTCAGTTTACGAAGAACCTATTCTGAATGCAGGTAGCTGTAGGCAGACATATACCAATCAGTTTAGAAGAACTGGAATATCACGAATGTAAGGAAAATCGTTCATACTCATAGTCTTAATATTGATTTTTCTCTGGTAAGAGTACCACGACCAGTCTTACTGCTGGACTGAGTGCGTTTTTTCCTGCCTATATTCTCTTTTTAGTACTGTGTGCACATCAGAGAGCAGCAGATTCAGAAATCTGGATTAATTCCAATAAAATCACATAATTTTTGGACGGATTTTCACATAAAAATAAAATGGAATATTTAATGATGCTTTGTGAATTAATTGTGAAAAATACATGCAAAAGTAATAACATAAATCATGATAACATTTGCACACTTTTTATGTTGATAGAAATCTCCAGATTTCCCATGACACAAAAACAGGTCAGCTTAAGTTTCTATCTATCTTTATATCCCGTAATCTTGCCGACCGTTTGGGCACCACTGATGACTTGGCAACCAGCTCCCTCCATTCCTCTCTGTTCTCTGACATTCTCAGCGTATCGCCCAGCTTCAGTCCTGTCCACTCTGAGATATTGTCCTCCCATCTTTTCCTCTGTCTTCCTCTCCTTCGTCCTCCTTGCACAGTGCCTTGCAGGATTGTTTTGGCAAGCCCTACTGAACGCGTGACATGCCCATACCACTTCAGCTTAAACATCACAAAATTTCTTGCTGGCTACCATCCTGTATTTGTTTTTGCTTTGAAATCAAACACTCAAACAAACATAAACCATGAACAATTTTAAAGATAAGAAGAAGAAGTACATTGAAACACATACCTCTCGATTGCCGAATCGTACATGTTTACGTCCAGAGCGGCCATTTTTTCTAGGGTCCTAATAAAACCCGGAATAACCCGGAATAACCTGTCCTAAGCTAAAAAATAAAAAATATCCATAACTATTATTGCGTACCTAAACACAAAATAATCATGTGTTAGAAGTTTGGTTTAAATTAAAGTTTAGTTGTACTAGTAAGCGTTGAGACGTCGATTACTTCCCTTGCTACAAGATCGAGCTGCCCAAAACTTATTCGGAATAACCTCTCCTAAGCCCAAATAACCAAAAAAAAAAAAAAAAATACTAAGTATTCATAGTCGAAATAATTTATATTTAAAGTTGTATATGCCGTAAAAGTTGTTTATTTAGCGCTAGAAAGCTTCTAAAGGCTTGTTTTCATCTACGCCTATCTTCACCCTACACACCTTCGCCCAGACTGTTCGTCCCAAACACATTTCGTCCTTTGACGTGTCATACGGGATGCTATTTAATGGAAGACATTACGCTATGAACGGACCATGATAATCATTTAACATTCAAAGAGAAAATATTTGGACCTTTTCTGAGTTCAAATATTTAAAGGAAACGTTTTTGAGTTCTATTTTTGAAGCAACCCTTAATATGTTTAAATATGTTGGGTGCAATAGATTAAATGTATTATACTGTGTGGATTAAATGTATTATACTCTTTTCTATTTTAAATTTCTTTCTTTTGTTGTTTTTTACATGTGTGATTAAAAACTTGGCTTTGTAGGATACACTAAAACATAAAAGACTGTTTATAGAAAGTAGGTTGACCCAGATTCGAGTCTGTATTTTTTTAATATTTCAGTACTTGAGGTTTTGGACATAGCTAGGATGAAGAAAGACATTGGATGAGTTTGCTAGCCAGCTTTATACCTCTTCAACTTTTAAAAATAATAATTAATTAATTTTTGAAAGTTTTGGATCTACTATATACTCCCATCAAACAGTCAGCCCTGGAAGAGGCTGTGTTGAACAAAACAGTTAGCCCTGGAAGAGGCTGCATACATCAATTTTGTTTCTGTGTTCATGGTGTTGTGATTCTTGCGTTGCGTTGATGGCAAGATTATAGGGACGTCATTTTGTTGCTCCCGCTGTTCTTCTCCAGAATCAGGCTGAAACATTCATGTGTTCGATGTGAGCACCAATTTTTCCAACACGAGGTCAGAAACAGTTCAGTTATGTTCGCTTTCAATGTCAACTGATTATCATGGTCTATTCACAGCGCAATGTCTTCGATTAAATAGCATCAGGGATGAAACCTCATGGGACAAAATGTATTTGGGACGAACGGTCTGGGCGAAGGCGTGTAGGGTGAAGTTAGGCATAGATAAAGAGGCTCAAAGAACAAGCCCTTTCAGCACCTACAACTTCAAAGTATAAGATTATTTCGACTTTAAGTACTTAATAATATGTGTTTATGTGCTTATTTGGGCTTAGGAGAGGTTATTCCGACTGTTTTTGGACAGCTCGATCATGTAGCAAGGCCCACAGTGTCAACTCACCTGACGTGTCAACTTGACCCCGCGGGCGACAGTTCGGCACCAGGCGCTGCCGGGACTAAACGGCTCACTAGTACAACTAAATCAACTTTAATGTAAACCAAACTTCCAACACATAATTATTTTGTGTTTAGAGATGCTATAAAAGTTTTTTTTTTTTTTTTTTTTTTTTGGGGGGGGGGGGGGGGGGGGGGTTGGTTAAAAAGCTTTGGACAGGTAAGTTATTTCTGGTTTTAGGAACGTGGAACGGGTTACCGTACCGGGCCCTACAAATCCGCTATACCATATGATGCCGTTACGTGATTTACTCGCTGAGTACAGCTATTGTGTTTTGAAACTTAAAATAATTTTAAAATAATAATAATAAGCAGTTATAACAACTGTGACTGAATCGCAAGCTAGGTCAAGTGCGTAGCGGCAGTTTTCCTTATCCGTCGCTACTATTTTGACCTCCTCTCTGATTGGTCAATTAACCTTCTGCAGGTGAGAAGATAGATACCCCTAAGAAACCAGGAGAATATCTTTTGAATAGCTCTAAAAGACGACCAGAAGGTTCTGCCGTTCTATTTTGATAGCGTCGTAGGCTTCCAAGGAGGGTCATTTCAAGACCTGTTAGGGGTCGGTAGTGTAAGTATCCGCTGGAGAGAGAGAGAGAGAGAGAGAGAGAGAGAGAGAGAGAGAGAGAGAGAGAGAGAGAGAGAGAGAGAGAGAGAGAGAGAGAGAGAGAGAGAGAGAGAGAGAGAGAGAATCAATGAATCAATGAATCAATGAATCTTTATTTTACAACGGTAAAGATATTAACAATGCCAGAGGCAATGCCATTTTTCAAATCTGGCGTTGCTACATCTACAACACAACAATTACATTACATTAATACATGTATAGGACGAACGCCTACGGTGTGTTGGGGGAGTTGGAGCAATGGTAAGGGGAAAAAAAAGCAACAACACAGCAGCACTATACATACACAACAGTAGAATGGGTACATTACTAACAATGATATCTACGTATAGAAAGCAAAGCTTGCAGATAGTTATGGCTGCGAAGATAAATGTTCAAAAAGACTTTTCTTGAAACATGATACCGTTGGAGTGGTCTTCGTGTGGGATGGAAGCGAATTCCACAAAGTCGCCCCCGAGAATGCTAGACTGGTTTTAAATAAGTCTATTCTGGTTTTGGGTACTACATATAGGCTTTTTGTATCACCATAGCGGGACTGTGACCGGACTAGCAGCTGGGTTAGATATTCCGGAGTGTTGTCATTCCGAATCTTAAAAAGGAGAACACCTTTGTTGAATGCAAACTGCTTTTTTGAGAGAAAGAAGTCCCGCTTTGTAAATCTTATCATCCCTTGTCAAAGTAGGATCAGGTAAAATTAATTTCGCTGCTCTTCTGTGTAAGGAGTTCAGTCTTTTTAAATGTACATCTCTGCAGCCATCCCACACCGTCGAAGCATAATTAAATGTGGGACTGAATATGTGCATAATAAAATAATTTTCTGGTTTCAAAGTCAGTGAAGTGCTTCAGTTTGGACAGCATAAAAATGTTCCTTGAAACAGTTTTACACACTTTATGTGTGTGTGCCTGCCATTTGAGCTGATCATCTATGATAATTTTAAGGAGGCAGTGTTCAGACACTTGCTCAATAGAATTGCCTTCGAAGGACAAATCAAGTGAAAGGGGGCTTAATTGGTGTTTTTGGCGTGTCGCATTTACCATTGACTTAGTTTTTGCTGGATGGATACTCATCGAGTTACGTTCACACCAAGCGGACACCTCATCAAGGCTCTGTTGTAAGTCATCTGCAACCACATTAAGGTTTTTATTTGCCGTGTGGATTGACGTATCGTCAGCAAACAAGTCACATTCGACAGATTCTGACGTTAGGTGAAGAGGCAGATCGTTGATGTATAAACACAATAGAAGAGAGCCTAACTGACCCTTGAGGTACTCCAAACTTAACCTCCTTCACTTCAGAGTGTGATCCATTAACTACAACCTTTTGCTTTCTTCCCTTTAGATATGAAATAAAGAAGGAAACTGCTGATATGTTTTTTTTTTTTAAATAATGACTAAGTTTGCTTATCAGAGTGTCGTGGTTAACCAGGTCAAACGCCTTCTTAAAGTCAAGGTAAATAACACCCGTTAGTTGCGAATTGTTTACGTTAGATAACCACTTATCTGCAAGTCTGCTTAGCGCTGTATGACAGAAATACTTCGGACGAAACCCAGACTGGAAGGGATGAAGCATATTATTTGTCTCTAAATAATGAGAGAAATGTTTGTGTACATGTCGCTCGAGAGGTCGAGAGAGGGAGAGAGAGAGAGAGAGAGAGAGAGAGAGAGAGAGAGAGAGAGAGAGAGAGAGAGAGAGAGAGAGAGAGAGAGAGAGAGAGAGAGAGAGAGAGAGAGAGAGAGAGATTGATTGATTGATTGATTGATTGATTGATTGATTGATGATTGATTGATTGATTGATTGATTGATTGATTGATTGATTGATTGACTTTATTTCCCAAGGAAAGAGGTTTTAGGCGCGCAGGTCCATCATTACAAACGGTCTTTGCTATAACTAATGTACATAATCAAGACAACAACATACGAAACAACTTATTGAACGTGAAGGAAAAAAAAAAACCACAAACACACACAAATACAAATTCAAAAACTTTATTGTGTCAGTCCAGCCGACAAATTTTATTTCGTTGGGATCACATGCGCGCGTACGGTTTTAGCCAGACTATGACAAAAACACTTCATGACCACAGTGTTAGGCTTGAGTCTGCCACTTGCAATATGCCACTGCGACATCTGAGGTGCAAGTTCCTCGACAGCGTCAACAGGGAGAGAGAGAGAAACGCTAGTTAGCGCACTCTTCATTTAGGAGACGGATTGCCGAGGGTACAAAGCTGCCCTTGTAGCTTTTGGTTTTAACAAGAGGAGACTTGAACCTACGGCCAGACGGGAGCTTTTAAAGGTGCGTAGAAAGGCAGTGAGAAGTGTCAGCTGCCAGCCTCAGGCCCTTGCGAATCATCCTCGTCCTGTAGAGGCCGTCAAGGCTCTCCAACCTGCCCCCAACTATTTTCTCACTATGCCTGATTATCTTATTCAGCTTCCTAAAGTTCTTCTCGCCCAGGGAGCCGAACCATGAGACAAAAGAGAACGTAAGAAGGCTTTCTATAAAGCAGAGGTAGAACTGCCTGAGGATTTTGGGGCTCACATCAAAGGAGCGGAGTTTGCGCAGCATATACAGTCTCCCGTGGGCTTTCTTAAAGATGAGGTCTGTGTTGTCTGTGAAGGATAGCTGTGAATCAATCAAGGTCCCTAGGTATTTGTAAACATCTGTGCGAGTGACAAACGTGCCGTCAATCACCAGGGGTTGAAGAGATGGGAGTGGGCTCCCGGAAGTTGGCCCAGTGCTAGGCTGCCGAAAGTCGACTACTATCTCCTTAGTCTTGCCTACGTTCAACTGTAGGTGGTTGTTATGACACCATGAGACAAACTGACCCACTTCTGCAAAATAGTCAGCATCTGAGTTTGACAGATCTACATCTGCTGTGTCGTCTGCAAATTTGACATATTGAGTCCTGTCGTTGGAGCTGGTACAGTCATTTGTGAAGAGGGTGTAAAGGACAGGCGAGATGACACATCCTTGGGGGCTGCCCACGGACGTGGTGATGACGGAGGACATCAAGTTGTTTACGCGAACACACTGCGTCCTTTCCACTAGGAAGTTCAAGATCCATAGGATCAGAGAAGGGCTGATATTCATGTGACGCAGCTAGTCAGCCAGAAAGTGAGGCCTCATCGTATTGAAGGCGCTGTAAAAGACAACGAAGAGGACTCTGGCAAAGGACTTTGGTGTCTCCAAGTGAGTGAGGATTAGGTGCAGGAGAGTGATGACTGCATCAACCACGCTATTGTTGTGGCGATATGCGAACTGTAGGGGGTCGACCGCCGTGAGATGGCCTTTGTCGCCTGCTCGGTGTTAAACTCAAATAACTAACTAACTGTAGGGGGTCGAGCTGGTCGCTCGTCTGACTGAGTAGTCGACTCAGGACAAGTCTCTCGAGGCACTTCATGATGATAGAGGTCAGGGCAATAGGTTTGTACTCATTAGGGCAAGAGGGTTTTGGTTTCTTGGGACCTGGACAGATCAGGAAGTGTTTCCAGAATGATGGGATTGGGTTGGACGTGAGGGATGCGTTGAAGATCTGCGTAAAGACTGGTGCCAGTTGGGCACTGCAGGACTGCAGCACCTTACCACTGATTCCGTCTGGGCCTGGGGCTTTGTGTGGCTGAAGGCAGAGGAGGACCATCAACACCTCTTCCTCGCTGACCTCTATAACTCTGCGGTCATCAGAAAGAGCCTGGAGTTAATCTCTGATGGTCTGCACTTCTGACTGGAAGTTCACCTCAAACCGAGCAAAATGGTCGTTCAACTGGTTGGAGAGCTGTAGGCTGTCATTACAGTGTAGACCTGTGGTGGAAGCACTTTGTTTCTGCTGAGCCCCAGCCAAAGCCTTCAGAACTTGCCACGCTTTGCGTAGATTACCTATCACAAACTGACCCTCCACCTTTTCTTTGAACTGACGTTTATTGTCTCGGATTTCCATCCGGAGCTGAGACAGCAGCTTTTGCCCTCAATAAAGTCACCGCTAGCAAAAGCTCTTGCCTTTTGTTTCAATGTCCCTTTCAATACCCAGGGCTTGTTGTTTGGAAAAACTTTCACCGCCTTATTTGGAATGACAGAATCCTCACAGAAACGAATGTAGCTTGAAACGAAGTCTACAGTTTCCTCTAGCGACTTACTGCTGTCTAGGAACACTGACCAGTCTGTGCACTCAAAGCATCCCTGAAGTTGTGCCGCAGTGTCTGAAGTCCACTCCTCGACGATTTTCTCCACTGGCGGAACAGATTTCAGTTTGGTTTTGTACATGGGAAGCAGATGCACCACACAATGATCAGCAGTGCTGAGTGGAGGTTTACTAACAGCAGTGCTAAGTGGAGGTTTACTAACACACACACACACACACACACACACACACACACACACACACACACACACACACACACACACACACACACACAACACACACACACACACACACACACACACACACACACACACACACACACACACACAAACACGTGCATAATATCTATGAGTTATATTTTTGTAACCGGACTGAGTGACTGGGTAGGCGACTTAAATAGTTTATCAGATAGACAAAACTGCCCATCTAATACAGTACTCAAGTGCCTACAGAGTTTAAGTCCGCATCCCTTTTGTGGTCTAGGGAAGGGCTGGAGATTGCAGTGGAGAGTAGATAAATCTATTCTAGTCTCGCATGCGCACAACTGAAATCCGTCAGTGTTTATTTGCCTCGCGTTGTGTTCAATAGCCAAAGTTGCTTGCGCAATGGACCGACCACAGTATCCAGAAAAACCCTATTTTGACTGGACTTGGTGTTTGTTGTTATCGTTCCTACTGAGCTGCTAGTAACGTGCGCTCGCACGATCAGTCACACCGTCATACATGCACGGACGTACACACACACAAACCGCTTCTCGCACGTACACACGCACAGTCTCAGTCTCGCTCTCACTCTAGCTGAGCATCGTAAGATAGAAGCCTAAGGTTCCAAGATTTATTTATACCAGAAAAGCATTCATGATGAAACAACACAATCAAAATTAGTGCCAATAACCTTAAACACAAATAGGCATAACACCTGTTCCTTCGATTACGACACCTAGCAGACCTATCTCCTATGACTACGATTCCTAGCGAACCTAACTCCTAGGCCTAACACCTATACGCACCTACCGACGGATAAAACCTACGCGCTGTCCTAACGCATCCTAAACCCTATTTGGGTGAACTAGAACTAAACGCTACTGTCCCTATAGGATAGGGCCGGGGTGGTTCGAGATGATCATTATTCACAACCGTCTCGTGGGGTAGGGTCGGGGTGGCTCGAGGTGATCATTATTCACAACCTCCTCGTGGGGTAGGGTCGGGGTGGCTCGAGGTGATCATTATTCACAACCGCCTCGTGGGGTAGGGCCGGGAAGTGTGAGAGATCATTATTCACAACCGCTCACGGGGGAGAGGGACTGGAGTGTGAGAGATCATTATTCACAACCGCTCACGGGGGAGAGGGACTGGAGTGTGAGAGATCATTATTCACAACCGCTCACGGGGGAAGGGGACTGGAGTGTGAGAGATCATTATTTACAACCGCTCACGGGGGAGGGGGACTGGAGTGTGAGAGATCATTATTCACAACCGCTCACGGGGGAGAGGGACTGGAGTGTGAGAGATCATTATTCACAACCGCTCACAGGGGGAAAGGGGAGGGTGATCATTATGCACAACCACCGACGAGACTGAGAATCGGCCGCTTTATATAGGCCCCCAGCCTCTGGGACCGGAAACTACGTCACAGCTTCGCGCGTGTAGTCCGCTACACACTAACTAGCTAAGTCAGCAAAATTCTCGCTCACAGTGCGCTAAGCGTGCACTAAACCACTGAACTCTGACTCGCTGGTAGTAACTAGTGATAGCGTTAGCAGAGGGCTCCTCTGCTACACTCCCTCCTCCTTAAGACCTAATGTGCACGACACATTAGTCAAACAAAAGGAATAAAGTCACACAAACTAAATGAAATGCACCAAGTTCAAGAAAATTACTTCTGGCATGCACAGTAAAATCCAAATTCAAAAGAAGTTCAACAAATTCAACAAAATAAAATCGTGATGCATGCACAAGAAAATTCAAACAAATTCAAACCAAAGTCCAAATTAATAAAACATTCAAAACACCTTTCAAAACATGATCACTGTCATGAACACGCATGAGCAACCATTTCAGCAACCGTGATGCGCTCGTGACAATCAACAAGCTTCAGCACCACTCAAAATGCATAGCCACTGCATGAAATAATCCACAAAAAAAGCAACAACTAAAGAAACGAGGTTTCAAAACCAAAATTAAAGTACTGCGAGCTGATACACAACAATGCAACCATAGCAAAGTCCAAAACTTACTTAGTCTGCCACACACACACACAAAAAAAACATAAAGGCAAAAATCAGCCTTTTAGCATTTGGTCCATATCTCATGGAATTCTCTAAACCCATGTGAGCAAACTGGTTCACGTAACACACACCCAACATTAGCACCAGTGAAATCCGACGATTTCAAAGTGCAAATTCCTGAGGTAAAATCGAGTACAAAACCTAACCAAAAATATTCAAAAATCTTATGCCAAAAAGTTCAAAATACAGTACAAAAACAAGTAACCAAACCCAGTTTGTTGCTGAGGTACAAAACCTTCAAAACAGCTTAATGCCTTAATCAAATGATTATGTAAAGAAAAGTAATGTATGATACGCATATTGTAAAAAAAAATATAATATATGATCCAGACGTCTAGGCATGCACAAAGCAATATGACGACAACAAAATGGAAAATCAAAAACATTTCTAATTCAACACCAAAAAAATGTATGCATGTAAAGAAGACATCTGAAAAGAAACAAACTTAACGGATACTCAGTCATGGCATTGTTCGTCCTTGAAGAATGTGCTTGGTCTTTCTTGATGTTTAGAGTTCTTTTCCTGTTGTCTCGCACGACGTGAGAGGTTACCTGGTCAGAGCCAACCGGGCAACACTCTCGTCTTGGAGTTTCCAGTTAGAGCCACTGGCTTACTCCAAGACAGGTACGAGACAGACGCCTGTCTCAAGTGCATATTAGCGGACAATGTGAGCTGGGAGCCCAACTCACTTTCAAAGGGTCTCTAGGGAAGCCGACTAGAGCCAGCACGAACTTCCCCGTGAGATGCCGCCATCTCACGATATTATTTCGGACATATGAGACACGCTCGTGTCTCACTGACCACAATACACTCCTGGTATTGGGTCAAGAGTCATTGAAACCAAATTCAAAAGATTTCCAAACAAACAAACACAAACTATCAACACGCACCGCCACGGTGGCTGAACAAAACAAAGTTTAAGCACCATACAAAATTTGTACCAAAAGTCTTGCAACAAAATATGCACAAAATATTAATCACTGTTAGTTCAGAATATCAAAACGTGTTACATATGGACTAATTTGAACGCGCAATACATAAAAATCATAATATTAAGCACGTAGCATTCAACAAAACGTAGTCTCAAATTCAGAATTATGACGAGGATGGGGAATATCTCCTAGGGGCCTTGACTTCTCTTCCCCTTCTAGTTCTGATAGGAGTTTCCTCTTCATCCCTTTCTTCAGCAACTATCAGATCTAGGTCACTCACCTCCTGGCTCTCACTACTCTCGCTTTCAGTTTATACGGTCGCACACTCACTCTCATTCTCACTGAGTGGCTGGTTTCTACCCTCGTAGGGTTTGACATCATTAACATGTACTACAATGGGCTTGTCATTTCTGCTTTTAGCAATCTTTACTGCACTGTTGCCAACTTTCTCCATGACTCTGTAAGGACCTGTCCATCCTAGACCCAGTTTCTGTTTAGCTTTTGGTGGGTACCATCTCCAGACCCACATTCCTGGCTCTACTGGTCTCTCTTTACACGTTCTGTCATGATAGTGTTTCTGCCGCTGGACACTAGCCTCTGAATTCTCTTGTACAAAACGAAATACTCGTTCCAGCGTGTTTTGAACCCATTGTACGTACTCTATGGGACATTCAGACTCATCTCTACTAGGGAAGACACCAAGTTCGACTGTCAATGGGAGATTGACCTCTCTACCAAAAACAATTAAATTGGGCGTACACCTTGTTGAATGGTGGACAGAAGCTCTATATGCCATCATGATCAGGTCGAGGTGATCGCTCCAATCATCACGGTTCTCGTTTACATATGCTGAGAGCATCTGTTGGATGGTTCTATTCTGTCTTTCTACCATCCCGTCACTTTCTGGGTGATATGGTGTGGTTCTCGTCTTGCTAGAACCTAACGCTTCACAGAGATATCTGAACAAGTGAGATTCGAACTTCTACCCTGGTCTGTGTGGATAGTTAGAGGAATACCAAATCTACAGATAAACTCTGTTAACAGCTTGTCTGCTACCGTCTGGGCTGTATGGTCTGAGAGACAATACGCCTCTGCATACTTGGAATAATAGTCTTCGACGACCATAATATACTCAAACCCGTCGTGTGACATGGGCAGTGGACCCAAGATGTCTATGGCTATCCTCTCCATGGGCATACCCACGTTCACGTGCTGCATAGGAAGCTTCGCCCTGCCCGGACCCGGCTTCCTTCTTGCACACATGTCGCACTGTCTACACCATCTGGCAACGTCATCCGCCATGCCTGGCCAGTACACGTGTCGTCTGACATTTGCCAGGGTCTTGTCGCGGCCTAAGTGGCCTGCACATCTTATGTCATGTGACATACGTAACACTTCTTGTCTAATCTCAGCTGGGGCTACTAGTAATAGTACCCTTTCCTGAGTAAGGATCTTATCAGGCACAACATATAGTAAACCGTCCACTATTCTCATATTGTCCCACTGAGCAATTAGTGTTCTGACAGCTGCGCTATACTTGCTAACTTCTGTCCTAGGAGGCTTCTCTCCTTTCTCTATCAGAGCTATTAGAGTGCTAGTCACTGGATCTCTCTTTTGGAACATCTCTAAGTCCTCACGAGACCAGCCAGCTAACCAGTTGCTTTCCTGCATGCCAGGACCAAACGCAGAAGACTGAGCAGAATCCACGGTTTCCCCTTTGGACACTGAGGCAGAATCACTCTGAACCGATTCATCTTCCCTGACTTCTACACTTGACCTGTCGGTGGTAGTGTCTCCCTGACTTTCACTGATAGTTGGGTCCGCACGCGGAACATCTTCACCCTTCGGTGAAGCAGCATTCCTCTGAGAACCGCTAGCTTTCCCACCATCAGCTAAGTCATGACCACGTGCTTGCCGACGTGTCACCACTCTCACATGCTTCTTAGCACACTGATCACACTCCTCTCTCTGACAACATCTCCTTGGGATCCTCGACAACCCGTCCGCATTTCCATGTAGGGCGCCTCTCCGGTGCTCTATCTGAAAATCGTAGGTGTCCAACGTAGCTATCCATCTAGCTACCATGCCTTCAGCCTGATCAAAGGACTTTAACCACCTAAGGGAACTGTGATCGCTCCGAACCAGAAACGGACGTCCCCAAAGATAGTGAGAAAAGTACTTCACAAACCTCACCACTGCATACAGCTCTCTGTATGTGGTACGGTACCTCTGCCTACTCTTAGACAGAGCGCAACTTGCATAAGCAATCACTTTTTCCTCTCCATCTTGAATCTGAGACAATACGCCACCAATGGAATTTGCTGACGCATCTGTATCAAGAATGAACCTGCCCACTCTTGTTGGATAAGCAAGAACGGGGGAAGACACTAAAGCCACTTTCAGTTTCTCAAAAGCTTGCTGACACTGTTCGCACCAAACAAACTTCTGATTTTTCCTAGTCAAGTTTGTCAAAGGACTAGCTATCTCAGCGAAACCACAAATGTATTTTTTGTAATATGATGTGATCCCTAAGAAGCTTCTGACTTCTGAAACACAAGTAGGGACAGGCCAGTTAACAACTGCCTCTACTTTCTTTGGGTCACACTTTGTCCCTTCTTTTGAAACCACATGCCCTAGAAAAGCGCATTCGCTCTGCAGCAACGAACATTTCGAGGGCTTGAGCTTCAAAGTGGCATCTCTGAACTTCTTCAAAACAACTTTAAGGTTTTCCAGTGCCTGTTCCTCTGTCCTGCCTAGACAAATGACATCATCAATGTAGACTAGACATCTCTCAAAAAGAACACCACTTAAAGTCATCTCCATGAGTCTCTCAAAAGTAGCTGGACTGTTACATAGCCCAAATGGCATGACCTTAAACTGGAAAAGACCTTTATGCGTAGCGAACGCTGTCTTCTGTTTATCATTTTCATCCATCTCAACTTGGAAGAAACCCTGCGCTAAGTCAAGAGTTGAGAACCAACACGAACCTGACAAAGCATCAAGCGAGTCACCAATAAGTCAAGAGTTGAGAACCAACACGAACCTGACAAAGCATCAAGCGAGTCACCAATAAGTCAAGAGTTGAGAACCAACACGAACCTGACAAAGCATCAAGCGAGTCACCAATAAGTCAAGAGTTGAGAACCAACACGAACCTGACAAAGCATCAAGTGAGTCACCAATAAGTCAAGAGTTGAAAACCAACACGAACCTGACAAAGCATCAAGCGAGTCACCAATAAGTCAAGAGTTGAAAACCAACACGAACCTGACAAAGCATCAAGCGAGTCACCAATAAGTCAAGAGTTGAAAACCAACACGAACCTGACAAAGCATCAAGCGAGTCACCAATAAGTCAAGAGTTGAAAACCAACACGAACCTGACAAAGCATCAAGCGAGTCACCAATAAGTCAAGAGTTGAAAACCAACACGAACCTGACAAAGCATCAAGCGAGTCACCAATAAGTCAAGAGTTGAGAACCAACACGAACCTGACAAAGCATCAAGCGAGTCACCAATAAGTCAAGAGTTGAAAACCAACACGAACCTGACAGAGCATCAAGCGAGTCACCAATAAGTCAAGAGTTGAGAACCAACACGAACCTGACAAAGCATCAAGCGAGTCACCAATAAGTCAAGAGTTGAGAACCAACACGAACCTGAAAAAAGCATCAAGCGAGTCACCAATAAGTCAAGAGTTGAAAACCAACACGAACCTGACAAAGCATCAAGCGAGTCACCAATAAGTCAAGAGTTGAAAACCAACACGAACCTGACAAAGCATCAAGCGAGTCACCAATAAGTCAAGAGTTGAGAACCAACACGAACCTGACAAAGCATCAAGCGAGTCACCAATAAGTCAAGAGTTGAAAACCAACACGAACCTGACAAAGCATCAAGCGAGTCACCAATAAGTCAAGAGTTGAAAACCAACACGAACCTGACAAAGCATCAAGCGAGTCACCAATAAGTCAAGAGTTGAGAACCAACACGAACCTGACAAAGCATCAAGCGAGTCACCAATAAGTCAAGAGTTGAAAACCAACACGAACCTGACAAAGCATCAAGCGAGTCACCAATAAGTCAAGAGTTGAGAACCAACACGAACCTGACAAAGCATCAAGCGAGTCACCAATAAGTGAAGAGTTGAGAACCAACACGAACCTGACAAAGCGTCAAGCGAGTCACCAATAAGTCAAGAGTTGAAAACCAACACGAACCTGACAAAGCATCAAGCGAGTCACCAATAAGTCAAGAGTTGAGAACCAACACGAACCTGACAAAGCATCAAGCGAGTCACCAATAAGTCAAGAGTTGAGAACCAACACGAACCTGACAAAGCATCAAGCGAGTCACCAATAAGTCAAGAGTTGAAAACCAACACGAACCTGACAAAGCATCAAGCGAGTCACCAATAAGTCAAGAGCTGAGAACCAACACGAACCTGACAAAGCATCAAGCGAGTCACCAATAAGTCAAGAGTTGAAAACCAACACGAACCTGACAAAGCATCAAGCGAGTCACCAATAAGTCAAGAGTTGAGAACCAACACGAACCTGACAAAGCATCAAGCGAGTCACCAATAAGTCAAGAGTTGAAAACCAACACGAACCTGACAAAGCATCAAGCGAGTCACCAATAAGTCAAGAGTTGAGAACCAACACGAACCTGACAAAGCATCAAGCGAGTCACCAATAAGTCAAGAGTTGAAAACCAACACGAACCTGACAAAGCATCAAGCGAGTCACCAATAAGTCAAGAGTTGAAAACCAACACGAACCTGACAAAGCATCAAGCGAGTCACCAATAAGTCAAGAGTTGAAAACCAACACGAACCTGACAAAGCATCAAGCGAGTCACCAATAAGTCAAGAGTTGAGAACCAACACGAACCTGACAAAGCATCAAGCGAGTCACCAATGTGGGGTAAAGGATAAGCATCTTTGCGTGTCAACTGGTTCAACTTCCTATAGTCAACGCAGAACCTAGTTGTACCATCCTTTTTCTTGACAAGTACCACGTTAGCAGCCCAGGGGCTGTCACTGGGTTCTATGACATCTTGCTTCAACATTTTGTCTATTTCCTCCTCCACTATTTCTCTCTGAGCTACGGGAATACGACGAGGGGGCAACTTGACGGGTTTGCCACCTCCTGTGTCAATAGTGTGTTTCACTTTGTTTGTCCGTCCAAGTTGTCCACCTGGAGACTGGAAAACATCTTGAAACTCTAAGAGCGTCTCTTTCAATTTGCCTTTTGTCTCCTCGCTAACATCTGACGAAACATTAGCGACCAAATCCACTAAGTGACTAGGGAGTTTGTCATCCATATAGACCACTTCTTCTTTCTTTTCAGAACTAGTCGACAAAGAGTTCACTGAAAAACCAGTTTCTATGGACGCCACAACTGTATCTGGCTTCACTACAATCTCTTTATCAGTAAAGTTGGTAACAGGAACAAGGATTTCTTCTTGTGACACCTGAACCATGCACCTTGGAACTACTAGCCCTGTTTCACTCCTGAAACTCTCAACACCTTCTAACAGACCATCAGCTTTCAGTAACTGACACGGCTGAACGAAAGATGCCTTCAAAAACATTTCAGACCTAGGGGGAACCCTAGTGAGGTTACACACTTTAACCTCTGCACTTGTACCTGAACTCTCTTTTTTCAACTGAACCACCTGCTTGCGTATCATCAAAGTACCTTGCGCTAAGTCTAGCACGCCACCGTATTTCTGCATGAAATCAGTGCCTAGAATACATGACGAACTACCTAAGTCTGCAACTACTACATTATGCCTAAACCTCTGTCCTCCTACTTTCAAACAAAGCGTGGTTTCACCCTGAATTTCTAAAGTGTCACCGCTAGCTGTGCAAAGATTCAACGGACTTACTTTTCTTCAGAGCCGATCTTTCCATATTGACTAGCTTGAAATCTCTGGCACTAATGACTGTGACAGCAGACCCGCTATCTACTAAAAAGTCTAAGGAAACATTTCCTATCGCTACTGGTGCCATCCAGCATCCAGTGTTTGACAGTACACATAAACGCGGCCCCTTCGCTTTCTCTACGCAGCCGTCATCACTTGCTAATTGGGCCGAGTCCCTGGCTGCTGAGAGCTCCGCCCGCCCTAGTTTCCCTGGCCTGGCGCGTTTTCGTTACGCACAGACTCATTCCCGTCTCTGTCTTCACTTCTCTGACATTGCCTGGCATAGTGCCCCTTCTCTTTGCACTTATAACAAACAACATCAGGATTTCTTCTAGTCTTGTCTCCTGCCGACTGACGAGTCAGCGCTTTCGTTACTTTCTGAATCTCAGAAGTAAGTCTGTCACTCAGATTCTGGAAAGCCTTTGCTAAGCCTGCCTCAGCTGAATCTTTCTCTTCGAGACTTCTAACACCCTTAGCAGTAACATCACCATGTCTCTCTGGGTCTTCTGGTTTCCTGCCATCAAATCTCTCATCAAACGACTCAAATTCACTAGCCAGTGCTACTGCCTCGTGTATTGTCGCGGGATGATTGAACTGAACATGCCTTCTCAAATCTCTAGAGGGTAGACCACTAACAAACTGATCTATGACTATGGTTTCTCTCGCTTCAGTAGGCATCCTAGGGTATGCACTACTAGCAATACGGTTTAACGCAAACCCGTATTCGGTCACACTCTCATTCTTTCTTTTCATCCTTGACCTAAACTCCACTCTCCGAAGATTCTCTTTCTCAACAGGATCAAAACGACGTTCAAGGGCCGACCTGATAGCGTCATAGTCCTCTATTCTCTCTAGTGCAAGCTCACCTAACACCTGTTGTGCTGGACCCCGGAGTGACATAGCTAGATTCACTCCTTTCTCGCTGTAGTCCCAACCATTCCATCTTGCACAAGTCTCGAAATGGCAAAGCCAGTCTTTCAAGTCTCCTTTTGTGCCAGTGAATATCTCGGGCACCCTCTCTCTCCTAGACGAGTTTCCACTGTCATTCAGGAAGGATCTATTTCTCGTAGTGTTCCTGTTCATCGTGCTCTTTTGTGAGCAACGACTACCGTGACTGCATGAACTTTCCTCGCTACTGCTATCTGACTCACTGTAAACCGAGTGCCTGCTGCTCTTCGCCGACCTTCTAGGTTTACTCCTTCTTCTACCATCTTGACTTTTAGAACTACTTGACACCAACCAGCTTGGAACAAGAAGCCTAAGGAATCCTAAGACTGCACCCATTTTGTAGACTGAACCTCACTATCTGTGTAATGAAAACGTCGCTTGTTCAACTGCGTTTCCCGCACAGACAGACTACAACACGAACCGCTAAAATCAAATTAGAACCAACTTCAACCTCGGAATGTTTCCACTAGAATCTCACGACTGGTACTAATGAAAACGCTCCCTGCCAGTGCCGGTACCACGCTAACGGAAAAGACGTGTCGACAGTGACACAGCTAGTCTGCCGCCGGCACAGCACATAGTCTAAAACTCACAGCGCAAGCTACCTTCCTCCAACAAAGTATCTTGGTCAAACTATCTAATCAAACAACAATCCTAACCAAAAACAATACTGGTCAAACAACAATCCTGGTCAAACAACAATCCTGGTCACGGCACCAATTTTTGTAACCGGACTGAGTGACTGGGTAGGCGACTTAAATAGTTTATCAGATAGACAAAACTGCCCATCTAATACAGTACTCAAGTGCCTACAGAGTTTAAGTCCGCATCCCTTTTGTGGTCTAGGGAAGGGCTGGAGATTGCAGTGGAGAGTAGATAAATCTACTCTAGTCTCGCATGCGCACAACTGAAATCCGTCAGTGTTTATTTGCCTCGCGTTGTGTTCAATAGCCAAAGTTGCTTGCGCAATGGACCGACCACAGTATCCAGAAAACCCCTATTTTGACTGGACTTGGTGCTTGTTGTTATCGTTCCTATTGAGCTGCTAGTAAAGTGCGCTCGCACGATCAGTCACACCGTCATACATGCACGGACGTACACACACACAAACCGCTTCTCGCACGTACACACGCACAGTCTCAGTCTCGCTCTCACTCTAGCTGAGCATCGTAAGATAGAAGCCTAAGGTTCCAAGATTTATTTATACCAGAAAAGCATTCATGATGAAACAACACAATCAAAATTAGTGCCAATAACCTTAAACACACATAGGCATAACACCTGTTCCTTCGATTACGACACCTAGCAGACCTATCTCCTATGACTACGATTCCTAGCAAACCTAACTCCTAGGCCTAACACCTATACGCACCTACCGACGGATAAAACCTACGCGCTGTCCTAACGCATCCTATACCCTATTTGGGTGAACTAGAACTAAACGCTACTGTCCCTATAGGATAGGGCCGGGGTGGTTCGAGATGATCATTATTCACAACCGTCTCGTGGGGTAGGGTCGGGGTGGCTCGAGGTGATCATTATTCACAACCTCCTCGTGGGGTAGGGTCGGGGTGGCTCGAGGTGATCATTATTCACAACCGCCTCGTGGGGTAGGGCCGGGAAGTGTGAGAGATCATTATTCACAACCGCTCACGGGGGAGAGGGACTGGAGTGTGAGAGATCATTATTCACAACCGCTCACGGGGGAGAGGGACTGGAGTGTGAGAGATCATTATTCACAACCGCTCACGGGGGAAGGGGACTGGAGTGTGAGAGATCATTATTCACAACCGCTCACGGGGGAGGGGGACTGGAGTGTGAGAGATCATTATTCACAACCGCTCACGGGGGAGAGGGACTGGAGTGTGAGAGATCATTATTCACAACCGCTCACAGGGGGAAAGGGGAGGGTGATCATTATGCACAACCACCGACGAGACTATGCTATGCTATTTTTAAAGGATACGGACTTCCAGCTCTCGCTGATTTCGTCCAGGGGGGGGGGGGGGTGGGCCGGGGGTTGAGGGGGGGGGGAGTTATGTTCTGACTGGTTGTCGCTGATGTCCACGCATCGCTTTTGATCTACCTCTCGTCATGTCTGTAGTTTGGTTAGATGTATCGGATTAGTGGGTGCTTATTAAGCAGGTGTATTGTGTATTTGGTGGTGGTGGACCATGTTTTAGGGTCGGGGTTTAGGAGGCCTTCTACGGTGAGAGGTGCGTTGAGTTTATCTGCTACTAGGGTTCTGGTTTGGGCTATGCTCGGGCAGTCTAGCAGTATGTGTTCCGTCGTGAGTAGGTGGCCGCATGTGCACATTATTGGGTTGGGGTGGACTAGGTATCTCTCGCCCCCTAATCGGATCCTTGTTAGTCGTGACTGGTCTCTCCTCTTACCTATTAGGAAGGTGGGTGTATTGTTCAGTACCCTCGTGAGATTTTTGCGTCTTTCTTTTTTGTTCTGGTGGAATTCTTTTTCCCATAGTTTTTGGAAGGCGGGCCGGAGAGCATTTGACCGTTCATTTGCTGAAAGTGGTAGGTTAAAGAAGGTCGATTCTTGGTCGAGGCCTTTCTTCGCTACCCTGTCTGCTCGTTCGTTGCCTGGGATTCCCACATGGGAGGGGACCCACATAAATTTGACTGTTTGGCCGCGTTCTGAGAGTTCGGCTGCTCTTAGTCTGACCAGGTATGTTAGATCTCCGACGAGACTATCTATCTATCTATCTATCTTCTTCCTTTTTTACGTCCCGCTGGCACGAATGTGATCGGGGACCAAGTACGAGACTGAGAATCGGCCGCTTTATATAGGCCCCCAGCCTCTGGGACCGGAAACTACGTCACAGCTTCGCGCGTGTAGTCCGCTACACACTAACTAGCTAAGTCAGCAAAATTCTCGCTCACAGTGCGCTAAGCGTGCACTAAACCACTGAACTCTGACTCGCTGGTAGTAACTAGTGATAGCGTTAGCAGAGGGCTCCTCTGCTACATTATACACATAAGCAGACACTCACGCACGCGCTTGCGTGTGTGTGCACGCGCGAAGCTGGTTACATTGTAACATCAGCAGCTGTAAGCCACAACAACGTGAGGTATATATAACTGACCGTTAAATGAGTAAAATGAAGTACGCCAAAGTCTGAAGACTAATTTGAGGAAGACATTTCTAAACGCCTTACGAGATTAAAAAGTTTACTTTTGTTGGAAAAGAATTCCATAGGGACTCACCCGAAAAACGAAAAGCTAGTCTTAAACATATCAATTGTAGGGCGAGTCACAACAAGACTGTTCCTTTGGTTTATGTAGCGAGTTTGCGAATGTCGAAACATTTTAAGTAAATACTGTGGAGCTTTGCCATCGACGATTTTGTGCATCAGCATCGCTTTATTGACGAAGAGCTGCTTTTGCAATGGCAACGTGTTTAGTTGGACAAACGTTTCGCCCGTTGTCAAATTTGAACATGGTAATATTAGATTTGCTGAGCGGCGGTGGAACGAGTTCAGTCTTTGTTACGATTGTGGTTGTGTTATCCTGTGAGAGCGTGCATGTGTTTATCGTAGGAAACGATCTGATATTTATTTGAGCTATCATGGTTACGTTTCACGTGCCTTTTTAGTAAGATTTTCTTTTGTTCGTGAGTAGAGCCGATTTCGTTTAGTTTAGTCCAGAACGTTCCAGAAGGGTCGCACTGTCTAGTGACCTCGTATGCGTGACGTCTAGTAGTTGCAAAGAAGTACCCAACGGAGAAAGAAACACGCTTAGAAAAGACCCGTCTTTTCTAAGCGTGTTTCTTTCTCCGTTGGGTACTTCTTTGCATATTACACGCTTGGCAGTCACCTTTTTGGTCTGGATTGTCTAGTAGTTGGTAACAGTTCGTAACGTTTCGCTACATTTTGTTTTTCAGTGCGCGTGAATTGAGCAGCCTTTAATTTGTTTTGGGAATGTTCTCGTACTTTCTAGAACTATTATAGAACGTGGTGATAGGGCTACCATACTTTTATGTGTCTTCATTATACATTAGCATTTAGAGCTGAAGTGAGAAGCCGAGTTTTTGTAGCCTATTTTAGTGATTCCAGAAGTTTCTTCTTTATGAGTTTCAGTGGCGTATTTCGTTCCGATTGGTTGCATTGTATTATTTCCGTAGATGATTATAGAATTTGGTAGTATATATAGGAGGGCGCTGGGAAAGCCCGTTCGTACATTGTCTTGCATTGCCAGTGATAGAGACACGCAGTTAGCGTAGGTACGTGGCCCGTGTTGGGTGTACATTCCGTGAGACGCTGTTTATGAGAAACTTTGTGTCACAGTGCGGACATTGCAGAAGAGACTTTGTATCAGTATTTGTGCATTTGGAATTGCACTGTGTGGATATCGCATCGCTGAATTAAATATTGTTGGAACTGTTACTCCAGTATTGTCTACATCCTTAAGCCACGTGTGACGGATTGCAGCTGAATGAGGTTTATTTAAAAAGAACCTTACGTGCGTGCGTCTGGTGTGTTTATCATACTACGACTACAACTCCACCACGTAACAGTCTTTTGAAGTGAATTTCACAGCTGCCATCCCATATTATATGGGGTAGGAATAGTCAAAATGAGGCTTGATATAGGCATTGTTATACAGTTTTCAAGTTGGAAATGCGTTTTAAGCTTGACAAAATAAATAGTTTTTTAGACACGTCTTTACAAATTTTGTCAACATGTGATTGCCAATGAAAGTGATCGTTGATAACAACACCAAGTAGGGTATGTTTCGACCCTTGCTTAATTGGATCATTGCCAATGGCAAGGTTTAGAGGCGAAGGTTGAAGCTGGTGTTTTGGTGTGTGGCGAGGAGCATTGTTTCAGTTTTGGAAGGATTCAGTACCATATGGTTTGAATCACACCAAGCTGTTACCTCATCTAGATTGCCCTGTAAAGTATTTGATATTTGTTGGATGTCTTTAGCTGATGTATGTAAAGTGGTGTCATCCACAAACATCTCACAAGTGGTGTTTGCATCAGACAGCTACAGGGGTACGTCTTTTATAAATATGTTAAATTGGAGAGGAGCGAGAATGGCGCCTTGGGGAACCCCATATTTGACAAATCCTTCCGATGAGAATTCACCATTAAGATATGCAAGTTGAGGGCGATCATTCAGGTACGATTAATAGAAAGCAAATGATCAATGACATCTCAGATACAATTGAAGCTTACGAAGAAGCAGCTGATGGTCAATAAAATCAAACGTTTTCTTAAAGTCAAGGAAGACAGCACTTGGCATGTGGGATTGTTTAATTTCGTTTAGCCATTTATCGGTTACATGTATTAGTGCATGCAGTCTGACATGAATGCTGAGGCCGAAAGCCAGACTGCAATTTGTGTAAGAGTGAACGTTTATCTAGGTACTGTTGAAGATTTTGCTGAATATGCCTTTCTAATGGTTTAAATAATGCGCATGCAGAGAGAGAGAGAGAGAGAGAGAGAGAGAGAGAGAGAGAGAGAGAGAGAGAGAGAGAGAGAGAGAGAGAGAGAGAGAGAGAGAGAGAGACATGATGATGATGATGATGATGATGATGATGATGAAACATTATTTATCAATTGTAAAAAAAAAGTTTTGACAGAAACAAATCTTCATTTTACAAACTTGCCATTGCTAACATCTACAATATAAAATAGGTTAAAAAATAAAGACATTATTTTTACACACATTATTTCATGCAACAATAATTTAAAAGAAAATAGAAACAAAGTAATTTTAAAAAATTGAACACAAAATAATAGTAATACTCAACAATCATCTTATACCACACACACACACACACACACACACACACACACACACACACACACACACACACACACACACACATACACACACACACACATACACACACACACACACACACAAACAAACAAACATTATACATAAATGCATATGGTACATGAAAGTATTAACCATCAGGGTTTGTTATGTTTGTCTCATCAGGTAATCAAAAAGTTTCATTTGAAAGATTCCAAGCGAAACTATAGTCCTCAAATGTGCAGGAATTGTGTTTCATACAAACGGTTCAGATAAATGATAAATTAAATGTTGTACCTTGAGGTCCGTTCGCGTTCTTGCTGTGGCATAAATTTGGTGGTTAGATATTGTGGTGTCATGTTACTTAATATTTTGTGCATGAGGATACATTTGTTAAAACTAAGTTGCTGACGCAGGCCAAGAATGTTTAGATGTCTAAATTTGTCTGTGGTAGGAATGGGCCGCGTATCTATTATTTTGACAGCTCTTTTATATAGAGAGTTTAACCTGTTCATGTGAACATCATTACAACCGTCCCACATTGTGGAGACATAATCAACGTGAGACTTGATATGGTCATGAGAAAAACAGTTTACGAGTATGTGTATCCGTTACTTGTCTAAGCTGGAACAACAGGACAGTGTTTTTAGCAATGGTTTTACAGGCTGTATGTATATGCGTCTTCCAACATAGTTGTTCATCAACGTGTATTCCCAAGAATTTACGCTCTATGACTTGTTCTATCGGTTTAGCGTTCAGTTGTAAATGTAACGGCTGTGGTCGGCGTTGGCGTTTTTATCGTGTAATGATTACAATACTCTTTGTTTTTCCTGGATGAAGAACCATATGATTCACTCTTCACCAGTCGGAAACCTGGCTGTGAGACTACTTTGTAAGCTAACGTTAATGTCAGCTGTTTTTTTTTATACCCGAAACATAGAGGCTCGTATCATCCGCAAACAGGTTGCAATTGACATCAGTGTTATTAATATGAAAGGCAAACCATTAATGAATATAATAAATAGAAGAGGTCCCAAGATCGACCCTTGGGGGACACCGTAGTTAAAGTGTCCTTGTTTAGAGTATTTTCAATGGGTATATACCTTTTGTTTTCTGTCTTTTAGGTATGATCTAAAGAATGCTATGGCGGTTTTACTTATATGGTATACTGCTAGCTTCTTTAAGAGAATGTCATGGTCAACAAGATCAAATGCTTATTGTAGGTCTAAGAAAACAGCTTCAGACATCAGGTTTTTATTTATTGATTCCAGCCAGCTGTCTACAATGTGTGTCAGTGCTGACTGACATGAATGTTTGGATCTAAAGCCGGACTGATGAATATTCATTAAATTGCCCTTTACTAGAAAATCCAGGAGGTGTTTTTGTATTTGTTTTTGAAGGGGCTTTGATATGGCCGACAAAAGAGAGATAGGACGGTAGTTATTGACATCTTCAAGATCTTTTGTTTTAATGATTGGAATTACCTTGGCCTCTTTGAAAATAGTTGAAGACGTGCTGTGTTTTATGCAGAGGTTAAATATATAAGTGAGTGCCTCTACCGTATATGGTAGTGACATTTTCAAAATTTTGTTGTCGATACCATCCATTCCGGTGGAAATTTAGTTCAGCATGCTAGAAATAAATTTGCCGACTTCAGCGACGGTAATATCAGGAATGATGAATGTCTGCAGTATATTTTTTGCCTCACAGTATTTTACCAGTACACTAGGAACTCTTGGTACTCTGCGGTACTACTTGCAGCGGGCTGAGCAAGTGTTTCAGCTGTTTATAGAAAGTGATTATTTAATATATCAGCTGACAAATGGGATGGAATTCCATGGGCTGATTTACCCTTCGTTATAACGTTCAGGGCGTTCCAGACCGATGCAGTATCTTTTTTGTCCCTAATCATTTCCTGCAAGAACAGGTGTTTTTAGGTTTTTTTTTAGGTATTTAACACGATTTCGTAATTCTTATATTCATCAAACTGTTTTTCTTTCTTAAGTTTGTCTCTAAATGACATGGCCTGTTTGATATATACTGTTAACCAGGGTGGCAGGGTAGAGTGCTTAACTCGTTTTTCTCGTATGGGCGCATGCTTATTTAGGACCCCAAGAAACAGATCCATCCAGTACGGCACTGTCAGAAGAAGCGTGGTTATACTCGTCACTGAAAGGAGTATTGCTAAGATCCCGCAACAGTCGCCGTTATTACATTTTTTCAAAGAATGATATTTAATTGTTTTATGACTTTTTGTTCTCTTTGTCTAGTTTCATGCAGACTGTGCAACATACTGGATTATGGTCGCTGACAGCTAAGGAGGGAACATGTACATTTGATATTTTATCATCATTTGTCACGTAAATATGATCAATCAGGGTTGAAGATGTAGATGTGGTTCTAGTGGGGTTTTTAACTAATTGTTCTAAACCGAATAGTACTGTTGTTGACACCCATGCAGCTTGGGACCCTTCAGATTTAGAAACATCGATATTAAAATCGATTAAAAGAACAACGTCAGTTTTAATTTGATTTACGCTATCCATCATTGTTACGAAGTCATCATACCAGTCCCAGCTGGCTGCGGTATTTCTATAAATAAAGCCATTGAGGACGAGAGGTGATTTAGATGTTTTCACTTATACCTGCAAGCTTTCCACTTGAGCTGACTCTAAGTCTTGTCGCCGTTTGACGTTACCAAGTATTGAATTATATATATATATGCTGCTAGACCAGTGTGTTGCGGAGTACTTAGAAGTTTGGGACATAAATGGAGTTACTCCTTTTTGAACTTTTAAGCCTTGACTCGGACACACCCAAAATATGGAAATGTAAGGGCGTGTTTTGGAACACAGATAAATATGGCACCTTGTTAACTAGATGGTATATGTTACGATGGCCAATTCTCAGTTCGTCTGTTCGTTTTGGAACAGTATTTAGATTATGATTTTGCATGTCGGTAACAACGCAAATGTAGCGAGAAATATAACACAAATATGGTCACAAAAATAATCACAAAAACATCAACTAATAACAATATATATAAAATGCTTTAAACTCCAGTCACTCTCATGCCTCCCCCCTCCCTCCCCTTTCCCCGATCTCAATCTCTCCTTCCCTTCAGTGCGCCCCTGTTCTGACATCATCGCCCCTCTCGGCCAATAAATGGCTGGCCAGAGTTCCGGACCAGAACTTGGGCGAGGTTTTGTCAGAACAGCGCACACGACCACACGCTCTATCACACCTCAGTCTCACGCTCAACTCCACACTACTTCCTCACGCTTATACACGCGGCGGCAACACTTTTCTGTCAGTTGGGCAAAAATAACGGAGGCGTTTTATTCCCGTGACTCTCACTTGTCAAACATGTAAGACAACATCTAACCCAACCAGTAGGTTTACTGGTTGTTTCCTGCCCCCCCCCCCCCCCCTATCCCTGCAACAATACACACACCCTAAAAAACAAAACAACAAATCCGAACACAAAAAGGACCTCCATAAAAACACCCTGCGTACAACTAAGCCGATGCAATTCAGTTCAAAAAGTACTATCTCATAATAAACACAACAACCAACAAAGAAAAAATAAGGTAGTTGCCAGACTTATCATGTGCTACATAGGACATGCTTATCAAAAACAAAGGAAAAAAAATTATGGACACTTTATATGCAGCAGATTACAAAGGTGGTTGCTTGGGGTTGGATGGTGGGTTTTCAATTTCTAGCTGTCGCCTGACTGCTGCTGCTGACTGGCGTTACGGTCGGGACCGTTCCCTTATCACTCCTGTAACCGCCCACGCATTCACCTCCCACACACATTTTTCTCGCCTCTCATACACGCCTACGCACTCACCCCCTACAGGCTTTCCCACCCTCCCTCTCTCTCTCTCTCTCTCTATCTCCATCTCTCATCATAGCATTCCACAGTCGGGAAATTCCCCCACCTACTCAGTACTTCCGCTAACGGACACCGCCCCCCACCCACGCATTCAGTCCTCTTTCCCTCCGTTTAAAATATGTTTATCACTCCTCCCTCGTCTAAACACCACTTAAACTCCAGTCACTCTCATGCCTCCCCCCTCCCTCCCCTTTCCCCGATCTCAATCTCTCCTTCCCTTCAGTGCGCCCCTGTTCTGACATCATCGCCCCTCTCGGCCAATAAATGGCTGGCCAGAGTTCCGGACCAGAACTTGGGCGAGGTTTTGTCAGAACAGCGCACACGACCACACGCTCTATCACACCTCAGTCTCACGCTCAACTCCACACTACTTCCTCACGCTTATACACGCGGCGGCAACACTTTTCTGTCAGTTGGGCAAAAACAACGGAGGCGTTTTATTCCCGTGATTCTCACTTGTCAAACATGTAAGACAACATCTAACCCAACCAGTAGGTTTACTGGTTGTTTCCTGCCCAAACCTAACGGGAAAAAACGCCAGTTTTTTTTTTTTTTTTTTTTTTTTTTTTTTTTTTTTTTTTTTTTTTCACCCAATTGAGAGAAAAGTCGAGTGTTTCAAGGTGTCGGTATTTTCTGAATAAGTACACTTCTGTAGAAATCTTGAATATTTTGAGGTATTTGGTCCAAGTATGATAGGTATGCAGCGCTTTTCCAGTCCCCCAAACACTTCACCACCTCGCCGGGCACCCCACAAGCCAGGGCCCAGGTAGCCCCACCACGCCGCAAGCTGTGGCTTGTATAAATCCCTTCAGCAGCAGAGGTCAGTTCTCGCAACCGTTTGTTGAACTCTGATCCCCGAATGGGGAAGGCCGGTGCCTTAGGAGGCGCTGGGCCTAGCGCTCTAAACATACTGATCACTGCCGTCACGGGGCACAGAGGGTGACGCAACATGACCGGTAACGCGATCACTAGAGTTTTTTCGCGTTTCTGAATTGTCTTACTCCACCTAACCAGTATCTTGACACTACTGTTGTCATTCACAACAACTGAAGCAGTCTCTAGTGAGTTGTTTCCCAGGATCGAATCCTGCACCATCTTGGAAAAGATTGGATCGCCGAAGCAGTCCGAAGAACATAACCACAATCGCTGCCCAGAAGACACAGTCCTTAGAGCTGCACAAATCAAGTTTTTGTTTAATCTGAAGAAGAAGTTGCGGGCTCATCGGCGTCTTGCGGTTAGGAGGGCAGCCTTTTGTTCGCTCAATTCCCCGCAATGTGCTTTTCACCATCCACGAATCCTGGTATGGGTGCGGTTCCCCGCATTCTAAATGCAATAGGCGAACAATGTTGAGGTATTGTGCCACGGAACTGGGCTGAAGTGTCCTGGCCAAAAAGGCTGCGTACTGCGCCACTGTTCTCTCACACACCGGTACCGGCTGGATGTTCATTTGGTCACAAAATCTGAGATAAGAGCGCAAGTGAGTCTAATAAGTTTTCTTGGTGTTGTCGGCAAAAACACTGGCACGATATCCCGCCACCTCCTGCAGTAGCTGGTGTCTGAGCCTAGACCCGGCACCTAGACAGCACAAAAGCAAGAGCTGACTGTGACATGTGATTCAGAAGGTAGGTGTCAGGCGGTCGGCCCCGGTGCCAATTCGTTAGCAATTGTCCTAGCATGGGCAGCCGTCCTTCGTGTAGGCGGGAAATAGTATCGGCAAACACATTCACACTGCCAGCCACGTGCATCGCTGACACGCTGCAATTCGTTCTCACACACTCCCATGCCATCTTCCTCAACAGACTATTGACATAGCGGTCTTCTGAGCGCCCTTTGTTAATGATAGCCTTTGTCACCGTGCTGTCCGTATGAATGACCACCTGTTTCCCTCGCCATGAGGGGGCCCACCGGTTGACTGCCTGCATCACCGCGCACACCTCTTTATAATTAATATGCAAGTCCTTGGCTGCCGGCATGTCTGAAGAGAACAGTGTATAATTCCAATCTCCTTTCCAGAACGCGCCTGCCGCCAGGTTGCATGCATCAACATGGACATGTTCCTTGCTTTGTGAGTCATAATACACAGTGCCATTAAAAACATGCATGTAAGATAGCCACCACTGTAAGTCTGCGTGAAACTCTCGTGCGAGTCTCGCTTTATGCCTTTGCTGCTGAAGGGGTTTAATCGTATCAAGAATCCGCCTGAGAAAAAAATTTCCTCCCTTGACGGCTTGACACGCCCAGTTTAGGGACCCTGCTAGTGACTGCAAGCTTTGCTTTGTCGCGCGTGTTTTGCCTTGAAACTGCTGCAAGCGTTTGTGAAGTTGCTGTAACTTGTCGTCGCCCAATGACAAGGTGCTTGTGATTTGGTGATTTGGATCCCGAGAAAAGTAATGGTTTGTGTAGGCCCCACCACCTTAGGCCAGCTAATATTGAACCCTAATCTACATAAAAGGGCAATGAGCGTCATCATCATTTGAGTGCATTCCTCTTTGGACTTAGCTGCTATGAAGAAATCGTCAATATACGCTACTATCCCTGTCATGCCGCGCCGTAACATACATCTGCGAACTGCCTGCGAGAGTCTGTGAAAGTGCGAAGGGCCCACACTACTACCAAAAGGGAGCCTACTATCGAACAGGTATGTGGGCTTCTGCTCGCCCGTAAAAATCCATTTTAGGCCTGTGACTTGGTAATTATCTGGATGGATACACACAGATCGGTATGCCGCCTTAAGGTCAACTTTCGCGCACCAGTAGCCGGACTTGGCTAGTGCGCACGCGTCCGCTAGAGTCTGGAATTTTACTGTCTCAGGTACTGAGTAATCGTTCATTGCATGTCCTACAGGCTTGCTGCCGTCATGTATCAGGCGTATGCTATTGTCGTCCTTTGGGATGGCAGCCAAAGCGCTAATTACGGTTGGTTTTTGAGATGCTACGATATAATGACCTTTGTTTATCTGATCGATGAGCTCCTTTTCTACCGCTACTCTGTTTTTTAAGGCAGAGGTGTGATTTTTCTGCTCTACAGATCTAACAGTCTGATGTTTGTCAGTGATATAAAACCCATGTTCGATCCCTTCAAGGAGAAACTCTTTGTCTTTATCAGAAGCTAATTCGTCTTGCCACACTAAAAGCTTTGAACTAATGGACGCTCCAGAACCTAACAATTGACAGTTGTATGGACTTAGTGCAGGATAAGGGCTATGATAAAAAGTGCTAGACTGGGTGGGGCCTACCTCGCCTTGTGCAACCTGCTGCGCTGTGTCCTAGGCTGTCCCGTGTTTGCCCCCTGCCGCTGCTGCAGGTGTGTCACGATGTTCCCGCGCCGGATGATCTCTCCCGCAGGTGGCACACACATGGTCCAGCTGGCAGCGTGCGCCGTAGGTGCAGTACCCTCTGTTGTACTGCAGGCACACTTCCCTCCCAGAGGGGCCGATGGGGCGTTGTGGGCGCGGTCCGGCCGTCCCTCCTCCTGTTCTGCGAGCAGGTGAGCCAGCGGGCATCGCAGATTGCGCAGTACGGTCGCGCAGCACCACCGTGGACAGGTGTGGGGCGTCCGTGCCCTACTGGAATGCTTCGGCCGCTTGCCGCTGACGATACTCATCGTCGAACAGCAGGACACTTTGCCAGGTGTATCTGGCCGCCAGCTCCCCCACCATCGCCGAGTACTTGAGGTAGGCATACGGCGTGAAACCCGGTGTGGGTTTGTCCATAAGGGCCGCCATAATACGGCTATTTGCCACTATCCAGTGTGCGGGGGAAACCTTGTCCAACTTCGGTTTGCTGTTCACCTTTATAGTGACACCACCCCCAAGTGCCACTTCTTCCTCTGCCACTGCTGCTGAAGACAGAAAGTCTACTATACGTAAGTGGGGCCCACCTTTTGCTGCCGTAATACCCCCGCTACTGTTGCCACTGACGCACAGGCCGTCGCGCAACAGTTCATCCAGTCCGGCCCCGCTGTGGTGTGTACTGTATAGGGCGTCCTGCAAGGTCTGTGGCGCCCTACTGCCGCTGTTGTCCGCTACTCCTCCCAGTCCGCCGCACAGTGGGCCACCGCCGTTGTCCACCTGGAATTTGGCCACCGCTGCACGGAGCACTGCTCTGTCCCCCCGTTTCAGCGCCAGAGCGTCAATGTCTTCGTCAGACATTAGCAGTAGTGCTTGCCTAGAGATGAATTTTTCCCTGATCATGGCACTCTGCACCTCTTCGTCGAGGCCCCAGTCACGGAAAATATGGTCCATCTCACTATTTTCTAGTAAAGCCTTCTTTCTCGCTGATTTGGGAGCCATTTCAAATTCTAGCTGTCGCCTGACTGCTGCTGCTGACTGGCGTTACGGTCGGGACCGTTCCCTTATCACTCCTGTAACCGCCCACGCATTCACCTCCCACACACATTTTTCTCGCCTCTCATACACGCCTACGCACTCACCCCCTACAGGCTTTCCCACCCTCCCTCTCTCTCTCTCTCTCTATCTCCATCTCTCATCATAGCATTCCACAGTCGGGAAATTCCCCCACCTACTCAGTACTTCCGCTACCGGACACCGCCCCCCACCCAAGCATTCAGTCCTCTTTCCCTCCGTTTAAAATATGTTTATCACTCCTCCCTCGTCTAAACACCACTTTTAAAAAAATCAATAAAACAATACACAGCGGAGAATCACAATGTTTATCACGCGCTTCGTCTGAGTTCAGCAGAATGTTTACGGTTTTCTTGCTTGGTTATGTCAACAACAAAAAATAACAAAGTTGACAACTGTAAAAGAAAACAAATAGAAAGTAACTTGTCAAAGGAACTATGTACGTTCACCTGCGACAAAGTTCGTATTGCACAAAGCTATTTTGACGACTTAAAAATAATAATAAGAAAAAACAAGAACGAATTTAAAGTGTTAGAAAAAGGTGCAACCATAAATAATATTAAAAATCGCTAAGTAAAAAAAATATAATTAAATCGGGAGATGATAATAGCAGATTGGGAATTACTGTCAATAATTGGTCCACAAAACGCGCACAGTGAAACTTTATAAAAGAAAAAGAAACTGGCGCAAATCACGACTCAAACACACGCTGTCAAAATGAGAAGGGCGTGTCCTACTAATATTCATACACTGTCGAAATGGCTATCACCTAGGGACGCGTGTCCTAATTTCCGGCGCGTGGCCTGAACTTTTGAAGCAGTGAAAACAAGGCGACACAGTCACTCTCACTAAGCTACGACACTCCAGGGGGTGGGGGCGGCGGGGGGTAGGGAAAGTTGGGGGGGGGGGTTGGGGTAGGGGTACACAGGTCGACTGCCTGCCATATAGGAAGGGGCGCCCATGAGTGTTGAGGTGCGATCATAGCCGGGCTGCTGTGGCTTGTGTTCTGGAGCAGCCCCAGCCTTTAATCCACCACCATACGCAGAAGGCGCTGGTGTGCGGTCAGCATGGTTCCGATCGTGCTCACTGGAGTCTTTTGCAAAAGCCTGCTCTTGGTGGAATCGGGGCGCCAGGTTGAAGACTTTCGTCACAGCCTGCTCCTGGCGGAATCGGATCGCCAGGTTGGAACTGGCTGCGTGCTGAGGGCGCTGACTGTGTTTAGGCTTTTGGTCTCTAGGACTGGGATGCCCGTTTATACCGCCATGCCCGGGTACATTTATCTGTCCGTGGTGGCGTGGGTTTTGGTGTTCAACCTCAGTGGGCGGGTTAAATTGTTGGAGGTACGGCCAGAGTACGCCCGCTTGATGTTTACAGCGAGAGCACTGGTGCCCCGCTTGTTCGGATGGATGGCGTCTCTAAATCACGCGCTCTTTACCTCGCCGATCCTTGTGTGGAACATTTGGTCTTTGTCAATAAAGTTGACCTTCAGCGAGTCGCACACCTCCCTGAGACAAAGGTTGGTGTCTGTGACGCATGGATCCGGCTGCTGACGTTGGTTGTTCGTGGGCAGGATGAACGAGATGAAGATTTCTACCTTGGGGAAGACTCGTCTGGCAGGTGAAATCACATCCTTCCAGCCCTTATTGCTGATGACGAACTCACGCTTACAGTCATTGCTGCCTATACGCATGACGACTGTGGTGACTGCATTCGTGGGGTCGGCATCGTGAAGGTGCTGGAGGATGCCGGCTCTGTCGAGGCCTGACACTGACACGACCTGCGTCTTGTCTGTGCCAGTAACAGACATCAGTCTCGATGAAGGCCGCGTAGTATCGATTCGCCGAGAGAGAGAGAGAGAGAGAGAGAGAGAGAGAGAGAGAGAGAGAGAGAGAGAGAGAGAGAGAGAGAGAGAGAGAGAGAGAGAGAGAGAGAGACAGAGACAGAGACAGAGAGACAGAGACAGAGACAGAGAGAGAGAGACAGAGAGAGAGAGAGAGAGAGAGAGAGACAGAGAGAGAGAGAGAGAGAGAGAGAGAGAGAGAGAGAGAGAGAGAGAGAGACAGAGACAGAGACAGAGAGAGAGAGAGAGAGAGAGAGAGAGAGAGAGAGACAGAGACAGAGAGAGAGAGAGAGAGATTGGTTGTACATTGCTTAACGTCCCGACAGCAACAAGACTTTCTCAGGACGTGCTTGTGAAAAAAAAAAACCCCAACTAAACAGAACATTGAATGTATGTCACCAGCCGGTCTAATACGCTAAATAATCTAAGACGATTAATATTTAGCAACACACATCCAATATTAAGAGCTACAGGCAGCGCAGACAGTAGGGAGAGTTTAAAAGAGAAAATACAGGTTAATGGACCAAGGGTAGACAGAAACACATGCCCTAGAAAAGAGGGAAAACCCCACCTTGTGGTGCTGACCAGGGTTGCCCTGGGAACTAAAAAGTAGTTAAACCCACCCAAGTCCCCCAGGGGAGACCCGGGTGGGAGCGAATACTAAGATTGTAAATATACATCAGAGAATCAACGACATATATGAGAGCTAGTTTTAGTATTGCTGTACTAATGCCGTCATGCTGTGTTGATCTCTTATTTCTTAGCTGAGATATGGTTTTACCAACGTCATAAATCGTTATAACAGGAATGTTGAAAATACTTAACTTGAGCTTTAAGGCACAGAATTTCTCAAGTAGGTCTGAAAAAATCTGTGACATGTTTGGACAACTTTATAATAGAACATCAGCAGCAGATAGGAAATGCGTATTCTATGCATCTGCTGAGATGCTGGTGCATGCCGGCTTTTGTTTAGATTTTGTAAATGTGTTCAGGGCGCGCCATAGTGTAACTGTGTCCCTTTTCTCGTCAATGATCCGTTTAAAGTGACACTTTTGGGCTTCACGGACAAGATACTTTACCATATTTCGCTGTTTACGATAGGCATGAAATGCCTTGTGTCTTTTAAGCTCATTACGAAGTGACATAGCATCCTTGATATCTTTATTCGGCCATAATGGAGGCTGTGCACTTTTTACACGTTTTTCTCGGTATGGTGCATGTTTATCCTGTACACTTAGAAAAAGCTCATACCATTCTGCAAGCGCTGTATTGGGATCCGTGTAATTATAGACGTGACAGAAACATGCTTGACAGAGATCCGATAGGAAGGCATCTTTGTAAAAGTGTTTATAAGACCGGAATTTACTAGTGATGTGTTGGTGATTTTGGGGGCGTCGTTCACCTGTCAGAGCCCAGCTACAACAGACGGGGTAATGGTTCCCACGTTTAAAGGGCTGTTCCCTTAAATGAGTTAACGATAATAATATGGGTATCATTTTGAAGACCCTGCATACCCGTTTTCACTACAATGTTCCATTGAACGTTTTAAAATTAGAAAAGGGTCATGCACCCGTCTAAAGCAAAAGACGACCTACTGTTTCTCTTTACGCTAGCCACTTTTGAAAGCCATGGTTGTGCAATCCCCCAAAATAACACGAACAGCTACATCTTGGAGACATGCAGGAATATAAAAATACCTTGAAAGTCGTTATCGAAACAGCCGTATGTCGTAGGCATTTTAAACTGTATACGGTTAGTAATATAATCATGCTGTTTATAGAAATATTGCGTTGGAAGACTCTACTCTTTTAGATGGGGAGCATTCCGACACACATCGAGCGCCCTGGAATAAATATTAATATCGTCATAATTTCCCATACCGTGTGATCTTTTTTACCTTGACCTTGAATAGAGGTCAAATTAAAATGCAATATCATAAATGATGCACCACATCCCGTCTTTGAGCCAAGTTTTATATCGTTGGTCCTAATAGCCTCTGAGAAAATGTCACCTTTATTTTGCAAATGATTGGTAGAGAGGTGAGCCGCACGCACCGGAGTCTTACGCAGTATGACCCATTTTCAGGGTGTTTGCCTGGAGGAAATTTTGCCGATCTTTTTTTTTATAGACTCTAGAGACACTAACCTTCATGTTGCAACAAAGAAAGCTCGTGACACAAGGATGTCTAGGTTGGTCGTTTTTGGCAGTATTTGTCCTAGCCTAGAGTCTATAAAAAAAAGATTGGCAATATAGGCGCCATTATCCTAGTCGATCCACCTCCTACAACTGGTGCATAGTCATAAAATGGCGCCTCCAAAATTGTGCAAATACGGCCGTCGGGCTGAAAGAGTTAAATATTGACATGTTTTAACCGTCGGTGTGATACATTGATTATTAAAGTGCTCTTTTCACTTCACTGTTTCAGATGCTCCACTCGCAGAGGCTGAAACCTGACCCTACTGTTCATCACATCTGCTGCTGGGGCTGTTTCAATAAACACCTGCACATGCATGGCCGGTGTTAATGAGACGTGTATAGCTATATAGCTAGGTGCTCTTGCCTTCACTATAAATGGCTTTGACAGCGCCAGAGAAAGGAAACCTAAACAGGTGTGAAGGCCTACTGGAACAAAGTCTTGCTGGCTTCGTTCTTTATACAACAGGACAACGTGTCCTCAGTTTCCGTTCATGGGAACATTCCCTGATGGCACTGCCAGCTGCACACATCTTGATTCAGTGTGTCTAGAAGTGAAATGTCCCTTCTGCCACCAAAAATCACTATCAGGAGCTATAACAGACAACAAATTTTGCCTGGTAAAAAGACACCGACAGGAGTCTTAGTGTGAAAAGAATGCCACCTATACTATACTAAGGTGCCGAGTCAGCTCTTTTTAACACATTCAGCCCTGACGCACTACAGCCGGACATGGATCGACCATGATAATTCAAGGGCAGTGCCAGATTAGCTTGGCGCCTTTCGCCATCTCCCGCAACAGGTGCATAGTCGTTAGATGACGCCTCCAAAAATAGGAAAATACGTGAGCGGGCTTAATGAGTTAACCAAGTCATCGTATTGCGACTTTGTTATGTGGACCAGTGTAGCAATATGGACCAGTGTAACTATTTGGACCGGTGTAGCTGTGTGGACCAGTGTAGCAATATGGACCAGTGTAGCTATTTGGACCGGTGTAGCTGTGTGGACCAGTGTAGCAATATGGACCAGTGTAGCTATTTGGACCGGTGTAGCTGTGTGGACCAGTGTAGCAATATGGACCAGTGTAGCTATTTGGACCGGTGTAGCTGTGTGGACCAGTGTAGCAATATGGACCAGTGTAGCTATTTGGACCGGTGTAGCTGTGTGGACCAGTGTAGCAATATGGACCAGTGTAGCTATTTGGACCAGTGTAGCTGTGTGGACCAGTGTAGCAATATGGACCAGTGTAGCTATTTGGACCGGTGTAGCTGTGTGGACCAGTGTAGCAATATGGACCAGTGTAGCTATATGGACCAGTGTAGCAATATGGACCAGTGTAGCTGTGTGGACCAGTGTAGCCATATGGACCAGTGTAGCTATATCGACGAGTGTAGCTATATGGACCAGTGTAGCTATATGGACCAGTGTAGCTGTGTGGACCAGTGTAGCTATATGGACCAGTGTAGCTATATGGACCAGTGTAGCTGTGTGGGCCAGTGTAGCAATATGGACCAATGTAGCTATATGGACCAGAGTAGCAATATGGACCAGTGTAGCTGTGTGGACCAGTGTAGCCATATGGACCAGTGTAGCTATATCGACGAGTGTAACTATATGGACCAGTGTAGCTATATGGACTAGTGTAGCTATATGGACCAGTGTAGCTGTGTGGACCATTGTAGCCATATGGACCAGTGTAGCTATTTCGACGAGTGTAACTATATGGACCAGTGTAGCTATATGGACCAGTGTAGCTATATGGACCAGTGTAGCCATATGGACCAGTGTAGCTGTGTGGACCAGTGTAGCTATGTGGACCAGTGTAGCTGTGTGGACCAGTGTAGCTATATGGACCAGTGTAGCTATATGGACCAGCCCACTCGGCACCGGCCTCCACGTGGCGTGGGTGGGTAGTCTCCTCAGTCACTGACTGAGAGGACTAGCAGAGGGGTGCCATCTTCGTCCAGGCTTAGGACTTGATGTCAGCAGATATGTTGTTCAGTCTTTTTCACTGGTCCGGTTTTTGAGGAGCTGTGCTAACCCAGGTCTTACCATGTTGGATTGGTCCTTAAAAATACACGTGAGCTTTTGGTCCTTTGGATCCCAAGTGTTTGCCGTGCTTGGAGACCCGTGTCGGGGGAAAAGAGGATCCTGGTGGCTGAAACACTCCACTTTGGCCTTGACTTCTGCCTAAACGGGAGGCTAGTCGTACCGGCCTAGTCAATCGGCTCTTGTCACGTTGAGCCCTATCCCACTGTTGACATGCGGGTTGATATACGGGGCACCATGTTGTAGCCTCAGCTGCTGATTAGATGCTTTACGCCAGTAGTCTCCTGCATTCAACAGTGTGATAGAAGGCGGTGGCTCAGACGGTTCAATCGGGCTTACCCCCTTGAGTATATCTTTCGGGCAGTCTCCATTTTGCGTCGGCTGGAGACCCGCCGACAGTTGCACTTTCCCTTGTTGAGCTCGGTGGCGGGCGGGGACCACCGGGGGATGAATATCTCTACTATTATAATATGGAAAAAAAAAAAAAAAAAAAAAAAAAAAAAATTCCACAGAAGCGGCACATCGCCACCGACATTGAACATGACAGTGACTCGGACTGTGAGGAGGCGACGCCTCAGTCGTCAGCTGTATGGCCTCGCTTTCTCATTGTTCATAGCAAGATGACAGACAAACCTGTTTCCAAGCTAAATCAATTTCTGGTGGGGGAGACCCTCCGGAGCCGTGTTGGCAGGCCTGAGGCCCAGCGCCTCAGGTCTGGTGACTTGCTGGTGGAGTGCCGTACCCGGGCACACTCCAACGGGCTGCTGAGGCTCTCCTCCATCGGAGACACTCCAGTGGAGGTGACACCCCACAAAACTATGAATTCGTCAAGAGGCGTAATCAAAGATCAAGCTTTGGCAGAACTGTCAGAAGATGAACTTGTACGGATGCTAAAGTCTCAGGGGGTGACTTATGTCAGGCGCTTCGCTTCCAAGCGAGGTGGTAGGGAGATCCGTCTCCCTACCATCATCCTGACGTTTGGCACCCCAACCCCTCCTACTACAATCTGGGGAGGTTACTACTCCTTGAAAGTGAAAAAGTACGTCCCTCTCCCCCTCCGGTGCTTTAAGTGCCAAAAGTATGGCCATGGGCAAAAGACCTGCCGTCAGGCAGATGCTTCCTGCGCCCGTTGCGCTAAGCCTGGACACTCTGCTGAGTCCTGCACAGCCACCCCCCTGTGTGTGAATTGCCAGGGGGCGCATATGGCTTCGGACAAGAAATGCCCTCGTTGGATATCCGAGTGCAGCATTCAGCAAGTGCGTGTGGAGAAGGGACTGTCCTTTTTGGACGCCAAAAAGCTGGTTGAAGGCCCTGGTGCAGCTGCGGCTGCCCCATCCACTAACACATCTGTGTATACATTCAGTGCAGCGGTGGCAGGCAAGCGCCCCACCAAAGACTTTGCATGTCAAACCCCAACTTCTTGGTTGGGGGCGGAGCCTCGGCTCCTCTCGCCCCTGGAGAGTAACCCTCCTCCGGTGGTGACGAGGAGCCAGGGAACGCAGAAGGCGGACACTGCCAGTCCGGTAGTGCCGCCTTCTGTTGCCCCTAAGCCTCAGCCCCCACGCAAACCTGTTAGTCTGTCTAATCCAAAGGCTTCTGGCTCTGGTCAGCCTTCTAAGGCCGTTAACTCTAGCGGCAGGAACGCTGCCAAGGACCAGAAGCAACAAAATCTATGGGACCGCTGTGCGCACGGGTCCAGAAGGAGAACACTGATGTCCCCCTTCAAAACAAATATGCTGCATTGGTGGAGCGGATGGAGGGAGTGGAAGTTGTCGTTGCTGATGCGGTGGCAGTTCCACCCTCTTTATCTCCGAAGAACCAGAGGAGGCCCGGGAGCCGGCCCCCCTCTGTTTCTTCACCTCCTTCCAAATCAACGGATAAAGGGGGAAAAAAACTCTTCACCCCAAGATAATACATAATCATGTACTCTCTGCTTCAGTGGAATTGTCGTGGTTTTCAAGCTATATTTAAGGAATTACGTCTTTTGGTCAAGTTCTATAACCCCTCAGTAATATCTCTTCAGGAAACATACCTGAAGACTTCTGACCCTGTATCCTTTATTGGTTTTTACGCTATACACAAAGGCTCTGATTCAGAGAGGCGCTCGGGTGGAGTGGCTCTTTTCATTAGTAGTCAAATTTTATGTAGCCCCGTTAGCATCAACACCTGTCTACAGGCTGTCGCAGCTCGGGTTACCTTCAAAAAGACAATAACAATATGCAGTGTTTACCTGCCTCCATCCCTGCGGGTCTGTAGTACTGATATTTTTCACTTAGTAAATCAGCTGCCCCCTCCCTTTATTCTCATGGGGGGATTTTAATGGTCACGCTCACCTTTGGGGTAGTGACCACTATGATGGTAGAGGTCAGATGTTAGAAGATGTTTTTTCTCAACTTAACCTATGTGTCTTTAACGATGGCTCACCTACATACTCGAACTCCGTTTCAGGCTCTAGTTCTGTTCTAGACCTCACTGTGTGTGATCCTTCCCTCATGCTGGACTTTGACTGGAAGGTTCACGACGACCTGTGTGGTAGTGACCACTTCCCAGTAGTTCTGTCATCGGTCAGCTGTGAGGAAGATAAGATACTCTGGTTTAAGATACTCTAAGATATTCTGGTTTCTTCTTAAACGATATACCTTTAATTCATTTCGATTGCCTAGGATTAATAGGCGTGTGTGTGTGTTTGTGTGTGTGTGTGTGTGTGTGTGTGTGTGTGTGTGTGTGTGTGTGTGTGTGTGTGTGTGTGTGTGTGTGTGTGTGGAAGATGAGCGTGGGTGTGTATGGTATGTATTGGTTTGTGATATCAGTTGTTTAGCTTTAAAGTTTTTACAGGGTGTGTAGGGCATTGGATCTGTGTGACAGAGTATTGATTTTTTTTTTTTTTTTTTTTTTTTTTTTTTTTTTTACTGTGATGTTTGTAATTGTAACGACACCAACACACATTCCTATGCTTTATGTTCTTAAGGCAAATGGCAATAAACAGTATCTTAG
>BTPG01000004.1:38319977-38327477 GCA_036245525.1 Semisulcospira habei
GAAGATTCGCGGTGGGACGCTGGAATCTCACGAAAGCCAACTGGCGTCTGTTCGCCTCCCTCTGTTAGTCTCGTATTAAAGAGGAGGTGGTCATGTCAGCTGAAGAACCTGTTTTTTTGTTTTACTTCTATTTTGTTGGACGTAGCATGAGAAACCATCCCTAGAACTTCCACATCACTCCCTCGGAAGCCGAGAGTACCATGGTTCAATGAAGAGTGCCGCAAGGCCCCAAAAATGCGCAAATCTGCTCAGCGACGTGCTTTTCGCGATCCGTCGCAAGCAAATATTTTAATATTTAAAAGACAGCGGGCGAAAGCCCGTTACATTTTTAAACGTGAACGCCGTGCTTCCTGGAGAAGCTTCGTCTCGTCTTTATCTTCTAGGACTCCATCCCAAAAAGTCTGGAAGGCTGTTCGAAGAATTAGAGGCAGGGGTGGCTCGGCTTCTATCGGTCATCTCAGAGATGGTGCCAGTTTGGTCACGGATAAAAAGGCTGTGGCCAATTTGCTTGCCTCCGCCATTGCCCATCATTCTTCAACAGAGCATTATTCACCTTTCTTCCAGAGAGAGAAGGAGAAGCGAGAGTCTTGTACTTGTGATTTTATATCGGATAACTCGGAAGACTATAATACCCCTTTTACGCTTTCAGAATTGCAGCAAGCCATGCAGAACTGTACTGACTCTGCTGCTGGATTAGATACCATCCACTATCAGCTCCTAACACATCTGCCTGAGGATTCACTCCTTGTACTTCTCAAGGCTTTTAACCATATCTGGATAACTGGTCATTTTCCGCCCTCTTGGCGTCAGGCTGTGGTTGTGCCAATCCCCAAGCCGGGTAAAGATCCTTCCGACCCGGGCAACTATCGGCCAATCGCTTTGACATCATGTTTATGCAAAACTATGGAACGCTTGGTCAACGCCCGCCTGGTGTGGCATCTTGAGTAACAGGGTCTCATCACTGACCTCCAGTGCGGTTTCCGGCGCTTCGGTAGTACAACTGACCATCTAGTCCGCTTCGAGTCTTATATCCGAGATGCTTTTGTCAACAAGCAGCATGTCTATGCACTTTTCTTTGATGTTGATAAGGCATATGACACTACCTGGAAGTATGGTATAATGTCTGATTTGTCGGACATGGGTTTTAAAGGGCACCTGCCCGTTTTTATTCAATTTTTTTTTTGTCTAACAGGTCGTTCCATGTCCCGTGTGGGCTCCACCGTCTCCGACTCCTTTGAACAGGAGATGGGTGTCCCGCAGGGCAGCATTTTATCTCCTGCTTTATTTAGTATTAAAATTAATAACATTGTAAAGGCCGTTAAGGATGATTCTGAATGCTCTTTGTTTGTGGACGACTTTGCTTTGTGTGCACGAGGTCGAGGGCTTGCGTCCCTTGAGAGGCGCTTGCAGCTGTGCGTTGATCGCATCCAGGGTGTGGGTGTCTCTCAACGGATTCAGGTTCTCGCCCTCCAAGACAGTCTGTGTGCATTTTACTAACCAGACGAAATTTTTTCCAGACCCTAACCTGAGCATTGCTGGAGTGCGAATTAAGGTGGTCGAAGAGGCAAAGTTTTTGGGGGTCATATTTGACAAAAGATTGACCTTCTGCAACCATGTGACTTTAATGTGAACACAAACATTATTCTGTGGGTGCGAGACTTTTTGAAGGACAGGCCACAACGTGTAAATGTACACGGCAGTCTGTCTGACCAAATGGTGCTAAATTCAGGCTGCCCTCAAGGTTGTGTCCTCTCTCCGACATTGTTTTCTATATACACAGACCATATACGTTGTCACACTGCCACTTCTCGTCTCTTAAAGTTCTCAGACGACATGGTCCTTATACGCCTACTCCAAAAAGAAGACAGTCTGGCTGAGTACTTTGCACAGATAGCAGTATTAGAGTCATGGTGCAAAGATAGTTTTATGGAAATGAATGTACAGAAAACCAAGGAACTCGTCATTGATGACAGGAAAGTTGATGACATTTTTGTACCTGTCTCAATTAATAATCAACCTGTGGAGGTGGTCACTGAATTTAAATACCTTGGCACAGTCGTGGATAGTGGGCTGTCCTTCACTGGAAACACCGATCTGATTGTGTAAAAAGCAAACCAGCGTCTGTACCTTCTTAGGAAACTGAGAAGTTTTGATGTCAGTTCCAGGGTTTTAGAGTCCGTTTATAGAAGCCTGATCGAAAGCATACTGACTTTTAACATCACTGCTTGGTATGGCAACCTCAGTATGAAAAACAGGGGCAGACTGTCACGTATCGTCAGAACAGCTGAGAAGATCATTGGCCTAGGACAGTACCCAGTAGATGAGCTGTACCATAGAGCTGTCCGAAGGATAGCTGCTAGCATTGTCAATGATCCTCGTCACCCACTATCTGATCAGTTTCAAATGCTACCATCAGGCAGACGTTTCAACATGCCACTTGCCAAAAGGAATGTTTTTAAGAAGTCTTTTATTCCAACTGCTGTCTCGATTTTGAACTCTCAATTATAACGCCACGATAAGTATGATCTACTTAACATTACCTCCCATCTTGTGACAGACTGCTTGTGATGGATTGCTGCAATGATAATTTTTCATGATATGCTCTTGTAGTGTTTGTTATTGTCTTATATTGTTGTTTCATGACAAGCCGAAAGGCAAATTTTTGTCGTGCCCTGACTCGAACAGACAATAAAGTTGTATTGTATTGTATTGTATTGTATTGTATTGTATTGTATTGTATTGTATTGTATTGTATTGTATTGTATGTTAACTACCTTAGAACCTCTTGTCAGAAGGCCCTCGACATTCTTCGTGTCGTTGGTCGTACTGACTGGGGTGCAGACCGCATTGTCTTACTTCGACTGTAACGGGCCCTTGTTCGGTCCAAACTAGATTATGGCTCTGTGGTATATGGCTCGGCTTCAAAGTCTGTTCTACAGCGTCTGAACACAATTCACCATCAAGGTCTGCGCATATGTCTAGGAGCCTTCAGGACATCTCCAGTTCCTAGTCTGTATGCAGAGGCAGGGGAGCCTTCTCTCAGGCTCCGCCGCATCCGCCTCATGCTCAGCTACGTTCTGCAGCTGAAGGCCCATCCAGACAATCCTGCCTATGATTGTGTTTTTACCCCGTCGTTTGCAGAGATTTACGATGCCCATCCGGGAGCTGTCCGTCCACTTTCCTTCCGTGTCTGACCTCATCTGCAGGCGGCCGGAGTGGACCTGGACAAAGTTTCGGAATCTCTGCAACACGTCACTCCACCCTGGCTGCAACCAGTTCCTGACATCTTGCTTGACTTGACCGCCCACAAGAAGGATTGTACTCCACCAGCCATATACCAACAGAGCCTCAATGAACTCGTTTCAATTTTTCCTGGCTATTGTCGTCTTTATACTGATGGGTCCAAGTCTGAGGATGGGAGGGTGGCTGCGGCTTCAGTGTCCTCTCGCCATCCTAGCCGCCCATTTAAGCTCCGTCTCCCTGACCATTCCTCTGTATTTAGTGCAAAATTGCAGGAAATGCTGCTGGCACTCAAGCATGCCTATCAGTCTCGGGAAAGGAACTTCCTGATTCTGTCTGACTCTCTTTCTGCCCTGCAGGCCATTCAGGGCGCGGGAACAGACCATCCACTGCTGGTGCAGATTAGAGAGATCTACGCAGACTTGATGAAGAAATATTACTTGGGTCCCGGGCCATGTGGGCATCGAAGGCAACAGAATCGCCGATTCTGCTGCCATCAGTGCCCGCAGTGACCCTGTCCCTGACACACAGACTGTTTATAGTGATTTTCAACCTGTGATTAGTGCGTACATAGCCCGCGAGTGGCAGTCCGAGTGGGACAAAGAGGAAGGGAACAAGCTTCATGAAGCTCTTCCTACGTTGTCCGACAGTCTACTTTTCCGCTGCGGCAGCCGCCGTGAGGAGACTGTCCTTGCTCGGCTCCACATCGGGCACACGTATGTTACGCACTCTTACTTACTTAAAAAGGATGAGTGTCCATGGTGTTTTGCCTGTGACGAGCAGTTTTCTGTTCGACACTTTTTGCTGTATTGTGCCGATCTAATTGACACGAGATATAAACACTTCACAGCGGACTCCTTGAAGGTTTTGTTCCGGGATGTTCCCCCGGACAAAATCTTCAATTTCTTGAGAGAATGCAATATTTTTAATAAGATCTGAACATTCATAGCCTATGTAAATATTTTTTTATTTGCCCTTTTTCAGAGAGTCTGTATACGCTTCTTTTAAAGACTTGTGCGACATTTTAGCCTGCCATTTTTAAGCTATATTTACATCTTCATCTTAATACCTTGCTTTTAGTCTGGCTGACCAGATTTTACCCATCCCGCCGTGAGATGGCCTTAGTCGCCTGCTCGGCGTTAAACCCAAATTACTAACTAACTAACTATATGGACCAGTGTAGCTGTGTGGATTAGTGTAGCTGTGTGGACCAGTGTAGCTATATGGACCAGTGTAGCTATATGGCAGTGATTAACATCTTTCATAATCAGATAAGCTGGGATGAGTGTCAAGTTTGACATAGCTTGTTTGTTCAGACATTTAGATGATGCGTACAGATAATTCCAAGCAGACATCAAGAGACTGGGAACCACCTGGAGTATAATCGAAGGAGAAGCACAGGACAGGACTTGCTGGAGGTCTCTCGTCGACGGCCTATACCCGGGTAGGGGTGACAGGCGTAAGTAAGTAAGTAAGTACAGATAATTAAAAAAATATATCTATATCATTTTCTGCAGAGGCATATTGCCTGTGAGTTGTTCTCCAGAACTGGTTACTGCTTGGGGTAGACCACTTTTCTTTCCTTGCTTAATTTGTTACCAGCTTCTATGTGGTTGACTATAATAATAATAACCTCAACAACCTCTTCAGTCCCTTCCAGTCTGCCTATCGCAAACACCACAGCACTGAAACAGCCCTTCTACATATCTTAAACGACCTGCTTCTCTCGACCGACTCGGGCAACATCTCCCTTCTTACGCTTCTCGACCTCTCTGCCGCCTTCGACACTATAGACCACTCTATACTCCTCCACCGCCTTCACCACTCCTTTGGCATCACTGACTCTGCTCACTCCTGGTTTATCTCCTACCTCTCCGACAGACAGCAGTCCGTCAACATCGACGGCGTCTGCTCCAACCCAGTCACGCTCTCCTGCGGCGTTCCACAGGGGTCCGTCCTGGGCCCGGTCCTTTTCACATTCTACACCTCTCCCCTGTCCAACATTATCCAGTCTCACCACATACACCACCACCTCTACGCTGACGACTCACAACTACTAGACAAAGACAAACTCGACAACACTCAGTCACTACTGACTCGCACAGCTGACTGCTACGAAGACGTGAAAAACTGGATGACAGCAAACAAGCTTAAACTGAATGACGACAAAACGGAAGCGATGCTGGTAGGCACTCCGGCCAGAAACTTTCCCAGCTCCCTCCCTCTCTCCACCTTCAACTCGACTGCACCCCCATCTCCCTCTCTGACTCGGCCAAAAACCTCGGCGTTATCCTCGATTCCTCTCTTTCCATGACCAGCTTGGTCTCTGCCACGGCCCAGGCATGCTACTTCCACCTCCGGCGCATCAGTCAGATAAGAAAATACCTCACTACCGAAGCTGCCACCAAATTTGCTGTCTCTCTCATCCTATCTCGCATCGACTACTGCAACTCTCTCCTTTCCGGCCTCCCTCACTCCTCCACCTCCACTCCCCAGTGCGTCCAGAACAATGCTGCCCGCCTTGTCCTCAGAAAGAAAAAATCCGACCACATCACTCCCCTGCTCAAACTCCTTCACTGGCTTCCCATCCCCCAACGCATCCAATACAAAATTCTGTCTCCCTAAACAACTGCTCTCCTGCCTATCTCTCAAACTTACTTCACGCCTACACCCCTGCCCGCTCCCTCCGCTCCGCTTCTGACCCTCTCCGCCTCCACATCCCCCGCACCAAACTCAGCAATTTCGGCCCCCGCTCCTTCTCAGTATACGGTCCTTCCACCTGGAACACTCTCCCACTCTCTCTCCGTCAGAAACACTCTCTCTCTCTCCTCCTTCCAGTCCGCCCTCAAAACTCACCTCTTTCAACAGTTCTAGCACTATACCACCACACTCCCCACCCCAAGCTGACTGTCTTAATGTATTTCACTATTTGTGTTACGTGAGTCGTTGTCTAAAGCGTGCGCATGCGTGCGTGAGTTGTAAGTGCGCGATTAGAGTTATAATTATTATAAGATAAGCGCATTATAATACCGTAATTATTATTATTTATTATAATTATTATAATAATAATAATTACGGTATTTAAAATGCGCTTATCTAAAAATGATTAAAACCCTAAGCACGCACTCACAACTCGCGCACACATGCGCACGCTTTTGACAATGACTCACGTACCACAAATACATTACGACAGTTGGGGTGGGGAGTGTGGTGATGTTATAGTGCTAGGACTGTTGAAAGAGGTGAGTTTTGAAGGCGGACTGGAAGGAGTATGGACTATGTCACAAATCCATCAAATATATGCCAAAGAATCAGCTGACTCGGGCACATGAGGCGTCTACACTATGAGAAAATTGTAATAAAAGTTTAAAAAGGGCGCAAAATGGCGTCGTGAAAGTTTCCATTGATCACCTACTCGCGGAAGTTTCATGTCATCAAATCCATACAGTAAACCTGACCTTTAATTTGCTTTTCTTTTTGTTGAAATTATGCCAATAAAGGTATGCCATAAGACTAAATGTGTTTTTGTTGTCTTGCTGCCTCACTCTGTGGCTGTAGAAATACCCGTCCCGTGTTCACAGCTGATGTCACGAGTCTGACGCATTTTTGGGGTATATCTTTTACCTAGTCATCAAGAAATGTGCAATTTCAGAAAGTATATCCTAATGCACGGGCACTACAGCACACCCTAACTTCCAAAGGCCAAGGTGCGAAAACGGAACAGGGCACTCATTTTTCTAAGATGGTATACGATTGTAAGGATATCTAGCATTCCTAAACGCAGGAGCTGAAGAATCATCATATATGCAATTTGAATTTTGATAAGATTTGAACATTTTGGGTACCAATCCTGGAAAACAAGTCATGTATAATTATGTGCGTGACAGTCGGGATATTTGTGTTTGAAGCTGGCAAGTACAGTTAAGTAAATGTGCCACGGGTGGGGCTGAGCATCAGTCACTGGTTGAAAGTGGCACTGCCAATAATACGTGATCTGCATACACTTGCTCGGCCAGCTTCTTCCATAAAACTGTGTTCGGCGGTAGGAGAGACGCAAATATTGCACCCTCTGAAACAGCACGAAAGGTATTTTTTTCCCCTTTATGTGTATTTATGGGTGGATACATAAACAACGCATCAGAGTAAACATATCAAAGTACACATGAAAGTTCGCAAATACGAGCATGGCATGGATCCCCCCCCCCTCCTCCCGTCCCACCTTGACCCCCCCCCCCCCCCCCCACACACACACACACACAC
>BTPG01000004.1:38332477-38342375 GCA_036245525.1 Semisulcospira habei
CATCGGCATACAGTAAAATGAAATTTTAAGCAGGTCATCACGATCATTTACGTCCAGGTTAACATTTTGGGCATCGTGTTGGAAGCTTTCAAGACCTACTGTCGTTTGTGATATAAATGAGTACATGTCATTAAAAATAAGGCAAAAAGAAGCGGCGATAAATTTTCACCTTGTCTAACACCGACTCTGCACAAAAAGCTATCTGTACAACTGTTTCCTACCCTGACATAAGATTTAGCTGTGGCATACATATTTTGGATAACCGAAAATATTTGTCCATTAACACCTGTATTTATTAAATTTTGCCATAAAAAAGACCTATTAATCTGATCGAACGCTTTCACAAAGTCAACAAATGTACAATAAAGTTTCTTTTTTCTTGATAATAAAAAATCAATCATACAAGTAAGGGTAAAAATATGGTCTGAAGTTGAGTAACCAGGTCTAAAGCCTGCCTGTTCTTCTCCTAATACGTGATTGTCATTGATAAATGAGGCTAACCGTGAGTTGAGAGCACTGGTAAAGAGTTTACCAAAACAGCTTAGTATGGTTATACCTCTATAATTGTTAGGATCCTGTTTGTCGCCTTTTTGTCTATAAATTGGTAGTATAATTCCAGTTGTCCACTCAGTGGGAACTTTACCAGCTTTTAATACCAGGCTAAACAATGATGTGAAGCTCACAAACCAGATAGGTGAGGCTAGCGCTGGCAGAATTGTCAGTACTCAAACCAAGGGGAATCACAGCGCTGGACAGACAACAGTTAGATCCCCTGCCCCCGCCTATCAGGCACCCAATCGCCAGCCCACAGAGAAATACGCAGGTATAGAATAAGACAATCATTTCCATTCCTTGTAAGAATGGATCAGGTCTCTTATATAACCCATGTCTTTCTCCGGAACTTAGGAAGTAGGCAGGAGAAACATACATACACAAACATGAAGGTGCGCTACTATATGTGGTCGGGTAAATACCCTGATTTCCCACAGTAGATGCACAGAACATTACACAACAATGTAACGATACAAATTTTGCCTCGAGTTATACATGATACTCACAAACCAGATAGGTGAGGCTAGCGCTGGCAGAATTGTCAGTACTCAAACCAAGGGGAATCACAGCGCTGGACAGACAACAGTTAGATCCCCTGCCCCCGCCTATCAGGCACCCAATCGCCAGCCCACAGAGAAATACGCAGGTATAGAATAAGACAATCATTTCCATTCCTTGTAAGAATGGATCAGGTCTCTTATATAACCCATGTCTTTCTCCGGAACTTAGGAAGTAGGCAGGAGAAACATACATACACAAACATGAAGGTGCGCTACTATATGTGGTCGGGTAAATACCCTGATTTCCCACAGTAGATGCACAGAACATTACACAACAATGTAACGATACAAATTTTGCCTCGAGTTATACATGATACTCACAAACCAGATAGGTGAGGCTAGCGCTGGCAGAATTGTCAGTACTCAAACCAAGGGGAATCACAGCGCTGGACAGACAACAGTTAGATCCCCTGCCCCCGCCTATCAGGCACCCAATCGCCAGCCCACAGAGAAATACGCAGGTATAGAATAAGACAATCATTTCCATTCCTTGTAAGAATGGATCAGGTCTCTTATATAACCCATGTCTTTCTCCGGAACTTAGGAAGTAGGCAGGAGAAACATACATACACAAACATGAAGGTGCGCTACTATATGTGGTCGGGTAAATACCCTGATTTCCCACAGTAGATGCACAGAACATTACACAACAATGTAACGATACAAATTTTGCCTCGAGTTATACATGATACTCACAAACCAGATAGGTGAGGCTAGCGCTGGCAGAATTGTCAGTACTCAAACCAAGGGGAATCACAGCGCTGGACAGACAACAGTTAGATCCCCTGCCCCCGCCTATCAGGCACCCAATCGCCAGCCCACAGAGAAATACGCAGGTATAGAATAAGACAATCATTTCCATTCCTTGTAAGAATGGATCAGGTCTCTTATATAACCCATGTCTTTCTCCGGAACTTAGGAAGTAGGCAGGAGAAACATACATACACAAACATGAAGGTGCGCTACTATATGTGGTCGGGTAAATACCCTGATTTCCCACAGTAGATGCACAGAACATTACACAACAATGTAACGATACAAATTTTGCCTCGAGTTATACATGATACTCACAAACCAGATAGGTGAGGCTAGCGCTGGCAGAATTGTCAGTACTCAAACCAAGGGGAATCACAGCGCTGGACAGACAACAGTTAGATCCCCTGCCCCCGCCTATCAGGCACCCAATCGCCAGCCCACAGAGAAATACGCAGGTATAGAATAAGACAATCATTTCCATTCCTTGTAAGAATGGATCAGGTCTCTTATATAACCCATGTCTTTCTCCGGAACTTAGGAAGTAGGCAGGAGAAACATACATACACAAACATGAAGGTGCGCTACTATATGTGGTCGGGTAAATACCCTGATTTCCCACAGTAGATGCACAGAACATTACACAACAATGTAACGATACAAATTTTGCCTCGAGTTATACATGATACTCACAAACCAGATAGGTGAGGCTAGCGCTGGCAGAATTGTCAGTACTCAAACCAAGGGGAATCACAGCGCTGGACAGACAACAGTTAGATCCCCTGCCCCCGCCTATCAGGCACCCAATCGCCAGCCCACAGAGAAATACGCAGGTATAGAATAAGACAATCATTTCCATTCCTTGTAAGAATGGATCAGGTCTCTTATATAACCCATGTCTTTCTCCGGAACTTAGGAAGTAGGCAGGAGAAACATACATACACAAACATGAAGGTGCGCTACTATATGTGGTCGGGTAAATACCCTGATTTCCCACAGTAGATGCACAGAACATTACACAACAATGTAACGATACAAATTTTGCCTCGAGTTATACATGATACTCACAAACCAGATAGGTGAGGCTAGCGCTGGCAGAATTGTCAGTACTCAAACCAAGGGGAATCACAGCGCTGGACAGACAACAGTTAGATCCCCTGCCCCCGCCTATCAGGCACCCAATCGCCAGCCCACAGAGAAATACGCAGGTATAGAATAAGACAATCATTTCCATTCCTTGTAAGAATGGATCAGGTCTCTTATATAACCCATGTCTTTCTCCGGAACTTAGGAAGTAGGCAGGAGAAACATACATACACAAACATGAAGGTGCGCTACTATATGTGGTCGGGTAAATACCCTGATTTCCCACAGTAGATGCACAGAACATTACACAACAATGTAACGATACAAATTTTGCCTCGAGTTATACATGATACTCACAAACCAGATAGGTGAGGCTAGCGCTGGCAGAATTGTCAGTACTCAAACCAAGGGGAATCACAGCGCTGGACAGACAACAGTTAGATCCCCTGCCCCCGCCTATCAGGCACCCAATCGCCAGCCCACAGAGAAATACGCAGGTATAGAATAAGACAATCATTTCCATTCCTTGTAAGAATGGATCAGGTCTCTTATATAACCCATGTCTTTCTCCGGAACTTAGGAAGTAGGCAGGAGAAACATACATACACAAACATGAAGGTGCGCTACTATATGTGGTCGGGTAAATACCCTGATTTCCCACAGTAGATGCACAGAACATTACACAACAATGTAACGATACAAATTTTGCCTCGAGTTATACATGATACTCACAAACCAGATAGGTGAGGCTAGCGCTGGCAGAATTGTCAGTACTCAAACCAAGGGGAATCACAGCGCTGGACAGACAACAGTTAGATCCCCTGCCCCCGCCTATCAGGCACCCAATCGCCAGCCCACAGAGAAATACGCAGGTATAGAATAAGACAATCATTTCCATTCCTTGTAAGAATGGATCAGGTCTCTTATATAACCCATGTCTTTCTCCGGAACTTAGGAAGTAGGCAGGAGAAACATACATACACAAACATGAAGGTGCGCTACTATATGTGGTCGGGTAAATACCCTGATTTCCCACAGTAGATGCACAGAACATTACACAACAATGTAACGATACAAATTTTGCCTCGAGTTATACATGATACTCACAAACCAGATAGGTGAGGCTAGCGCTGGCAGAATTGTCAGTACTCAAACCAAGGGGAATCACAGCGCTGGACAGACAACAGTTAGATCCCCTGCCCCCGCCTATCAGGCACCCAATCGCCAGCCCACAGAGAAATACGCAGGTATAGAATAAGACAATCATTTCCATTCCTTGTAAGAATGGATCAGGTCTCTTATATAACCCATGTCTTTCTCCGGAACTTAGGAAGTAGGCAGGAGAAACATACATACACAAACATGAAGGTGCGCTACTATATGTGGTCGGGTAAATACCCTGATTTCCCACAGTAGATGCACAGAACATTACACAACAATGTAACGATACAAATTTTGCCTCGAGTTATACATGATACTCACAAACCAGATAGGTGAGGCTAGCGCTGGCAGAATTGTCAGTACTCAAACCAAGGGGAATCACAGCGCTGGACAGACAACAGTTAGATCCCCTGCCCCCGCCTATCAGGCACCCAATCGCCAGCCCACAGAGAAATACGCAGGTATAGAATAAGACAATCATTTCCATTCCTTGTAAGAATGGATCAGGTCTCTTATATAACCCATGTCTTTCTCCGGAACTTAGGAAGTAGGCAGGAGAAACATACATACACAAACATGAAGGTGCGCTACTATATGTGGTCGGGTAAATACCCTGATTTCCCACAGTAGATGCACAGAACATTACACAACAATGTAACGATACAAATTTTGCCTCGAGTTATACATGATACTCACAAACCAGATAGGTGAGGCTAGCGCTGGCAGAATTGTCAGTACTCAAACCAAGGGGAATCACAGCGCTGGACAGACAACAGTTAGATCCCCTGCCCCCGCCTGTATCGTATCGTATTGTATCGTTACATTGTTGTGTAATGTTCTGTGCATCTACTGTGGGAAATCAGGGTATTTACCCGACCACATATAGTAGCGCACCTTCATGTTTGTGTATGTATGTTTCTCCTGCCTACTTCCTAAGTTCCGGAGAAAGACATGGGTTATATAAGAGACCTGATCCATTCTTACAAGGAATGGAAATGATTGTCTTATTCTATACCTGCGTATTTCTCTGTGGGCTGGCGATTGGGTGCCTGATAGGCGGGGGCAGGGGATCTAACTGTTGTCTGTCCAGCGCTGTGATTCCCCTTGGTTTGAGTACTGACAATTCTGCCAGCGCTAGCCTCACCTATCTGGTTTGTGAGTATCATGTATAACTCGAGGCAAAATTTGTATCGTTACATTGTTGTGTAATGTTCTGTGCATCTACTGTGGGAAATCAGGGTATTTACCCGACCACATATAGTAGCGCACCTTCATGTTTGTGTATGTATGTTTCTCCTGCCTACTTCCTAAGTTCCGGAGAAAGACATGGGTTATATAAGAGACCTGATCCATTCTTACAAGGAATGGAAATGATTGTCTTATTCTATACCTGCGTATTTCTCTGTGGGCTGGCGATTGGGTGCCTGATAGGCGGGGGCAGGGGATCTAACTGTTGTCTGTCCAGCGCTGTGATTCCCCTTGGTTTGAGTACTGACAATTCTGCCAGCGCTAGCCTCACCTATCTGGTTTGTGAGTATCATGTATAACTCGAGGCAAAATTTGTATCGTTACATTGTTGTGTAATGTTCTGTGCATCTACTGTGGGAAATCAGGGTATTTACCCGACCACATATAGTAGCGCACCTTCATGTTTGTGTATGTATGTTTCTCCTGCCTACTTCCTAAGTTCCGGAGAAAGACATGGGTTATATAAGAGACCTGATCCATTCTTACAAGGAATGGAAATGATTGTCTTATTCTATACCTGCGTATTTCTCTGTGGGCTGGCGATTGGGTGCCTGATAGGCGGGGGCAGGGGATCTAACTGTTGTCTGTCCAGCGCTGTGATTCCCCTTGGTTTGAGTACTGACAATTCTGCCAGCGCTAGCCTCACCTATCTGGTTTGTGAGTATCATGTATAACTCGAGGCAAAATTTGTATCGTTACATTGTTGTGTAATGTTCTGTGCATCTACTGTGGGAAATCAGGGTATTTACCCGACCACATATAGTAGCGCACCTTCATGTTTGTGTATGTATGTTTCTCCTGCCTACTTCCTAAGTTCCGGAGAAAGACATGGGTTATATAAGAGACCTGATCCATTCTTACAAGGAATGGAAATGATTGTCTTATTCTATACCTGCGTATTTCTCTGTGGGCTGGCGATTGGGTGCCTGATAGGCGGGGGCAGGGGATCTAACTGTTGTCTGTCCAGCGCTGTGATTCCCCTTGGTTTGAGTAATGATGTGAAGGTTTCCACCATTTTCCCTTGTGACAGCTTCAGGAATTCATTAGTAGTTTTGTCATCACCACAAGCCTTGTTAGACTTTAGAGCACAAATACATTTTTTTAACTTCATCAATAGTAAATGGAGCACTAAGTGCATCATTATTAACTGCATTTGAATCAGGCTGTACAGTCTGTTCCTGTAGTGTTTCTTCTGACTCAGTATTGAGCTTTCTGAAGTAGTCATAACAAATTTGGCTTGAGAGATTAGTCATACCACTACTCCTTTCAGAAGCACTGCCATTTATTATCCTCCAATAAGATTTCGGATCTTTGCTTCTGAGACTCCTCAATTTTTAAGCAAGTTTGGATTTGTAAGGCTTAAATTGTGATCTTATTTGGGTTTTTATGTACTGCCTGGCTGCAACCGAGTGGGTTTCAAGGGATTTGTCATTTCTAAATTTACTATTAAGCTTCTTCGCCTTCTGATAGCTCTTTCTTTTGTCCTTACAACTGTTGTCAAACCAGGGGCAATCTTTATTTTTGTGTGAATGCTTATTGCGAGCTCTAGAGTTACAACCTGTCTCAACTTTCAAAGAACCAATGAAGGTGGCACTTCTGATCATAATGTCAGCTGCTTCCATTGTAGCTAAGTCTATGTATTCTTGGGTGATGACTTTACTGGACTGTAAAGCCTTGTGTATGCCTACATTAAGTTGATTATTTATAGCCTCGCATACATTTTCAATGAAACAACTACTAAATTCTGGCTTCCATTTAGGGGGTGCTCCTTTATGAGTGGTTGCTGGCTTATTTTCAACATTAGGGCAGTGGATATCTGAATACAATTCGCAAAAGTCTAGTACCTTGAATTCTTTTATCTCTTGAAAAAGTGATAGGGAGCAGACAGCATAATCAACTACACTGACATTCTTACATGTGGTCTTCCCAGTAGACACATCAAAACCATCACGGCCATTGACAATAGCCATGTCCATTGATTTAGGGAAATCAATTAACTTGAAGCCCATATTATTTGTTTTTGCATCAATAATGGTACGTTTTAGGTAACTTTGTAAATGGCTGCAGGTTACATGTAACAATTGCATCTATGTCATCTTCTACATCCTCTACATATGTAACATCAAGATTTCCTGTACGTACATTAAAATCACCCATAAGACACAACTTATTCACGTTAACATTTTAGTTCAACAAGACATTCTTCAAGCTGAGTGAAAAAAAATCAGATTAACATATGGTGAGCCTTCTGGGGGCAAATACACCGCACCAATATACAGGTCATCTGAAGTATGCGGATATGTCAATTTTAGCAGCAAAACATCATCAGGAATATTAACATCGACGAATTTGTAAAGATGCCCATTAGTACTGCTTGCAATTTGGTTGCGTGCTTTCATCTGAAATATCGTGACAACATTTGCAAGCTGATATCTGACTAGAACACAAATACCTCCTGATTTGCGGCCGTACTGTGATCGATTACAGAAAAAACCAACAAAGCCTGGCACATCGATTTCGTCCACGTCAGACAATTTCGTTTCACTTAGGCAAACCACATCATATTTACTGATAAAGTCAACGTCAGACAATTTCGTTTCACTTAGGCAAACCACATCGTATTTACTGATAAAGTCAACGTCAGACAATTTCGTTTCACTTAGGCAAACCACATCATATTTACTGATAAAGTCAACGAAATCCGTGTATAACAGTTTAGATGACAACCCACACACATTCAGCGATAGGAAAGATAGCTCGCCGAACGCATAGAGATCTCGAATTCAGGCTCTGTTGTCCTCCACAACACCCTTTTAGCTTGAAGACAAGGGAGAGCATTCGAGCTGGCTATTGAGGGAGGGGTCCGTTGTGGTTTCAAGAGCAAGGGAGTAGTCAATGTCTGTCGAGCCTGTCGTCTGCTCTGGCGAATAGTGTACCCTTGCATTGCTGACTGGTACGTTTATAGGTTTTGAAGGAACACTGTCATCAAACATCACATAGTTTCGGGTCAGAATCTCGTCATCACATGATAATGCATCACGATAATTCTCGGCCGCGGCTACTGTCTCCGCCAGCCCCGCCACCGGCAGCATGGCAGGATGTCGTGGGGCAGGTGCGGCTATTTTGGTAGCCGCACCCATGCCACAAGACCGTGCCAATCTAGAATCAGGAGTGGAGACAGTGAGGAGGGAGTTAACTATTGACAGATTGCAATTTTTCACACCACTTTTTTCACTTGTAACAATATTCGTTCCACGGCACACCCCCGCCGCTACCCCGTCAACAACTTCAGAGCAACAGGGTGCTGCGGCGCCGCACCCGTTATTTCAGTAACAGTGTCAGCACCACAGCACGGTGCCACTCCAAGAAAAGGGACTGGCGCGGTCAATGGGGGAGCTGGAGGCACGCATTGTCGATCCAAAACAATGTCACCAGCACGTAATACATCATTTTCCCCAACTGCCGCCGCCCCCGATTCCAGAGCGACAGGATGCCTTGACGCAGGCGCTATTTCAAGAATAGCATCCGCACCACGGAACCGTGCCACTCCAAAATCAGGGACAGAGGCAGTCAACAGATAAGCTGACGGGTAAACATATGTGTCATTAGCACCGTCTGCATTGTAGCACCAAAACTGATCATCAATACCAATACCACCACTGCATGGTACGACCATCTTATCAGAATTATCTGCTAGTAGCTGCTTGCCACAATAAAATGATGTACGAGTTGAGTCGTCTGTAATCATCGAGTCACCTGTAGTATGTACATATATTAGTGAATCATGTGAGGTAAGTTTTTGTGGTTGCAGGGTTGATGCGCTGGCACGTTGAATGGCACCCCCACGGGTGTCATATGCAAAACCCAGAGCTTCAAAGTCAACACCTCTCTGTCCCAACTTAAAAAGATCCTCAGGAGATTCCACGCATATGGGTTTGTCACGGTCTGATGGGGCACCAGGCGGTTTCTTTTTAGCGCAGAAGATTTTCCGTTCAGTGGTCCAGGCCTTCTCAACAACTTCGATCTTCTTCACGTACGTGAGGAGCCTGGCTCTCAGGGGCGTCAGGTCGTCATTGAGGAAGACCTTTTAATTGTATTCATCTTTGTTATACAGAAATTTCTTGGCGAGCATGACCTCCTTCTTTTTTTCTCCTAGAGATGAAGCGGACAAGTACTGGCCGCCCCCTGGCTGTAGGCTTCCCGCCCCCTGGCTGTAGGCTTGCGGCCTGTGCGGTGCATGGTGGAAATATCTTCCTCTCCCACTGTCACCCCACAGTCGCTGAACACCTTAAACACCTTATATTGGAGGTTCTCGTTCGGCGTCTCAGCAAGTCCAGAAATCCTTATTGTCTCACGGCGGGAGTACTGAGCTAGCCGATCGTTCTCATACTTTAGCAACAAGTATGCACTTTGGAACCGGTTGCACAACTCTTGTTGACGCTGAAAGTCTATAGTATCAGATGCCTGTGCACGAAGGGCAAAATGGCGGTCTATGGCCTCTCCGACAGCCATAGAAATAGCAGTAACTAGGGCTGGCA
>BTPG01000004.1:38362068-38402068 GCA_036245525.1 Semisulcospira habei
GTACACGTGACAACAACAAAAATCATACCCCAACCAGAAATTTAAAATATGACTAAAATCAATGGATCATCAAATTAATGCAAGTTAAAACGGTCGTGAAAAAGGGTCTTGATAAATCCGACGATAAAAGGGTTAGGATAAGGGAAACATTCAGTTACGTAATAGGACAAATTGATTTACTAAACAAAACTAACAGAGTTTATTTCCCTTACACTGATAGCACGCACTGTGCGCATGTTTTACCTTGACTGCAAGGTAACATCTGTATTTCATCAGGAGGAGAAAAAAGTTTGCATAACAGGCAAGCAGAATCCACGGCTGTGTGTATGGTTTACATAATTGACTTCTATTTTACATATTTGTAAAGCGGGGGGTGGGGGGGATTAAAAATGGAGATTGTGGAGGCAGTTGCGAGTGATGCTGTTCTTAGGTTTTTTTTTTTAAATAAAAGTTATACACACTATGTTACCCCCCACTCCCCACCCCCACCCCCTCCTTATCCATATTCCCCCCCCCCCTAATTTTCCTGTCGCTCACTTTTCATGTGTTGTGCGCATAAAAAACAAAGTGGATTTAGATTGGTACATTGACCTAATGTGGACAAGGTCATGGACACCGGTAGACAAGGTCAATGACACATTTGGACAACAGACATCTAACCCATGTAAAATGATGTTAGGCGACTGTTGCTATACATAATGTGTATTTAGGGGGTACATGTCAATGTAATTGGTGAACATTTCAAGGCCTCATACATTCAGAGAAATTCGTCAAACCACACACGTAAACCTAAATAGTAATACCTTATAAGGAATTCAAGGCTAATCCATACTAACACGTCCGAACTATGCACATAAACTCCTAGCCCTGAATATCGACCATTCCATGAGTCTATGGATGCTTGACTTTCTGTCGAACAGACCACAAGTAATCAAACTTGGTGACAGAGTGTCGAACCCCTGGTTTTTATTACGCTTTAACACGTCCGAACTATGCACATGTAACGCTTGTAAGAACTCGTTAAATGTTTATTACCATTGGCATCCTTTAAGCATCGACTTTTCTTCTGTAGAGGATTGCAACAACAACCAAACCTTTAAAAACTTTGCAATGACCAGTCTCAGCACATTGTAGAAAAAAAATAGCATCAGCATAGACTAAGGCTATTTCCACTGATATCGTAGGGTGATTTATCTCAAACAATAAAATACAGTGTTTGCTTGAGATTTATATCGGTTTTCAGTGCCTTCATGTAAATCAGATAGCTGACCAAAATGAATAGTGGAAATGTAAATGGCTCTAAAGTGTATTCTCGTGACTATTGGAGTACTGGTTACTGCGGTTTTTGTTGTTGTGAGTAATGACACGTACAGTGTGTATTCGTTGGGAAAGTACATTTCACAGTGATGAAATTTCAGGTTTGGGCGTGTGTTTTTTTAAAGCGTCTTACACAAATAACCACTTCTTATTTGAATAAAATATTCTAACCTTATTCAGAGCACATAATAACCTTTTGAAATTTCAAGCAAAACACTGTGTCAGCCGACAACAATTCTTGACCACTTTGCATGTAGAATTTGGAGCTTCTTATTGACATTGGGCCAGCAGCCAAAACAAAAGATGAACACAGTCAAAGACCTTGCGCGTGATTATCGCATCTTGACCACTTTCCGCAACACCATTCAATCTGTAAGACAATAAAACAGAAAATGAGACACGTAAGACAAGATCGTGTTGCCGCCGAGGTAGTTCCTTGCTCATATACTTTACCAAAATTATATTTGAAGACATAAACCCTGTATTACCAGTCATGTTACGCCCGTGGTTCTTGTCACCTCGAGGGTCCTATTGGGAAGTTGATCTCAAATTTTAACTAATTCTGCCCCAAGACCGAAATCCCCAAATTCTGAAGTCGTCCTCTGAAGACTGCGTTGCAGTGCAGGACACAGATCGACCATGATAATTCAAGGGTGATGCCAGAATAGTTTGGCGCTCATAGGCGCCAATCTATTCTGGCATCACCCTTGAACTATCATGGTCGATCTTTTTCTTGCTGTGGTGTGTCTGGGATAGAAGGAGTTACGGTCAAGGACTTTATCCTGAGATTTTTTTACCATGGACATCAAATGATTAGACCATTGAAATGACAAGAACCACTGGCAATGCCAACCAGTACAATAATAACCAGTACCGGATATAAATGTTGTGTCGTGTACGTATAGCGTCTTACATCGGTGTTTAGATGATGCTGAGAATCTCACTCGAGTGGTTCTAAAACCTTATCCTACGAGTGAAATCGAGTAGAATAAGGTTTTCTACAGGATCAAAATTGATGTTTTGGAATTAGTATTTAATACATTATTTTTTAAAATAGAAAAATCATTTTTGTATCATTCTCTAACAGGTTTTTTGTTCAAAATTTGATAGTTTTTTTTTTTTTTTATGAATTTTTTGGTAGGGTAGGGTGTCGACAGTTTTGGTCTGAAACACATGTGTATTATTTTTTCCTTCGCCAAAGTTTGCGAAAATTGCCAGGTATTGTTCATTTTTCCTACACTGCACCCACAAATATTAACACATTGCCCTAATATTTGGTGTGCAACTTCTTCATACCAATACCTAGCTATTCACATACCAAAATTAGTATAGCTGGTTTTTTATATTATTTTTTTTAATTAACAAAACTACAAACTTGAAGTGTCCAATTTCAGGTGCCTGTACAAAACAAACAAATATTGATATAAAAAATCTGGTATGACAAAAGCTTCATTTAATGGTGCAGTTTAAAACTAAAAAGAATTAAGGAAAAAAAAAACAACTGTATAGAATTGGCACTGGCAAAGAAAATGTTTTTTATTTTTTTATTTTTTGCCATTGAAAATTTATAATAAATTAGCATAATTAATTAACATTAATATTAAAAATTTAAACTGTATCAAACAACTTTTTTTTTCTAGTTGCAGACATGTCTCCTGCAATACCATCCAAATTTTAAGCATGTAACTTAAATATATCTCTTGTTATAAAAAAATAAATAAAAATCAACTGTGTTGCCACTATATCTGCTACCTTAATTAAGACCACGAGGGTGAGGTCCACCTTAACACTGATGTAAGAATCTATTTCTTACTCACTGTTACGTTTGTAATTGTGTTATTCTTTTGAGAGCATATGTGCATTGATCATAGGAAAATCCGATATTCATATGAGTTGTTTTGGTTAAAAATTACGTATCTTTATAGCAGGATTCATTTTCTTTTGCTTGGAGAATTGCGGTCGATTTCTGTTGTGTACTAAAATGACACGTTTGTTTCGTTACATTGTTGTAAAGTTTAACCTACATTAAAAATAATAAATAAATCAGCGCATTAAATAGGCGCTTTATCCCATTGAAAATCAGCTCCAAGCGCCGCAGCGAACTGAACCCAACAAGCACGCTCATATGAATCACGTGCATTCACTCACACACTGTACATAAACACAGAACATTCACGTGGTGCTAAGGGCAAGCTCAAGCGAGCTACTGAAGTTTTGGAAATTCAAATCGTTTAAATTTGAAATTTGATTAAGTGGGCTGAAATTGATACCAAAGTCGTGGGGGATGAAGAGCCGGCGTACCCGGAGAAAGAACCCAGACAGTCCGCCCGAATTAACGGTGACACCCACTAGAGGAGAAAAGTCCGACGCCGGAAGCGTATATCGAACCTCGCACCTCTAGCATTGGCGCATTTACCGCTGCGCCACGTACCGACTGAAAGGTTCCGGCAGGGTCGCGACCTTTCTAGTGACCTCAGATATGACGTCAAAGCTTTTGAGTAAACATGTTTGGCTACAGTTAGCGACATTTACGGACTGCACGGATATTAGAGGAAGGTAGTTGTCGGACCTAGAGTGTTCTTTGTTATGAATATTAATGAGTTTTGGTTACGTTTTCTTTTCTGATTGGTTGAGTTGTGTAGTTTGCGTGATTGTTCTGGAAATCTGCACTAGTATAAAAAGTGGATGTTAGCGATTTATGGGTGAACATTGTTTGAGAGACGCAGTGTGTCGAAAGTGTTGATGCATTGTAGAGGAGACAGTGTATCAGTGATGGTGCATTGTATGAGAGACGCAGTGTATCAGAATTGTGAATGCATTGTAGAGAGACAGTGTACCAAAGTGTGGATGCATTTGTGGATGCATTGTGCTAAGATTGCAAATGTGAGAATAAAATATTGTTGGAACTGGTACTCCTGTATCGTTTACAACCTTGTGTGACGTGTGAGGAGTTGCAACTGAGTGAAGTTTCGTTACAAGAACCCTACGTGCGAGCGTCTCGTGTGATTGAATCTTACTACGACTACCACGTAACATTTGGCACCTCCGACGGGACTTCTTCGTTTGGCTCAGTAGAAAGGGTACCTGGACACAACAGCAAGCAGTGTAACGCAGAGATGGTGACATCGGAAATGGAGACATTCCTGAGAACCGGAAAGGTATGCGGACTGGAGGGAACTCAGCTCCTGGAGGTTGTGAAGGAGAGAGAGAAAGAGAGACTGGAGAGAGAAAAGGAGAAAGAACAAAATAGATTGGAGTGAGAAGAAATAGCCAAAGAGCGTGAGATCAAGAAACAGCGAGGAGAGGCAGAGAAACAGCGAGCTGAGGCAGAGAAACAGCGAGAAGATGCAGTGAGGCAGCGACAACACGAAATTCAGCTCGAGAGGACGAAGTGAGAGGCACAGGACCAGAGCAGCAGCCTTAGCGAGCAGAGAGCAAACAGTCCATACGCCAAACCTACCTCCTTATCCATAGGCAGGGATAAAATGGACGCTTACCTGGGGCGGTTTGAGCGCTTTGCAACAACTGGAATCAAGTGACTTGGGCCACCAAACTGAGCGCTCTTTTGACCGGCAAAGCGCTTCAGTTCTACAACCGCCTGCCAAGAGGGGAAGCCAAGGATTACTTTCGCCTTCACTGAAGAGGGTTACAGGCGACGAATCCGGAACTGCAAGCCTGAAGAAGGAGGAACACTCGGCCTATTCATTGAGAGAATCAAGACCTACCTGGAGAAATGAACAGAGCTGGTTGGCTTGAAGAAGGAGTACCAGGACCTGTGTGACCTCATCATCAAAGAACGTCCTCAGCGCATGTTCTATGGACATGGCCGCCCACATCAGGGAGCAAAAGTACCAATCCCTGAAGGCCCTGGCAGACTTCGATTAAAGATACATGGACGCCCACAACATTAAGTTCGGGCCCGGAAAGCCGCAGCTTGTGTCTACACCAGTAGAGGAAAAACAAGACGTCAGGGATACCCGAAACAGATATCGATGGCGAGCCTGACATGTTCCTGCGGAATGAACGGGCACAAGGCAATAAGTTGTCCTTCCAAGGGTGTTCCCCGAGGCGACAACACCAGAAGGCCCAAACAAGATCGCGGGACAGCAGTCAGAAGTAGTACCACGTCTCAACACAGAACCGCCGCTGTACTGGCCAACGATGTGACGTCATTTGGTGACTGAGTCTGGAGAAAGGCGGGTGATACCGGAGTAGATCGAGTCTTTCAGAAAGAGTGGACGCATTCAAGTTGGCGATGGGGTTGCATTCTTACGAGTTTCCAACATCGCGCTGCCTTAGAGTGAAGTGCCCAAAATGCCGGTGGTGTCAGGATTCGTCGGCAACACATCAGTGATTCAGAAACCAGATAGGTGAGGCTAGCGCTGGTAGAAATGTACACTTACCAAGGGGATCTAACTGTTTGTCTGTGCAGCGCTGAGTAATTCCCTTTGGTATGTGTACAACACATCATTGAGGTGCTGAGAGACACGGGTTGTAGCGACGTCATCGTCAGAGAGGACCAGGTAGCTGAAGAACAGAGGCTACAGGAGTGAACAACCCTTATCCTGGCAGGCAGAACTGTGAGAATTATCCCCTTGCCAAGGTCAGTGTCAATACCCCGTACCTGACAGGTTAGATGAAGGTGTTATGCGTGAAGTCTCCAGTCTACGACCTTATCATCGGAAACGTTGACTGTGCCAGAAACGCAGAGGACCCAGATCCTGAGTGGAGGCCTGAAACATGTGCCATTACCACGAGAAAACAAGCAACGAAAAGCCTGCAGACCATCCCACTAAAAGCGGCTGACAACACAGAAGCAGCCGTGGTGAATAGAAACAACCTGGTGGAACTACAGAGAACCGACCCTTCGCTTGGCAAATTCCGAGGTCAGACTGAGCCCGTGACATGAAGAGGGAAGGAGATAACCTTCGAGACCAGAAAGGACATCCTGTACCGGGTATTCGCCAGCCATGGAGACTGGTGGTGGTCCTGAACCTCTGAGGATGCAGGTGATAAAACTGGCCTATGATTCCATCTTAGGAGGACACCTTGGAATCGGTAAGACCCTCGACAGGATCCTAGCAGTCTTCTACTGGCCTGATATTGGGGGGGGGGGGGGGGGCAACACGTCACCCGATTCTGCAGGTCGTACGACATATGCCAGAAGACAATCTCCAAGGGAAAGGTGCCCATTATTCCTCTCCAGAAGATGCCACTGATCGATATGCTTTTCAAATGGGTAGAAGTGGATCTGGTGGGGGCCAATATCTTCTCCAAGTGAAGATGTCATCGCTACATTCCGACCCTGGTGTATTACGCTAAATATGTCCTGGAGTCATACCACTAAAGAAGATCGACACCTTAACAGTGGCAGAGACGCTCGTGGACATGTTCAGCCGTTTGGAAATTCCTCAAGAGATCCTGAGTGATCTAGGGACCGAGTTCGTCTCCGACTGCATGGAGGAAGTCAATCGGCTGTTGAGCATCCGACACCTCACTAAGTCCCCTTACTACCCCCTGTGTAACGGTTTGGTTAAAAAGTTTATTGGAACATCGAAGGCTATGCTGAAGAAAAAAAACAACAACTGTGTGCTGAAAAGCCAAGGTTGTGGCAGAGGTACATCAATGCCTTGTTCTTCGCATACCGTGAAGTTCCCCAGGATTCGACAGGATTGTCCCCCTTTGAATTACTGGACGGCAGGACTGTAATCGGATCCATGCACAACATCAAGGAGCTGTGGACCAAGGACATTGACGCGCCTGAGGTGAAGATCAGCTACCAAAATGTCTTCGTCCTCGAGAAAGAAACTGGAGGATACCCTCAGGATGGCTCGAGAAGAAATGGAGATGGCGCAGAACAAAGGGAAGCAGTATTATGACAGTGAAGCAAAATCTTTGACGGTTCCAGCCAGGTGACCAGGTGTTGGTTTGTCTCCCCATCGACAACAACAAGCTCCGGATGCAGTGGAAAGGACCGTACGTGGCGGGCACAGTGGTTGGCATCAGTGACTACAAAGTCAAGGTCAACACCATGATGACGATTTACCAGGCGAATCTGCTGAAAGACGTACGCCGAGAGAGGTCGTCAGGACAAACCACAACAAACGGCATCGGTTCGTCTGGCTGCTGACGAGAGACTAGACGACGAGAACCTGTTCGATCTTAATAAACTCCGCCAAAAGGAGGGTGTTGAAGACATCCAGTTCGGTCAAAACCTGACCCAGGCACAACAAAAAGAGCTGAGAGTCCTAACTACGGAGTTGAAACATCGGTTTTCGCCTGACCCGGGGACAACAGACACCATCCAGCATGAAGTTAATCTGATGTCCAACGAGCCGGTTCGCAGCAAGCCGTATCGTCTACCTTACAACTCGAGGGAAGAACTGAAGAAGGATATCGAGGACCAGGGAGTCATCAGGGAGTCCAGTGTTCTTCGTGAAGAAACCAGATGGATCAAATCTGGTGTGTGTAGACTATCGTAAACGCAGTAAGCTGAGAGTATTCGAACCAGGACCATCAACCCTTGAACTATCTGAAAATGCCCATCTCATGATTTGGCAATGTTCTTACAGAACGTTGACATTAACTTACAGTCTATCAAGGGTTCACAAAATGTTGGAGCGGATTACATGAGTAGGGCAGTTTAAGGGAACATTTCTTTTCTTTGTTCAGGACAACAAAAAAAAAAATAAAAAACTACCAAGTGAGTAGGAAAACAAGCACTGTCAGGGGATATAATTGTGCATTTTCGACCAAAGATCATAGATATCTACTTTGGTCAAAGCACAAAAAAGAAGATAGGAAAGAGGGGGTACGCTAAGTATGTGACTGAAAACAATGCATATGGAAGCCCCCGCCCCTCCCCTGAAGGGGGGCGTATCTCATTTCCAGCCCATTGGTGCATAGGTATTTAAATCTAGGTCCCCCTTGGGGAGGGGAGGGGGGGGGGGCAGATATTTAGCCGGTGCGGACAGCTGTTTCGGTTAGGCGACCTCTTAAGCAAACCATCGGCAACACTGGAGAAGGAGAAGGAACTTCACTGCGGTTTCCGCAGGAACATAATTCCATGCCTCCACCTAGCGCTAAATTTCCATGCACCCTAAGATATAACCTACTAAACAGGGGGAAGATGTTGCAGTCGATATTGTAGTAAAGTAACAGACCAAAAGGGTTGACTGCCAGTGCTTGTAATTTAGAAGAACCTATCAAGTGAGTAGGAAAAAGCACTGCCAGGGGAGAGAACTGTACATTATCGACCAATGGTCATAGATCTACTTTGGTCAAATGCACACCTAAAAAAAAAAAAAAAAAAGGAAAGAGGGCGTGCGCTAAGTAAGTGACTAGAAATAATGCATATGGAAGCCCCCCCCCCCCCCCCCCCCCCCCCGCCGAAGGGGGGCGTATCTCATATCCACTGGATTTCCACCCCCTTGGTGCATGGAAATTTAAATCTAGGTCCCACAAAGGGGCTCCAGATATTTAGCCGGTGTGGACAGCCATTTCGGTCTAGGCGACTGGGTTGCGACCTTTCTAGTGACCTCAGATATGACATCAAAGCTTTTGAGTAAACATGTTTGGCTACAGTTAGCGACATTTACAGACTGCACGGATTTTCCGAGATATTAGTCGGAGGTTGTAGTCGGATTTAGAGTTTTCTTTATCGGATTTAAGGCGCCACCGCACAAGCCGATTGTGCCCGATTTTGTAGCAGATTCCAATCCGGTTGCGATCGGATGACGTCAGAATGCCTCTTTGCATCCGATTTGATCCGATCCCAATCGGCTGGGGATCTTATGTTTAGAGCCTGCTCTATTTGTGCAACACGAATTGGCCCCGATTGTAAGCTTCAACCAAACAGAGCGCATCTCCAATAAAGAAGCCGTTAGCGACCTTGACTTTCCGGTTCAAACCGGTCGGCTAAATCGGGAACGTGTGGCAGTGCACATGACCACACTCCGGAAGAAACGGTCCTGGAAATTGCTCGAGAATCTACGTCAAAATCGGCATGTGTGGCGGCGCCTTTAGTCGGATCTAGAGTGTTGTTGATGCAATTGTGGCTGCATTGTGCTGAGATTGCAACGTGAGATTGCAGCATTGTACCCTCGGCCATCCGTCTCCTAAATGAGGAGTGTATTAACTAGCGTATCTCTCTCTCCCTGTTGACGCCGTCGAGGAACTTGCACCTCAGATGTCGCAGTGGCACTGTGGTCATGTAATGGATTGTGTGTTTTTTTTTTTTTTAACACCTTTGTGATAATTGTCAAAATGTGGCTAAAACTGTACGCGAGCATGTGATCCCAACGAAAGAAAATTTGTCGGCCAGACAGACACAATAAAGTTTTCTTTTTAATTGAATTGAATTGAGAATAACATATTGTTGGAACTCCAGTGTGGTCTACAACATTGTGCCACGTGTGACGAGTTGCAGCTAGGTGTAATTTCTTTACAAGAACCCAACAGGAGTGCGTCTGGTGTGATGTATCATACTACGACTATCACGTAAAACTCACCTTTTTTTTGGGCATAGATTAGATGTGAGTTTCACAACACAGCCGCCATTGTGTGAAAAAAAAACAAAAAAAAAAAAAAAAAAACATGACGTCATTTACTTTGTAATGTGACGTGGATATTTTGGATGTCAGACAAATGTTACATGTTGACGTAATAGCGCAATACATGACGCCAGAGTTCCAGTCATCACTATGAAATGGCGTCATTGTGCGTGAGCTGAATGTAGGTCAAGTTTGAATTTCGCGTGTGCCCATACCTTTTTGTTTGTCAAATTTTCTTTAAAAAACTGCATTGTGCTAGCGTGTCAGTTCACGCACCACGGCTGTATCACCACGTGTATGATACAGCTTTTCCGCTCAAAGGCAGCAAAAAAGAAGGTGGGTATGAAATCGTGATAGTAGTTAGTTTGTTTTTTTGTATGTGAGTGACTGGGAGTTTGTGTGGAGGCATCCGGACTCGCATCCACCATCACACAGACACACAGCACGCGACGAGAGACGCCACACTTGTATGTAAGTAACTAACCCACAAACTAACAAAATAATTAACTAACTAACTAGCTAACCAACTATCTAAATGTTTGCAGTCAAATGCCCGAGCATACCTAAGCCACCGGAAACGGTCGTAATGAAAGAGATCCTGTGTGGGGATTCCAATCGTTCCCTGCCTGTGGGGATGGTGTGCACGACCGACTGTGACGACCGCTACATGCATACAGCCGGCCCAACTAATATCACCTGCCTCCGTAACGGCTCATGGAGCGCAAGATTACAAGACATCGTGTGTACAGGTACGTGAGTTAAAAATAAGTCGATACGGAACCTAGCGAAGCCCGAACGAGGCCTCAGTGTTATCTTTGGGGTCTAGAAATGAGGCCTCGAACCTAGTCGTTGAGATGAAACATTGCTGATGAGTTTGGGCCCTTACACTCAGGGAAAAGAGCAGTTCACTGTGGATCTGACGGAGCACACTGTGAGCGGATCAGTTGCTGTGGGTGAATTGGTTTCTTTCATTTTGAACAACTGATATGATTATCTCTGAGTTTTTAGTGTCACAACTTCTTAACAGTATATCTGAGCCAGGCCAAATGTGTTGTAGAATGCCAGCTGCATGTATCTTTGTATGTCATTTGTACGGCGCCTACAGTTTTTTTTATTGAAAGCATAGGCGCCTAAAATATACACTATTATTATTATTATTATTATTAATTTATTATTATTATTATTGTTGTTGTTGTTGTTATTGTTATATTATTATTATTATTATTATTATTATTATTATTATTATTATTATTATTATTATTATTATTATTAACCAGTAGATTGATGTGGTATTTCAGTTCGGGCCATTGGCTAGAACCTCACTGTGTTATGATACTCATTTTGTATTATTTTGAGGGGTATCATTTCATTCTTATCATTTTTGTAGAGCTCCTGTTGTGCTGAGTGTTGTAGCTTCTTGTTATTTTGGTGGTGCTTCTGATGGGAAATAACGAAGATAACATTGTGTGAGGATTATATTATAAGTTATTGGTCGCAAGGGTTTGCTACACGGACCCTTGTAGGCCTGGGGAAGATCAAAGGAACCATTGTACCGCGAAGGCCGAAGGCCTGAGGGGTACAATGGTTTCTTTGACCTCCCGAATGCCTACAAGGGTCCGTGCAGCAAGCGCCTGCTACCAATAACGTAGGGAAGACCAGGGTAGGGTGAGACACAAAAGTCGCTTTTCATTCTCAGGCAGGCCGTATTCAAGATAAAGTCGTGAAATAAACTAATAATGAAAATTAAACCCTTTTGGCATATATAAAACAAAACAAGTAACAAAAATTTGCGACAGATTTGCAACAATAACTGATTAAAACGCTGATCAAACCGGGGCAGGTTGCTACACCCCAAGGCAGGTTGAGACACTGAGCAGGGCAGATTGAGACAAAGATGGGGCAGCTTGAGACGCAGCACTCTAGTTCGGATCACACACACACGCAATTAAAGTTAGTTCTTTGACTATAGTTTAAACAAAACACTGAATCCTTGCTTTTATAGTTAGAAGCAAATATCAGACCAGAAAACTCAGCATTTTTGGCACAATCCAAAATTTAAATCTGGGGCAGGTTGAGACAGTCATTTTGGGGCAGGTTGAGACAAGAATTAATTTTGCAAATATTTCAGGTTACAGGCACTACTCTGGTTAGATATGCAGCAGTCATAGATCTAAAAGAAAAAAATCAATGCTCAATAAAAGCGACTAGATGATATATTTAAAACAGTCGTCACTGTGATCAAAACATGAGAAACCGGTGGCTGTTATGTGCCGACGCGAAAAACGAGAATATAATTAATGTGAACCAGGTGAGAACTTTATCAGAATTCAAACAAAGTGTCCTATTTAATTTCTGAATCAGACTTTCGTGTGTGTGTGTATATATATATATGTATATATATATATATATATATATATATATATATATATATATTATATATATATATATATATATATATATATATATAATATATATATATATATATATATATATTATATATATATATATATATATGTTCTCATGTATAACGTACCCTTTACCTAGTCCTTCCCCTCTCGCCCATTGTTATCCCAGAAAGAGGGGTGAACTTTAAATTTTCGCTGAGTGAGCCGAAAGGCCAGACCAAGATGAGTTTTTGAATCAAGTGGGAAACTACTTCCAGATGCCATCAATATGTATTGCTCGAGCTCAAACTAAAATTAAAAAAAAGAAAATCTGCCTTGTTTTGCAGCTCTGAATGACAGTTTAAAGCCGTTTGCGACATGCCACAAAGTAACTTTGTTTACTAAAAAGACGCTTCAGCAACACAATACAGCGACTGTCTTCATGCACGACCTGCATAACTGCGGAAGGATTTCCTATGGGATAATGTGCCCGAGTCGATTTACTTTTGAGTAAACCTCACCATCTGTAATAGACCATTCCAAAAGATTCATCATTTTAGCAATGTAATACATTCTATAAAAACATCACAGCTTGGACAACTAATACTAAAAACATAAAATGTTAGCAAAAAATGTCACTAGCATGCACTATTTTTGAAACAGACAAAGCAGAAATTGCAAAGCCCTTAAGGCTCACGTGCATGACCGATCAACATAATCAATCCACCCTTTTTCACGCACGGCTGTGCAGAACCACACTTTTAGTTAGGAGCGGACGGGTGCCACTGAGTCCAAGATACGCCATCTGTGGCAGTAGCCGAGCGTGGCGGCAATTAATCATTAGCGCGCTCCTGGTCAGGCAGACTGAAAGAGCTGTTCATGGTGCTAGAAGGGAGTGCTCTGCCATTACTCTACTCTTGCTGACAGCATCAGTACTGTCACTGCCGGCGCATTGCAGCGGGAACGCTTAAAAGTGTTAGTAACTAAAGATTCACAAAAGGGTGTTTTTTTCTCTCAAGAATGTCATTATAACATAAGTGTAAATTTGTACCTGATATAATTTGCGTTCTTTTCATGCTAAACATGTCCATGCTGCTTACTACCAGCACACCTTCAAGAGCAGTTACATTTCATATTTGCAATACAGTGAACATGCACTGACAAAAAAAGCCTTAACTTTCAAGCTCAATCTTTTGTGCTTGTCAGTTTTCTGCGGGATGGAAAGTTGATGTATCTACGCAGCATTCTAGCCTCTACTGTTATCACTTACTAGAATTCGGGTTTCTTTCCTCTTAGAGCAACACTAGCTTCAGAAAGTACTCCACTGCTGAGAAGCTGGTAAGCTGGTAATCCGTTAGGTCCATCAAGACGATCAACACAAACATGCTGATTCCAGTAATTGTGCACTGTGTGTATGCCGTGCACGTGGCTTTACACAATAAATTGATAACCACTAACACAAGTAGCAGGTCTTAAGCACATCACACTGGTTCCTTTAGATTAACACTAACACGAATAACAGGTCTGAAGCACTTTGGTAAAATATGTCTGTACATCGCACACCACTCTGTGATGGCTTGATGTGACAGTCTGTTTTTCTCTTGACTTTTCCATTTTAAGTTTTGAGAAGCGAGTGAAATAAGCCTCATCGTCTTTTAATTCCCCTTGCTGTCGGAGTGTTGTTTTGAAGAAAGGTGATGTTGCAGCATCTACCGTGGTTTTGACTGGTGTAGAAGGCAACAGACTGATTTTATTAGCTTGATTAGGCGTGTGAAATTGAGATTGTGACTTTGTCGGCTTAGTGAGTGTGGAGGTGCTGGGAGGTTGGAAACTGCCCACAGTAATATTAGTCATTTGCATCACATTTATGCCTAGCGCCACAGTCAGGTTTGACTGGTCGACCGCCCTTCCCTAGCTGTGCGAATTTACTACACGCAGTGTAGTCAGAGCTGTTGAGTGATGGATCATAAGTTGTCCATATCTTGTTAGCTTGTTCAGTTGAATTGTTTGCAGACTCAAGAGTGCGAGCAGATAGTTGTTTTTTTTTTTTCAGTTTCATTAGTCTTTGGTAATATTTCACACAAACCGATTTTGAGTAAAACAGTCCACTGGTTCCATCTACAGTGATTCCATGTATTTCCTGAAGTTTAGCTACATACATTTCACATAGTTTGATTGGTTTTTCATCAAGTCTTCGTTAATACCTTCCTCCACATACTCTACATAGAGAATTTTACCTTTTAAAATGAAAGGCTTCTGTGTGTCCTACAGTTTCTTGTGTATGTTTTATTACAGCCATAACTGTACTGTCGTTTCCTTAGACTACACCATTTGGAACAAAGGAACCAGGATAATATGAATGAGCAGACAACGTTTGTACCTGATACTATTAAACAGTATTACAGAGAATACTGGAGGCTATAAGCAGAGCATAAAGCACAGGCATTACACAATACACATCAGTATTTCAGAATAGAGAATGAATGTTCAGACCTACTCAGTACTGTGTGGCTCAGCTAACTTGTTCAGTCACACAAACACGGTACCTGTCTTTATCCTCGGATTGCATTCTTAATAAAAACGTAACAGGAATAATACCACCAACACAGAAACCAGCAGACAACAGTACACAAGTGTGTCAAACGGTTCTATTTAGAAAACTGATGACGAGGAAATAGAGAACATTAAACACAGGCATAACACACCTCTCATCAGTAGTCTGTTACAGAGATTATGGAAGGACTAGTTGATGCCTGACTCTGACCTAGATAGCCTGCTCGCAGCGGGGAGTGGCTGCCGAATACCACAGCATGGTGTCTGCGGCCAAACTAAAGAGTATGAAATCGGGCTAACTGCACAACCGTGCACTGTGAACTTTCCAACAGGTCACTGAAATAAGCAAGTGTTCAAGTGTTATAACAAAAGGAAAGGGTTGGTGTTTGTACCTGCAAAATCAATGTTTTCTAAAATTTACGTATTTTTCACTTTTGTCAACCTCCCATGACCCTTGAACTTTGCGAGTAGTGAACCACATTAGTAAGCATAGAAAGGACATATCACCAGCTACCTTTCTGCTACATTTAGTTCAAAAGTTTTGCAAAAATCCCGATAAGAACTAAAAATTATACAAAAAGACATTAACACATCATTTGCTGATCTCTTGCGATCCTTGGCCTTTACGACGGGTCGTCCAAATAAGCATGCATAGGAAGGTCTTACCATCAGATATCTCTGTACCTGCTTTGGGATGGAAGTTGCAAAAAACATTAAAACAAAATTGCCCAAAATGACTAGGTGTGACCTAGTTCATGATCTTTTTTTACCCTTGACCTTTCCCAGTGGTAATCCAAATTGGTATCCATAAGAGGGTCTTACCATCAGGTATCTCTGTACCACGTTTGGGTTTTAAGTTGTGAACAGTATTTGAGAAAACATAACTGTTGTCAAAATATAGCTACTCTTTACCTATGTCCTGATCCACTGTGACCTTGACCTTTAAGAGAGGTCACTCAAATTGGTATGTTTAGAAAAGTGTTGCCACAAAGTATTAATAGGCCAAGTTGGACGACTGTGGCTTGAATAATCTTCGAGAAAATACTACTTTAATGTTTACAACGGACGAAAGCGGACGGATGGCGGCGGACGGACGGTGGCCAAACAAGAAAGGCAAAGCCATTATTGCTCACGTGTATGACCGATTTACATGTGTGACCTTTGTGACAATAAGTAAAGGGCTGGCTTCTGCACCAGCAAAATCCATCTTTTCTCAAAATGTAAGCATTTTTCACACATCTAAATTAGTATGCATAGGAAGGTCCTATCATCACCTACCTTTGTGCCAAGTTTGATTGAAAATTGTGCAAAAATGTTCATAATATCTAGACTTTTATCGAAAATTTGGCCTTTTACACACATTTGCCGGTCTCTTGTGACCCTTAACTTTTCCGAGGGGTCATAATAATTATTATGCATATATAGGTTTTACCATCAGGTATCTCTGTAGTAAGTTTGCGTTTGAAGTTGTGAATAGTATTTGAGAAAAAACATCTTTTGTCAAAATATGGCTATTTGGACCTACTTCCTGAGCTCTTGTGACCCTTGACCCTTCCGAGGGCTCAACCAAATTAGTATGCATATAAAGATCTTAACATCAGGTATCTTTGTACCAACGTTGGGTTTGAAGTTGTGAATAGTATTTGAGAAAAATAAATTATGTCAAAATGTAGCTATGTTTGACCTGAGCGATTTCCTGATCCCTTGTGATCTTGACCTTGTAAGAGGTCACGCAAATTGGTATGTTTAGAAAAGTCTTGCCACAAAGTATCCTTGGGCCAAGTTTGATGACTGTGGCTTAAATAGTCTTCGAGAAAATGCCAACGTTAAAGATTACTACGGACGACGGCCGTCGGCCGATGGCGGACGGACGACAGACGACGGACGACGGACGCCGGATCACTGGCCCAAAACACAGACTCACTTTTGCTTCGCATGCGAGCCAACAAAAACCGGCCCAGAACATAGACTCACTTTTGCTTTGCACGTGAGCTAACAATGGAAAGGGACCTATTCACTATACTAGCACGGGGCAGGTTGAGACAGCCCTGGTAGGTTGAAACACTGTCTCAACCTGCCCCGCCCCAACCTGCCCAAAACAGGTACCTGCAAAAAAGTTCGCAGATTTCTAAATTTAAAGCGATTCTCCCCAGGTTTAATCATCTCAACACAGTCGGAAAACTGTCTGCAACAGATACTGCTGACAGTATTATGTATGGGTCCTTTGTGTACTAACTTAGAGCTTTATGATGTAAATACAATGCCAAATGTCGAAATTCATCGTTTGATGGGTGTGTTACCTTTATACCCGAGAGTGCAAATTATCGTCTGCATCGGCGTCGTTTTGAATTTGTGCATATTAACTAGCCTACGTCACAAGGCAGAACCCGATCAATCGATACTGCAGACGACGGAGGCGGTCATCGTTGTCGAGTGGGTACACACGCGTCAGTGTAGACATGTACTGATGTTCTCCGGCATCCCTTTGACATAATTTTCCACGAGAATGTAAAATAAATTTTCCACTTATTCGCTATGCTGTCAAAATCAATGCGGGTTCCGCTTGACCTGCTACCCTGAGTAATGGGCAATCGTGCTGTGGGCGTGGCTTCAAGTTCTTCGACTCGGGTCTCCGCGCCAAGCCGGCGACTGAGCCAGCGTCACGAAACAGAACAGTGGTATTTCACCCACTTATACCCATTTCTGCATTGCAGTTTCACATCACACACATCGAAGTCTACGTAACTGAAAGCATATCTGGAAACGACAAATGCACCATCGCAGCAGAAAAACTACTTCTGTGATTCGAGTGAATGAGAGCCCGCACAGACAAAAACGTGTCACGACCAGCGATGTCTGCACTGAGCTGGTGCCGCAATTTTGGCACACAGGCTGTAGTTGTCTGATCCTTGCAGCATAAACTCTGATGAACTAGTTCGTAACTTCATGACAAAACAGGTTTAAAATCTTGCAAAATCAGTAAGAGATAAATTCTACTGAAGATCATGAATTCTCAGTCTCAAGCGCTCGTGAAACTATAGGAAGATCGACAAAGACCGTAGCCGGATTACTTACCGTTTCACATAGCAAGAAAGCGACAAATTCCGGATGGGCGGTCAAGCCAAGCTCTATATTCCCTTGTCCGATGTCAATTCTACTTAGGAGTATATTGTCTCTCTTTCTCTTTCTTCTCTTCAATTACGAGTCTGTCATTGTCGGCCGGCGCGAGTCGACTGATACTTTCTTTTTTTCTTCGCTGGTTCATCCGACATCTTGTCTCTGATTGGTTATAATTATGCAGATGACCTAAGGTCGTATAGAATAGTTATGACGTCAGCTACCTGATCGTCTATCGGAAGCAATCTTTTGACGATGTCCAGCCGCACGATTCCGGTGGCCTCTTTCGCTTTGAACGGACGAAAGAAAGCATTTGGTGGGACAATAGGGTGGTCACTGTCTAAGTGGGTATGTATACTGAAGCCCAGTAAAAGCTTTTTGCGAACTGAAGCATTAAAAAAGGTCGGTCGTGCCCCTTTAAGGCACTGTTAACTAAACCGATTTAAACACAAGCTTTCATTGTTTTGTTTTGTTGTTGTTGTTGTTTTTTTTTTCGCTTTGAAAAAAAAAAAATGTGTCACCACTGTCATTCGAGGATTATAACTCTAAAATTAACATTTTTTCAACATTGTCAGAACTGTTCGTACCCTTGAAAAACACGCCGCACTTCCTCCAGTTCAAAGCACATGTGATCATTCCTGCTAAAATTTGGCAGATGTTGTAGATCGGATTTTGGAAATATTATCAACGGAAAAAGAACGGCTGCATTATAACATTAAAGGCCTTTTTTGGGGGGGTGTCTCACCCTGCCCCGTGTTTCAACCTGCCCCGGCGTTGTTTTCATTCCTCTACTATTTTCGTAAAAGAAATCAAGGTGAAATCTTCCGACCTGGATCGCGCCAGACATGACTGACGAAAAAGGAATAAATATTTATACATAACAGACCGCTATGACGTAACTTAAAAATATTTCATGACGTTGCCGTTTTGACGAAAGTTAAAAATAGTTCATGACGTTGCCGTTTCTAGTAGTGCGCCTGTTGTTTCGAACAACACTAAGTAACTTTGTACTTTAGAACGTCTGGTGATCTTTTATAGAACAAAACTGACGTCCAAGACACGTCAGAAAGAGGGCTACAAAACGTCCGCCATTTGTCGCTACAAGGGTTTATGTAACTAATAATAATAATTACGGTATTTATAATGCGCTTATCTTATAATAATTATAACTCTAAGCGCTCACGCACAACTCGCGCACGCATGCGCACGCTTTAGACAACGACTCACCAACCACAAATAGTGAAATACATTACGACAGTCTGCTTAGGGTGGGCAGTGTGGTGGTATAGTGCTAAAACTGTTGAAAGAGGTGAGTTTTAAGGGCGGACTGGAGGGAGGAGACAGAGTGTTTCTGACGGAGAGAGAGTGGGAGAGTGTTCCAGATGGATGGACTGTATACTGAGAAGGAGCAGGGGCCAAAAGTGCTGAGTTTGGTGCGGGGGATGTGGAGGCGGAGAGGGTCTGAGGCGGAGCGGAGGGAGCGGGGAGGAGTGTATGGGTGAAGTAAGTTTGAGAGATAGGCGGGAGCGCAGTTGTTCAGGGATTTGTAGCAGAGAGACAGAATCTTGTATTGGATGCGTTGGAAGCCAGTGAAGGAGTTTGAGCAGCGGAGTGATGTGGTCGGATTTTTTCTTTCTGATGACAAGGCGGGCAGCATTGTTCTGGACGCGCTGGAGAGTGAAAGTGGTGGAGTGAGGGAGGCCGGAAAGGAGAGAGTTGCAGTAGTCGATGCGAGATAGGATGAGAGAGACAACAAGTTTGGTGGCAGCTTCGGTAGTGAGGTATATTCTGATCTGTCCGATGCGGCGGAGGTGGAAGTAGCATGCCTTGGCCGTGGCGGAAACAGCTGGTCATGGAAAGACAGGAATCGAGGATAACGCCGAGGTTTTTGGCCGAGTCAGAGAGGGAGATGGGGGTGCCGTCGAGTTGAAGGTGGAGGGAGGGAGGGAGCTGGGAAAGTTTCTGGCAAGTGCCTACCAGCATGGCTTCCGTTTTGTCGTCATTCAGTTTAAAACTTGTTTGCTGTCATCCAGGTTTTCACGTCTTCGTAGCAGTCAACCGTGCGAGTCAGTAGTGACTGAGTGTTGTCCAGTTTGTCTTTGTCTAGTAGTTGTGAGTCGTCAGCGTAGAGGTGGTGGTGTATGTGGTGAGACTGGATGATGTTGGACAGGGGAGACGTGTAGAGTGTGAAAAGTACCGGGCCCAGGACGGACCCCTATGGAACTCCGCAGGAGAGCGTGACTGGGTTGGAGGAGACGCCGTGATGGTGACGGGCTGCTGTCTGTCGGAGAGGTATGAGAGAAACCAGGATTGAGCAGAGTCAGTGATGCCAAAGGAATGGTGAAGGCGGTGGAGGAGGATAGAGTGGTCTATAGTGTCGAAGGCGGCAGAGAGATCGAGTAGCTTAAGAAGGGAGATGTTGCCAGAGTCGGTGGAGAGAAGCAGGTCGTTTAAGATATGTAGAAGGGCTGTTTCAGTGCTGTGATGTTTGCGATAGGCAGACTGGAAGGGACTGGAGAGGTTGTTGTCGGCGAGATGGAGGTTGAGCTGGTTGAGAACGACCTTCTCAAGAAGCTTGGACAGGAAAGATAGTTTGGAGACTCGGCGATAGTTTTTGAGGTCGTTTGGGTCGAGGTTGTGTTTTTTTGAGGATAGGACGTACGATGGCGGACTTGAAGATATCAGGGACGGAGCCGTTCTCTAGAGATGTGTTGATGATGTCGGTAATAAATGGCAGAAGTTTTGGAAGGCCGTCCCGTTAGAGAGAAGCTGGGAGAGGGTCTATATCGCAGGTTTTGAGGGGCATGGACTTTATAGTCTTGAGGACTTCATCCTGAGAGACGAGCTGGAAGGACGAGAGGGGGGTGCCGGAAAAGGGTGTGTCGGGAGGGCAAGGCGGAGAAGGCAGAGTGTCAAGTGTGTTGCGCAGAGTTTGGATTTTGTCGGAAAAATAGGTGGAAAAAGCGGACGGGAGTTCTTCTTTGCTGTGTGTGTTGGGGAGAGGAGAGTCTTTAGAAATGCCTAGGAGTGAGTTCATGGTGGCGTAGAGGGTTTTGGAAGAAGTGGATTCCAGGATTTTGTTTTGAAGGTGTTTACGTTTGGAGTCGGAGATCATTCTTCAGACTTTGGATCTAGTTGTTTGGAAGATATGTCTGTGAACGGTGAGGTCAGATGTGACACAGTTTGTGCTAAAGGGATTGGTCGTGTGACGTAGGGATGAAAACAAATTGATTTGTTTTCCTCCCTACGTCACTCGACCAGTCTCCTTAGCCCAAACCGTTCCATGTGACCGTGATACAAAATCCCTGTTAGGGAAAGGTGGCGGTCTTCTTGTAGCCCTCTTTGTGACGCATGTTGAATGTGAGTTTTGTTCTATAAAAGATCTCCAAAACGTTCTAAAGTAAAATGTTACTTAGTGTTGTTAGAAACAACAAGCACACTCAGTACTTGAGACCGCAACGTCATAAAATATTTTAAATTACGTCATAAGTCTTATGTATAAATGTATATTCCTTTGACGTCAGTCATGTCTGGCGTGATCCAGGTCGGAAGATGTCTTCTTGATTTCTTTTGCGAAAATAGTGGAGGAATGAAACAAATACGTTATTGGTAGCAGGGGGTTGCTGCACGGACACTTGTAGGCCTTCGAAAGGTAAAAGGAACCATTGTACCCCTCAGGCCTTCGGCCTTCGGGGTACAATAGTTCCTTTGACCTCCCTCAGGTATACAAGGGTCCGTGTAGCAAGCCCTTGCGACCAATAACTTATATTGTTTTATAGTCCGATCTGTGTTAGCAGAATCATGCATTTTGGGCCGACTGCTCTGAAAATTGGCACAGTTGTAGAAAATCGTGATAGAAGAAAATTCCACATCTGAGGCATCAAAGACTTTTGCTTAATGTTACCATGGCAAGCAATACTAAAAATGACCCTTACCATATCCTATATATATATATATATATATATATATATATATATATATATATATATATATATATATATATATATATAATATATATATATATATATATATATATATATATATATATATATATATATATATATATATATATTCCATAAGCTAGCATGGCCTACCGTGCACCCCCCCCCCCCCAAACCCACCCCCAGTAAAAATAAGATGGGTTTCAAAGTGTTCCTTAGTATGTCCTGAGATGTTTAAGCGATGTTCCCGAAAATCCTTAGGAACACACCAGAGATAAAGTCGATGGCGCAAGGGTACCTCCATTCACTCTCTTCGCAGGTGCTACAATGAGGTTCAGAAACATTTTCCTCTAAATAAATCAGAATTCATTCCAGAAGCCCAAATCAGGCAATATTATGCCAATGCACACCTTCTGCATCCTCTGCAAAAACAAAATTAAAAAACGTATTGAATCCCTGGCTCACAGTGAAGGTGCACCCAGTAAACGACCATTTTCGCAAAATCGCAAAAAAGACAAAAATAATGTGTCAGATGCCTTCAGACATTTTCTATAGCACTGACAGTCCATTTTTTTTTTCGAATTCCTTATTTCGGTATTTAGATTAGGCATACAGTATATTTTATATAAAAATATACATTCATACATATATATACATATGCACACACACGCATATATGTACAAAAGCCATATATACATAATTACATTGCAAATCAAGTTACACAATCACAGATCGAAAAGTATAGAAAAAAATATCAGCACATAAGTATGTACCCCCTCCCCACCCCTCCCACGATCCTATTTACCCCCCCCCCCCCCCTCCCCGCCCCACTCTCTTAGAACACACACCGCTCGAACATATAACAAATAACAAGCAACGTTTACATAGGTCTGAACAGTCGTGCTGGACAGACACAAATGTGACCGCCTGGGCATGCTTTCCTCAGTGCTATAGATAGCACTGATGGATACATGCACAAGGGAATCCAGCTAAGCCACCCTTGCTACCTTGAACCAACCCTGGATGCCTTAGTGAGATGCCTGGCAGTGCCAGAAGCCGTCTGCACACTATCGCCAATGGTGAGGCTGCAGCCTCTAACACTGTAATAGCATTACAATTCGCCAAAAAGTGTAGCATAGTGATACCACATATGACAAAACTTGTTACTCTGACCAGTAATTCCAAATCGGTACTTCTCACATAGATAGCGACTCTTCATAATTCTAACAAAGTGCCTTAAATTAGTGGGGTTTCTTCTAATCTACATTTGTAAACATAGAACTTAGCAACTAATATTATGAGGTCTAAGACAATGTCTGACCTAAAGTGCGTAGCTGTGCCAAAGACAATAAGACTTTTTGTGAACTCAAAATTAGTGCAGTTTACACAGTTGTCTCGCAACCATTGTCCCATGTCAGACCAAAATATATGTACATACAAGCAGTCCCAGAACAGGTGAGAAAGGGTTTCGTCCTCATTCTTACAAAAGGTGTAAATTGCAGATTCAGACAATTTACGCAGAAATAGAAATCGCTTTGTGGGCAGCAACCGATGCAATAATCTTAGCTGGAACCATTTTAGTTGGGAGTCTGGTGTCGTTTTGAATGGTTTTGAAAAAATACATTTTCCAGCTTGGTATGTCGTCAATATCAAAACATTGAGACCACATTTGAATACAAACAGGTCTTGACTTTGATTTGACCAATGTTAAATATATGGTTTTACAACCGTACAAGATAATGTTCCAGACCTTATTGCCGGTACTATTTCCTTCCTTAACTGGTTGTACTGCTAATGAAGTTAAGTAGGCCCTGCCAGCATTGGCTACACCAGAGTACATCAAGAAATGTGTAGACACATCAGGGAACAGCAACCTGAATGACTCGAAAGACAACAGAGAGCCATTCTCATCAAGCAGATCCCCAATAACCAAAATTCCTTTTTCTCTCCATTCGGTGATATGAACCGTTTTCCTGTCTCTAATAATGTTCTTGTTATAATGAATACATTCTGAGAGCACTTCAACAGAATTTTCAGGTACACACTTGTTACAAACAATCTTGTAATGTTTGGCAACATCGGCCCAGAAGCAATTATCACAATGAAGCATTAAAACGTTTGCATATTCACCACCAAACACCTGCATGTTACTAAACATAGGATAGCAGCTGACCAGAATCCGACGTACCAATGAGTCACATGACACACCAAAGATCCTTCTAAGCCAACTGACCTTCATAGACGTCAAAAAAGAATAAACATTTAAAATTCGCAAGCCACCTTCATTGTATGCTGAGCAGACAACAGCTTTATTTATTTTTGCTCTCTTTCCATCCCACAAGAATGTAAACAACATTTTTTCAAGGTCAGTCAAAAACTGTGCAGGAGGATCTGGGAGGTTCATAAAAAGATGGACAATCTTTGACACTGCAAGTGTTTTGATTACCTTAATTTTACATAATGGTGTAAGTTGACGCTTAGACCAAACATACAAAACTCGCTGAATTTCAGCAAGTTTGCCATCGTAATTAATAGCGGTTATAATATTAATGTTTTTGGAGAGCTTTATACCAAGAACCTTAAAAACCCCAGGTTCCAGATGAAGTTGAATTCGGGCATGAACCGAATGTGTGAATTCCTCATAGGTCCAAGCGAGACCACCTGCGTTTTATCCATATTCATCTTGAGACCTGAGATAGATGCAAAGTATTGTAGACTGTGGATGCTTTCTTCGAAAGACCTTTTGCTTCCATTTAAAAACAATGAAGTGTCATCTGCAAACTGGGGCATAAGTAAGTATATATCTTTAACTTTTAACCCACTTATATTTTCATTCTGGCGTAGAATAGAGGCCAGAATTTCCGCACAGATTAAGTAAATGTACGGAGAGCTTAGGTCGCCTTGACGACATCCTCTTTCTACTGGACACCACCCAGAATAGCGACCATTAACAGAGACACAGGCCTTAATATCACAGTAACATGTTTTAATCCATTTCTTCATATCTGGACCAAGTTGAAAAAGTCAAGACATTTTTCCACAAAGGACCAGGCGACCGAGTCAAATGCCTTCTCAAAATCTATGACAACCAGTTGATCTGGCATCTGGTTTACTTGAGTGTAAAAAAGTACATCGTAAAGAAGCCGTATGTTCTCACCAATATATCTGCCCTTCAAAAAGCCTTTTTGGTCTTGGTGTATAATAGAGGGTAAAACCAGTTTCAGACGTTCTGCTATGCAGGCACAGGCTATTTTATAACTAGTATTTAAAAGAGTAATAGGTCTCCAGTTTTTCAAAAATTTCTTATCCTTTCCCTCTTTGGGTATACAAGTGATCACTCCTTGCTTTTGTGTTACTGACAGCTAGCCATGATGAAAGCCATAATTTATAGATTTCACCAGAAAATGACCAATATCAGCCGAAAAGAATTTAAAAAATTCGGTGGTAAAACCATCTGAACCTGGAGATTTATTGTTACACATTCTTTTCAATGATTTTAATGCCTCCTCCATCGAAGAGGGGCCTTCAATATACATCTTCGCATCATCAGACAATGAGGGTGCAAAAACAGTGGAGGAGAGGTCAACCTCAACTAACTGCTTCCCTCGAAGCGTACAATTGCTCATAAAACGCTTGAGTTTCTTTTACAAAAGCATCCACATTATTTATCACTTCTCCGTTATCGTTCTCTAAGTAGTTCATTGATTTACTAACAAAATTCCTACTTTCCAAACTACAAAAATATTTTGATGTCTTTTCCCCATCTTGGATCCACTTAGCTCGGGACCGGACAATCATACCCTCTGTCTTTTTCTTGCGTAATTCCACAAGTTCTGCTTTTTTAGCCTCAAGAAGAGGGATATTATTGTGCTGGATACTACGTTCTAAGTTTTTAATCTCGTTCTTAAGAGAATCTTCTTTTTTAGTTTCTTCCTTTTTCTTGTGGCTAGCATATGAGATGGACTGGCCCCGAGTTTCTAGGAGTATCATCTAAAAAAATCACTAATGCAAAATTGTAGATCATCATTTCTCACATTATCAATAGAATCCATGTTATAAATCAAAAGTCCATATTGCCTCTTCAAGCCCAGAATCAATTTTTTACCATTTCTACAAATGATTTGTCCTTAAGAAGTGAATTCTTGAATTTCCAGTAAGTTCCATTTCTCTTAGAAAGCGATGCAAAAAAATCAATAGACACAAGCGAATGATCTGAACGATAACCTGAGTTAATTTTTGCCTTAGTAACCTCTACCTTCAAACATTCCGATACCAGGAAATAATCTAATCTGCCTTTTTGAGCAGAGTTAAAGCGACGCCATGTGTACTGTCTAGATGCTGGGTGAAGCACCCTTCATACATCCACTAGATCATACACCTGCATACATTCATGCACCTTTTGCATTAATCGAGGGCGGTTAATATTTCTATACCTGTACGTATCCATATTAACATCCAGTACAACATTCCAGTCACCGCCTACTATTACATATTGATTATCTAACCTACCTATTTTTTCAAAGACAGTTTCAAAAAAGATGGGAGAGTCCACATTACTAGGCCCATACAGGTTAACAATAGTCATCCGCTTACCCTGTATGTCAATATCTAGTACAATATTAGCGCCATCATTACTTCTAATCACATTATGTACTTTATACTTAAAGTTATTGTTAAACAGAATTGCAACTCCTTTGCTATTTGTATCATTACCACATAGAAAACATTCAAAGCCCCACATGGCCCTTAGCATGTGTTAATTTTTAGTCTTGAGATGTGTCTCTTGCAAAAAGTAGATAGAAGCCTTTAACTGTCTGAGGTAGTCTAGCACATCTTTCCTTTTCTGATACTGGCCAAGACCATTGGCATTAAAGGTACATATTTTTAATGGACTGTCATTGGTAATACTAGCCATACTGAAAGTGGAGTTTGTTTCCAGCCGTTACACGCAGCAGATTGCATATATGGTCAAACAGGCTGACTGTATCATCAGTACTGAATGTGTGGCAGGTGTACACAAAGGTCAATTCAAGTGAGTGGCAACACGAACCAAGGTGACTGAACAGGTGCAGGAGAAAAAAACACATATATTTTAAACCAAATGTTCCATACTCTAATAACCCTGTCATATAACAAAGTGTGTTCTACACTCAGCATATAGGAGCAAACCATGTACACAGAAAGAAAAAAAAAATAAAAAAAAAATAAAAAAGGAAAAAAAGTTGATATATATGCAAGCATTACCGCTCTTCTCCTTCGGGAGGATATCCAGCTGTACAGTATCCATGAGGAATGACACCATTAACAAGGTGTAGCGTTCAGGAATACCTGTAGTTCCCTCCTAGAATAGCAATTACAATATATTTATAAGTCAGTGCTATATCTATACAAAAAAAGGACATATATATATTTGGCCCCTCCAACTCCAAGTAACATGTAAAGAGAAGAGTAATTAGGGGTAAAAGTAAAGTACGAACGAACAAAGTTGTATGTCATGCTGTACCCTCCCAACAGAGAGACAAGTGGACTGAACTGCTGCCCTGGACTTAAAGGCTTGACCAGTGTCGCAGAGCCGCACGCACTCACCCGCTGGTCAGCCCTGTATATTAATGTTAGCATTTGGTAGTGCTCAACAAGTAACATACCCGCCACATACACATCAACATACATGTCAATGTACACACACAAATATAAGGCACACATGTGCACTAGTCATGGGAAAAAAAAAGTATACATAAAATTTGTATGCGCGTGTACACCCACCTGTGCCCGGTGGATGTGTGTAATACGCACCCACCCGGCACACACACACACACACACACACACACACACACACACACACACACACACACACACACACACACACACACACACACACACACACACACACCAAAGCGAGTATCATGTATGTACACATACTCCCGGCACGCCTGCACAAATACCCTTACATGCACACACACACACACACACACACACACACACACACACACACACACACACACACACACACACACACACATGCCACCATACACGCGTAAATACACATGCACATGTACACACTTCTGTGCATGAGAAGAGTACATGTACCCTAGTTACAAAAGTACCCATCATATGTGTTCACCCGCACAGCACACCCATGCCGGGTAGAAGCGTATGATACGCATCCACCCGGCACAAATGCTCCCGCAAGTACACACACATACCAAAGCATGTATGTACAAATCATCCAGCACATCTGTACAAGCAGACATGCATACCAAAGCATGTATGTACAAATCATCCAGCACATCTGTACAAGCACACACACATACCAAAGCATGTACGTACAAATCATCCAGCACATCTGTACAAGCAGACATGCATACCAAAGCATGTATGTACAAATCATCCAGCACATCTGTACAAGCAGACATGCATACCCATGAACATGCCGCAAGTGCACATGTAAGTGTACACACATGCAAGCATGTATGCAGGCACACATGTACACACACACACACCTGCTCCAAAAAATAAACAGCATAACAACATACATAGGTACCCAGCAGAAAGTACCTGGACATACATGCACACGCCCGTACACATGTATGCAGGCGTTATTATATATACATAATTATACACACCTCACCTGTGGCACACGCAGAATAAATAATACCCAAAACAACTTGTAGCCAAATGACACACTACAATGTTTCTTCATCCATCACAACACCACTGAAAAATATTGCAGAAAGGACGTACATTTTGAGGCATGTCACTGCTCGAGGCATGGGCATTCCAGGCCGACCCGGCACACGAATTAACACACACAGAGTGACACCTGTGAATGTACGTTCGCATACCAAAACGATTCGGACTGCCCATGCCGAGAATAAAATGTACGTACCGTGCCTCACCAAGAAAGGTGTGGCCAGTCCCTCGGCGTCTCAGTCTCACACACCAGATGCCAGTGACATAGCATATTAAACCATCATGACCATACGAGCCTGGCTCACAACACACTCCAACAGAATCACATCCTGCCTCACACTGAGGAACAGACCTCGTGCGAACTTATTGACCTATTGGCCAGAGTAGCCGCTTTTACCCAGGTAGCGTGTCACGCGTAAGGTTACAGGTCACAGGTGAAAAAACACATGTAAACAGAGGGTGGTCACAAAGATTGCAAAGCATCCACTGCCTACATGTAGCCAGCTCCGCGATCGGGTGCACATCGAAACTTATGCAGTTTAGGCAAAGAGTCCATATACAACCGATCGCCGGGCTAGCTCAGCGCTGAAGCGTACGTCGTCTTCTCTCCCGTGGTGTTGTTGTGTTTGGGTCACTTCCAATAGGCACCTTGTCCACCAAGTCCGAGATTGAGGCTATACGTATCACCCTGGAATCAGATTTGCGCTTTACATAGACACTCCCACGTTTTGTCCACGCATCCTGCGCTGCAGGGTGGTCCCAGCACTGGGACAGCAGAGTGTAGTTGCTATGAGTCAAGTCCTCGGTTATGATGTAGGAGGTGTTCTTTAGTTTCCGTCTATGGAAAAACACTAATTCTGCAGCCTTTCTCGACATGAATCGCACGATCACAGGTCTCGGCCCTCGCTGTTGTTGCCCACTTCCCTGTGATCGCTGCTGTAGTTGACCTATGCGATGGCATGCCTCAATATCTCCAGGCTGTGGACGGGCAGCTGTAGCTTGTCTTTGAAAATCTGAAGGACTTTCTTTTCGCACTCCTCTACGGTCTCTCTCTCTCTCTGCCTCTGGTACCCCCAGTATGCGAACTTTATTTCTTCGGGTGTATTGTTCGTTCGAACGCTTCTCTGCTACGGAGGCTAAAATCTTCACATCCGTAGCCAGACTGGTTGCCTCCTCTATCTTCTTTCTACACTGGTCCAATTCAACCTTCATTGTCTGATTTTCCACTCTTACCTCATGTATCTCGCCTCTCAATTCCTCGAATTGCTCATTCACTTTGTCTAGCTTTGTAGACATTTCACGTAGCAGTCTCATTAGATCAGCATTAGATGGGCCACTGACCTGTACGTCGTCACCAGTGGATACGAAGACCGTGGCAGACGAGGAAGACGCCGTAGCAGACGACGCATTCTTGTCCGCAGTCTACGCCATGCTGTTTCGCCGCATAGTTTGAAAGTGACAGTTGATCGATGCCCTGCTGTCCGATGCCGGTTCCGCCTTGCTTTTCTTCTTCCTGGCTTTCTTTAGAAGTGCCGCTTTTCTCTGTCTGGCCGCATGGCTGGGTGTAGACTGATAAAAAACTTGAGTCAGTTGTAGTAGATTCAGCCTTCCGTTTAGCCTGGCCGAGCGGCATACCTGTAGAGTTCACTAGGGCCGACCATCAGCATTTTCAGTGTCAGAGATTTACGGTCCAAGATGTCACATTTCAGAGGTAAAAATGATATCCTCCGGATGGTTGAAAAGGCAGGGAAACGATTAGCACATCCTCGTTGTTGTAATTGCTTCGAGGAAGAAGTAATTAAAGAGAATCTGCATAAATCAGGAACCCCTGAAAAAAAATTCAACTTGCCTGTGGCCTGAGCAGTGCTCACCTCCGACAGTCCATTTTCAGGTTTACATCATTAAAACAGGATGTCACAATTATTATAAACATGACTAGGTGATCCTGTGATCAATGTGAGTGCCACAGTGATTGATTTTGTATCCCTACCCCCAAGTGGTAAAAATACACAAAATTAATTAGAAAAAAATTGCTTAAGTTATTCCATTTTATTTTGACCTCTCGTTACCTATTAAGTTTCAATAATGTGAGCATAAAGTGCAAGAAAAGAAGAAAAGTCGGCATTCTTTATGGTATGTTCGTGGTGAATGATAGCTTTTTCCCATTTAAAATTGCCGAATTGGAAAACGTACGTTGTTTCTGATGCCCGCAGAAATTTTGTACACAACTGATAGGTCTTTTTTTAGGTTTTATTGTTTAGGATAGAGTACCACAGTTACTCCCAACCTGATTTTTATGATGCTGTGATGCATTTAGGGGCCACAGTGGCTGAATCTGCTGCCCTACCCCAATTTTACCTGTACGCAAAGGAACGAAAAATGATCATAACTATTGCTCCTCTGATTAAATATTTTTGTTGCTAGTTTTCTTAACAAAATATGCATATTGAGCATAAAATTTGTGATCATTTTATTAATTTCAATGTGACCCATCAATTTAATTGTAATTCTCTTTATTTAAGGCATGCTTAAGAGGGGCTGCCGCTGAAGCTTCTACCGTCTGCACATTCAGCACTCTTGTCAAACTAGGGGGAGGTGTACCTCAGGGAGATGTTGTGTATGATGCTGTTTTTGGTCTACATTAATGACATCAGTACAACAGTACCAAGGTTCGTCTTGAACATCCTCCATGCGGATGACTTTGCAGTGAGGAGCGCAGCAGAACATAAAGAAATGGCATCATCCAGAATCCAGGATGCTGCCAAAAGAGTCAGCAACTGGACTGAAAGAGGCCACTCAAACTGAGCTAGACCATCTCTTTCAATCAGACGGAAGAGGTCACCTCAAAACTGGAGACCTTCCAGTACCAAAGACAGACAGGCCAACTTTACTGGCAACAAATAAATTACTGGATTCAAGTGGAGGCCTCACATTGAAGCCATGGAAGCTAGAGCTGCAAAAAAAAAAAAGGTCTCTGATGAAGAAACTGGTGGGGACCACATTGGCGCAAATTACAGCATCCTGGCACAAGCAAACACCTGCTCGGTCAGACCAGTTGTGCGGTACCAAGATACATCGACAACATGAAACACTGCCTGCAAAACCAAAAAAGCCAACCTATGGGTACGTTTTCCCAATTCGGGTCATTCTCAAGATGCAGTGACATTCTTAGAGCCATCTGGAGCTCTCCAGTTTAGGAAATGGAGGACATTCAAGCCACTGGAATGCAGAACAGCACACACGATGACGAGACTTACTAAACACCGACAGCATGGGAGACTACAGGAGCAGACCAAGAACCGTCAGAAATGCCTAAGTCTGAACCGACAACTGAAGGTCCTGCATAGGGCGTTCTGACGTCCTGGAACCAAGCCCAAAGATGTGTGAACAGCTCCCTTCCGATACCTGGACATCTCGAAAGAGCCTTCAAGACAACATAAACAATGTTCCAGCACTCTTTGCCAAAGGTCGCGGCACTGCACAAAGCCATCTTGCTGGAGGTTGTGCACAAGCGCTACCCTCAGAGCAGCTGATACCACACAAGATGCCGTGCGGAATGAAGGAAGTGGCGTGTACATGTGTTGTGCAGACCGCACTACTACCTCCCTCTCCTTACCAGCTGGCGGCAGCAGCTCCAACTATCGTACAGATCTGCAGGTGCTCAACACAGAAGAAGAGCACTAGCTAGGGAAAAGCAGCAGCTTGATCCGCTGATCTCACCGGGAAGCTTCAAGATAGACTGGATGCCCTGTCCACAAAATAGTGCTGCAGTGGATTCCAGTGCATTCTGAACTAGCTGGGAATGGAGACAACAACAAAGTGATTGTCAACAGCAGAATGGCGGCTGCAGCCCGTGGGCAGATGACATCTACAAGCTGAACAGGGACAGCCAGGCCACCATCTTTCATCTACGCACTGATTACTCTGGACTGGGTCCATACAGAAAAGCAGGAACGTTTCACAAACCCAAACTGAAGCCTGAAGGTTTACACACTTTAATCAGATCACTCTGTATCAGCAATTATTTGAAGCTTCCGTGCCTAATGCATGAAGAGATACCAAAATAAAAGAATGCTTAGCGAATGGCGGACTTCGGTAGAAGCGTAAACAACCAATCAGAATGCTCGGCATAAAGGCCATGCAGTCACTTTATGTATGATCAGAGCTAAATATAGATCACTTGCAACAAGCGTCAGCATGATCGTTCGCAATGGAATAGTCACAAATTGGGGGAGAAAAAAAAAGAAGAAGTAGACAAAAGTTTGCCAGTACGTTGTCATTTTTTACAAACTTTCACAGACTTTAATGAAAAGGACTGAAATTGACAGATTTTCCAGAGCCCTGAAAAAGCATTGTCATTTTTTAAACAACTTTCACAAATGTTCACAGACCGTAAGGACCCTGCTGGACTCACCTCGTGAGTCTGGGTCATGCGGAAACAGCCCTATGCGAATTTGGCGTAGAAAATCAGTCTTGTTAGCACATTCTCCAAACATGTTCATACAGAGAAGCGGTCTGCTGGCAGTTCTGACCAGAAGACACGTCCCTGTACACCAAACTCTGAAAACATGCTGCCTAGCTCTTGACAGCTCACTTATTGGCAGCCAGAACAATATAAGATTTAAAGACGGCCATCAAAAAATTGAACGTTGCAGAAGGTGGAAGTGGAGATCTCGTGGTCGTCATGTGGAATCTAAGTATTTTGATAACATTGTTTTGGCTATTAGGAACCATGGACATTTATTACGCATATTCATATTTACACATTTCTAGATGAAAATAAATGAAAGGAAAAGGGGAGACCTTACCTTACGCTGGGTAAAATATCACTTAAATGACCAGCCAGTTAAAAATAGTTACAATTAAATTGATGGGTTACATTGACATTAATGAAATGATCACATCTTTTTATGCTCAATATGCATACTTTTAAAAAAAAACTGGCAACAAAAAAATATTTAAACAGAGGAGTATAACGTAAGCAATTTTTATGATTATTTTGCGTTACTTTGCGTACTGGTAAAATGGGGGCAGGGCAGCAGATTCAGCCACTGTGGCCCCTAAATGCATCAAAGCATCACAAACTCAGGTTGGGAGTAACTGTGGTACACTATCCTAACCAATAAAATCTAACAAAGACCTATCGGTTGTATACAAAATTTCTGAGGGCACCGGAAACAACGTACGTTTCCCAATTCGGCAATTTTAAATGGGAAAAAGCTATCATTCACCACGAATGTACCGTAAAGGATGCCGACTTTTCTATTTTCTTGCACTTTATGCTCACATTATTGAAACATAATAGGCAAAGAGAGGTCAAAATGAAATGGAATAACTTTAGTAATTTTTTTCTAATTAATTTTGTGTATTTTTACAACTTGGGGGTAGGGATACAAAATCAACTACTGTGGCACTCACAGTGATCACAGCATCACCTAGTCAAATTTATAATAATTGTGACATCCTGTTTTAATGATAGAATCTTGAAAATGGACTGCCAGCGCTATAGAAAATGTCTGAAGGCATCTGACACATTATTTTTGTCTTTTTTGCGATTTCGCGGAAATGGTCGTTTGCTGGGTGCACAAATACCTTCACTGTGAGCCAGAGATTCAATATTTTTCATTCTGTTCATTTTTTTGCAGAGGCTGCAGAACGTGTGCCTTAACATAATATTCCAGATTTGGGCTTCTGGGATGAATTCTGATTTATTTAGAAAAATGTTTCTCAACCTCATTTTAGCACCTGAGAAGAGCGTGAATGGGGGTACCCTTGCGCCATCGGCTATATCTCTGGTGTGTTCCTAAGAAGGATTTTCGGGAAACATGGCTTAAACATCTCAGGACATACTAAGGAACACTTTGAAACCCATCTTATAGAGTACTGAGTGCGTGGGGGGATTGCACGGTAGACCTTCCTAGCTTGTGGACTAATATTTTATATATATATATATATATATATATATATATATATATATATATATATATATATATATATATATATATATATATATAATATATATATATATATATATATATATATATATATATATATATATATATATATATATATATATATATATATATATATATATATATGTATATGTATATGTATAAAATACCGATGTTTTGGGTGAGAGAAATAATATTTTGCAATCTTAACCATGGATTTCAGGTCGTTCATCATTTAAATGGAAAACCAAATCATAATTACTGGTGGACTCACTCACTGTTGACAGAGAATACGTTATTGCTATTTGTTTATGGAATACACTTTAAAACTGCTGGAGGTGTGCTTGTCAAACACAGACCATGCATTGATAGCAGTATATTTGCGTACTCGGCAGAAATAAAAGCTGCTTAAAAGAAGAACACGTGAACTTGTACAGACCCTGTTTTTCGCTTCATACGGTTGCCATGACAGCTATATTTAAACGTGAGAAAGGTATGTGTATGTATTACTACATTCGAGGGTCAAATTATATGGAAATTGTGATCATGCAAAACCCAAACCGTTCTCTAGGCTAACTGAGGTTTGCACAAACCATACAATTCGGTTGTCCTTGGTAAACTTTAACGTTGGCATTTTCTCGGAGACTATTCCAGCTACAGTCTTCAAACTTGGCCAAAGGATACTTTGTGACACATAGCTATATTTGACATAATTATTTTTTTTTCACAAATACTGTTCACAACTTCAAACCCAAACCTCGTACAAAGATACTTCATGGTAAGACCTTTCTATGCATACTAATTTGGTTGATCCCTGGGAAAGGGCAATGGTCACAAGAGCTCAGGAAACAGGTTTTAAAATATAAAAAAGCGATATTTTGACAAAGTTTTTTGTTTTTGTTTTTTTCTCAAATACTATTTACAACTTCAAACCCAAACTTGGTACAGAGATACCTGATGGTAAGACCTATCTATGCATACTAATGTGGATGCCCCCTCGGAAAGGTCAAGGGGTCACAAGATCTCAGGAAATAGGTAAATAAAATAGCCATATTTCGACAAGAACATTTGTTCTCAATTACTATTCATAACTTCAAACCCAAACTTGGTACAGAGATACCCGATGGTAAGACCTATCTATGCATACTAATTTGGATGACCCCTCGGAAAAGATCAAGGGTCACAAGAGGTCGGCAAATGTGTATAAAATGCCAATTTTTGATAGAATTGTAGTTCTAGACAGAGAGAATCAATGAATCTTTATTTTACAACGGTGAAGATATTAACACAGTCAGTGACTATGTCATTTTTCGTACCTGCCGTTGCTACAACTACGACTAAGTAAGTACAAAATATACATAAAACAGGGACATCAAACCACAGTGATACAAAATATATAGTCCACTAAACACAAACATGCGCATACGCGCACAAACGCACTCACGCGTCCACACACACACACACACACACACACACACACACACACACACACACACACACACACACACATGATTGCTATAATATACACGTACATTCGTGTGTCTACGAATAACTATATATTATTATTTGAGTAATGTCAGATACCTATAAAGACTTGTCTTGAAACGAGATAATGTCTTAGTGGCTTTAACGTCATGTAGGAGTGAGTTCCACAGAGAGAGAGACAGAGACAGAACAGACAGACACAGACAGAAAGACACAGAGACAGAAAAGACAAACGGAGACTGAAGAGAGATCCAGAGAGAGAGAGAGAGAGAGAGAGAGAGAGAGAGAGAGAGAGAGAGAGAGAGAGAGAGAGAGAGAGAGAGAGAGAGAGAGAGAGAGAGAGAGAGAGAGATGATGATGATGATGATGATGATGATGGTGATAAAACTTTATTTTTCAACGGTAAAAAAGTTTTGACAGAAAACAAATCGTCATTTTACAAACTTGACGTTGCTAACATCTACAAGATAAAAAAGAAGGGAAACTATAAAATATATATGTACATACAAAACCCAATAGCATCATTATATACAGAAAAAATAATAATACTCAACACATGCACACACGCACGCACGCGCGCCGCTCACACATACATCCACACGCACAAACAAACACGAGCACACACACACACGCGCACACACATATTAAAACCATCTGTATGAAATACATGAGATACAGGAAATATTACAGTACCTGAGAAACGTACTAAGTCTGACTCATCAGGTAATCAAAAAGTTTTGTTTTAAAACTTCCTGGTGAGGTAATAGTTTTCAAATGTGCAGGGATTGAATTCCAAGCAAACGGACCAGAGAATGACATACTAGTTTTAAAAAGGTCAATTCTTGGCAGCGGTAGGGGTAAGGTATTGTTTCTTGAGGTCCGTTCACGTTCTTGGTGAGATATAAATTTAGTGATTAGATACTGGGGTGTCATATTATTCAGTATCTTATGCATATAGACGCATTTGTTTAATGTAAGTTGCTGACGCAGACCGAGAATGTTTAAATGTCTAAGAGAGAGAGAGAGAGAGAGAGAGAGAGAGAGAGAGAGAGAGAGAGAGAGAGAGAGAGAGAGAGAGAGAGAGAGAGAGAGAGAGAGAGAGAGAGAGAGAGAGAGAGAGAGCGCGCACCTGTGTACTTGTGTGGGTGGGTGTACATTTGTGAGTGCGTGTGCGAGAGAGACAGAGAGACGGACAAAGAAACAGACAGACAGACAACTGGCAGTTGTCAGAGGAGGTTGATAAACGTGTAAAAAGAAAACAAAACAAAGAAACAACAACAGATAAGGGTGGGTGGCAGGGTGTGGTAGGTACGTGCGGCCAGAATTTAAGATCCCACCCACTCCCTAAACCTAAACACCCCCCTCCCACCCCCCCCCCCCCCCGACCATGGATCCGACACTGCGGATGATGCTTTATTCGCCCATATTTTTTATTTTTGTTATGCGTGCTAAATTTTACGAGCAGCTCTTGTTGCGGAATTGTGAAATATCGCTCTCCCGCACTGTTGGTACCCCCTGATTTTATCTATCTATCCATCCATCCATCCATCCATCCATCCATCCATCCATCCATCCATCCATCCATCCATCCATCCATCCATCCATCCATCCATCCATCTGTCTGTCTGTCTGTCTGTCTGTCTGTCTATCTATATCCCGTAGTCTTGCCGACTGTTGGGGCACCACTGATGACTTGGCAACCAGCTCCCTCCATTCCTCTCTGTTCTCTGCCATTCTCAGCGTATCACCCAGCCTCAGTCCTGTGCACTCTGAGATATTGCCCTCCCATCTTTTCATCTGTCTTCCTCTCCTTCGCCCCGACCGGGTCTGCCCTAAGGGACCTTGGTGGGGTTGTCTACTTTTTAGTTCCTAGGGTCACCTTGTCTAACCCCTGCAAGGTGGGTTCTACTCTTTTGGGGGTTTGTATTTCTGTCTTTCTGGTCCATTCATCTGTATTTTTCTTTTGAAATTCTCCCTCCTGTCTGCGCTTCTTGCAGTTCTTTTCTTCATTTAGCGCAGGCACGTCCTGAGAAGGCCTTTGTCGCTTGCGGGACGTAAAGCAATCTATACTCTCTCCTTCGTCCTCCTTGCACATTGCCTTGCAAGGTTGTTTTGGCAAGCCCTGCTAAACGTGTGACATGCCCATACCACTTCAGTTTGCGTTTTTTTACAATGACTAATATGTCTTCACAGCCCCGATGGCTTGCCTGATTCTGCTTCCCACTTCCTCGTTCGTGATGTGATCTCTGTATGAAATGCCAAGCAGCCTTCGAAAACATCTCATTTCAGTGTCTTGTATCCTCCTTTCAAGGTTTGCTGTGAGGGTCCATGACTCGCATGCATACAAGAACACTGAAATGACTAAGGAGCGCATCAGTCTGATCTTGGAGCAGAGCGTGATGTTTCTGTCCTTCCATATGGTCTTCAATCGTGTCAGTGCTGTTGTTGTCTGCGCAATCCTGGACAGTATTTCTGGTTTTGATCCCTCATCTGTCACAATGGCTCCTAAGTATTTGAATTTATTAACTGTTTCTAGTTTGTGGCTTCCTGTTATGACGTCAGTGCCAATGTCACTGGTGTTATTTGTCATCAGTTGGTCTTCTCTGCACTGATTTCCATCCCATACGCAATGGCTGTACTTTCCAGCTTTTCCGCCAGCTCAGCTAGCTCATTCTCTGTTCCTGAAAGGCCATCAATGTCGTCCGCAAAGCGCAAGTTTGTGATTGTTCTGCCTCCAATACTGACAGTTCCTTCATGATTTCCCAGAGCGTCTGTCATGATTCTTTCCAGGAAGATGTTGAAAAGAGTAGGTGAGAGCACGCAGCCTTGTCTGACTCCATCTGTAGTACAGTCCTAAACCGTTTCCTATTTTGCCGTTACTGTTTGTATAGGGACGGGCATACCTACACATACTGTATGCTTAGTTAGACCTGACTGCCACAATGATCAAGATTCAGACACGTTTGTCTAAAGTATATGGTGATATGCCGTATAGCAATTGACCACTCGCGACCTTCACCTATTTTGGAGGTCATTCCGGTTTCGGACGTGGCAAAGTGTGGTTGACCTGGTCTCAGATAAAACATCTGCATTAGCGTATACCGCCGTCACTTAATAGTACGACCTTTATGACGGCCCGCGGTGGCTGACAGACGTACAAACAAACAAAACATGTGTACCATTACATACATTTGCTTTATTCTAGCAAAACGCATTTTCATTCCATATTATATGGATTGGCTGCAATCCAGATAAAACTGAAAATTGTCTGATGAGTGATCGTCCGTATTTTAACGGTCGCAGAAAAGTGAATGTTACCAATCGAAACGGCGTTAAAAACTGCACATAACTGCCAATGTCTGGGACAAATTTGCAGTATAGTTGGCGGTACTGCCTAGACTGTATGCTCGGAGGCTGTCCTAGGCATCCCTTGAACAAAGCAGTTTCCCAAGTTTCAAGCTTGTACGTGCACACATATCTTATATTTACACACACACACACACACACACACACACACACACACACACACACACACACACACACATACACACACACACACACACACACACACACACACACACACACACACACACACACACACACACACACACACACGGCGCTTCGCGCCAAAAGTTCGTTCAGCAGCGTGGTTAGCGTAACTATATATGGCGTAATTATTATATTTACGTAAGGCCCCGCTACACATGCCCGGTTTTGAGGCCGATTCCCGATCAGTTTCGAATCGGTAGGTGATCGGGCCGGACTAAAAAAAACGTGTGCACTGCCACACATTTCCCGACTTGTTTAGCCGACCGGTTTGAACCGAAGATCAAAGTCGTACCTGTTCTGCAAAATAACTGTTTGTTTTGACAGTGATGATGATGTGCTTGCATTATCAGCAGTTTTACATCATATTCGCGAAGAGGCGTGCGAAACATCAGCAACGGCGGTGGTACTGATCACAACAGGCGTGTTCCGCCATTTGCAAACTGAAACGACATGCTTTGCGA
>BTPG01000004.1:38407068-38472303 GCA_036245525.1 Semisulcospira habei
CACACACACACACACACACACACACACACACACACACACAGGAACTGTATGCTTGAAGAGCAATTTACTTCTCAATAATATGAATAGGAACTGATTTGGGCTTTGTAAATAAAACAAATTCTTTACTGTTCATCTTCTTTCTGTGTTAATGTATTTTTCTTTTGTAATTGTCTTTCTCCTGCAGCTTATATTCCTACTGGCGGTACAGTCAGTTGCGCCCAGATTTTCAGATTCCTCTTGAAAGCCTGCTTTCTTGTAAATCGCTGGCTTGATAACCTTATGAGAGGCGGATCAGTTACCTGGAGGGGTGGGGGGGGGGGGATGTTCCAACGTTTTGTTTGGGTCATTCGACCTGATGCAAAAAGACCTCCCGAATAGACCTTACTGCCAGTGGCCGAAAAATCAGACAACAGAGAGAGGAGTACGACTCTCACCTCTCGCCGAAATAACAAACAACATGGTGACCATGGGAAACAAAAAGGAACTTTGTTATAGCATTGCCGTTAAAAAAATTATCGCCTGGGTAAAAGGGGGAGGGGGGGGGGGCGGACCCACCCACCCACCCACCCCTCCCCCCATCCGGCCCTGCTTGCTGCTGTTCTCCCCCACATCAGTTTTGGTTTCTTACTGGACTCCTCTCTTAACACAAAAGCGAGCATGCATTAAATCATCTTATGACATACTGATAAACCACCACACCTTTACTCAAATCAACAACTCAAAACAATCAATTCCTATTGTATGTGACTGACTTACACACACGCGCGCGCGCGCGCGCGCACGCACGCACGCACACACACACACACACACACACACACACACACACACACACACACACACACACACACACACACACACGCATGCACCGAGACAAAGACAAACATAGGTCATCGAAAAAATCATACAAAATGTAAATTCTGCATGTCCGACTGAATTTAATGATAAACCTTTTTAACACGTTGCGTGTCGGTAGTGGGTTTAGTCGCGATGATTTCTACAGGAAAGGTTAGGGTTAGTCCTACAGGTATCATCGGGACTAAATCCGCTACCGACACGCAAAGGGTTAAGATTACAGTTCTGAAAACAACCCTCATCTCTTGTGCTGTTGTTGTTCATTGTTTGTTTTTGTTTTGTTTTGTGGGGAGGTAACTGACATATTTGAGAATTTTACGTTTACCTATTATATTAATTTATTGATATATTTAAATTACCTGGCTGAAGTGACACGTGTAGAAGGATACCTCTTCCTGTGTGGCTGTCTCTTTGCCGTCACTTTTGGAGGTGTGTTAGGCATAGAAAACAAATGTTCGCACAGCATCCCACAACAACCTGTTCCTTTCCGTGACACACGTAAACTGGCTGTCTTCAAATTGGACACTGTAGGTCCGTGAATGCAGCTCTGCAAGTGACAGTCTCAACAAATCTTCCCTTCAAGTGTTCTGCACTTATTTCTGACATATTTTCGAAGAATAACAACACTGAATGAAATTGAAGTATTAAAACATCCCCTAAACACTTTAATCGTTAGTCCTAGTTCGTGAGAACAGTTCAGGCTGCAACGTCCCCCCACCCCCACCCCCCTCTCTAGTAATATTAACTGTGCACAAGCGGCACAAATGATTAGATCTATCTTGTGTTATTCCAACTTTAGTGGATAGAACTATTCCATGTACACATGGATCACTTCCACGTTTGAAAGAAAATACTAAGGACGTATAATTTCTTTGGATCTAAATGTTTCCAACTAATAACAATGTGACTTGTAAGCCGTAGGCGTGAAAATCAGCAAGAAAATTGCAAAGTTGATTCTCTGATACGTGAAATATTATGAAATACGATGAGTGACGTCGAGTCCTCACTATGAACACGGTGTCGTGGGACTAATGATGCCATAATGTGAAGCTTGAAGTGACGTCATTTCGCTGCTCGTGCTATCATTCTTCTTCAGAATAGCTATGCTACGCCATACCACAGAGCTTACGAATGGCTGGAATCGCCGTGTGTCCTTTTTTTTATTTGTGTGTGCCAGTGTGTGTGAATCAGAGGGTGGGTTAGAGTAGAAGGAGATGATTCCTGTCGCTACACAAGCCCACAGAGCGTACTAATGTCGGAAAGCGCCGTGTGTCCGTCTTTATTTGCGTGCATCGACGTGTGTGTTGATCAGAGGTTGGCTTAGAGAGGAGAGAAATGGGTCAGCATAATAAACCTAAAAATATGAACGCTGAGTGTTCCTAAAAGATAAACGCATCTGAACTCCAAGCAATACTGTAGACTTTGGGAACAAATCCTAATTTTTAGGTTGTTGTTGAAACGATGCCAATAAAGGTGATATGTCATAAGACTAAATGTGTTTTATTGTCTTCTTGCCTCACTCTGTGGCTGTATAAATACCCGTTTCGTTCATACAGTCGATGTCACGATTCTGACGCTTTTTCGGGTACAACTTTTACCTAGACATCAACAATTGTGCAATTTCAGGAAGCATGAAAGTATGGAATACCAATAGATTTCAGATTTCAGCTTATTCACATAGGCTACACCATTTCACATTCACATCATTATTGAATATTGCCGGTTTAATAAGTTCTATCGAATTTTGTCACATCTGTTATGCACGAGACGTGCGATTTTCAAACTAAAATTAAGATCGAGAAACCCCCAACAGCAAGCAAAGAAATACTGCAGAATAAACCAGACATAGCCACACATCAGTTATGGCGTTTGTAACAGGAATTTAACATAAGCTGTGACGTCACACTCATAAATTAGTTACATGTCACACTTTTCAGCCATTGTATGCTCGGGGCGGCCTTTTGATTTTTGAGAAAAGTGTCCTTCTAAATCATCGTCACGCGCAACTAGCATCATCGTCTTGTAGCAAATGACTACCTTTCTGACCGTCGACGCCATGGAGCGCACTTGTATCAACAAAAGTATTTTTTTCAAAACTGCGTTAGGTTTCATCATTGTATTGTAACCTAAAAACAACACCAAGGCGCACTTTTACACTTTTGTCAATTTTATTTTCAAAATGAGTTGGATTATACAATCTTTCTTCATCGTCTTGTCACACGGTGTCACCCGAAACGCCGTAACTCACTTCACAATAACTTTCATATTTCCAATTGTCAAGGTAACAAATTGATAACATTAAAGGAAGAAAAAAAAAGCTTGATGATATTGCAATGAGTGTGTTAAATAAGAAAAGAAAGAAAAATATAGAAATAATAAATTTTGATGGAATTTTTAAGTTGTTTGATTTCTAGCGTTTCAATGTAACACGACTATGTTCAGTATATGCACACAACAAATGAAATCAGTGACTTCATTTTTAAGTTGTAGGGATAAAAAGAAGTTCATCTAATTATTTCGAATTTCGTATCAAAATAACTTGCTTTCATTCTAATATCACTATTTTTGTATGCACATTATAAACCTGTTCAATAGTCTGAAGACTGATTTCAATGCTATGCCGAAGCAGCTTGACCCCAAGCTTTTTCTGATTAATTCTGACATGCTGCAAATTAAATTTCATGAACTTTGCTCAATTACTCATTTATATATATATATATATATATATATATATATATATATATATATATATATATATATATATATATATATATATATATATATAATATATATATATATATATATATATATATATATATATATATATATATATATATATATATATATATATATATATATATATATATATATATATATATATATATATGATCTTGGCTTGACATCGCGGACGAAGATTTTATAGGAGTTGCCCACGTCGTCTGCAGGTTTGTTCGTGGCTGCGGAGGCCAATCCGGGACTGGCAGGTTCGACCGCAGTGGCTGAAGGGGAAGGTATGGCCAGGGTTCTGAGTTGCGGCATATCTGGTTTTTCTCCTGAGCCGGTTGTCCTTAAGTCTAGCTCTGCGAGAGTCCTCAAAGGAAACGGCTGCCTTGTGAATGGTGGATCGCCAGGTGTCACGGTCCGCAGCAAGCGAAGACCACTGGAGGTGGTCGATTTGGCAGGCACTAAGTGACTTCTTGAGACCGTCTTTGTATCTCTTCTTTGGTGCTCCTCTGTCACGGTGTCCAGTAGCAAGCTCGCCGAACAGGGTGATCTTTGGTAGGCGATGATCCTCCATCCTGGAGACATGCCCCGCCCAGCGGAGCTGTGTCCGCAGCAGCAAAGCCTCGATGCTCACAGTTTCAGCCTGTTCAAGGACCTCGACGTTGGTGACATAGTCACTCCAGTGAATGCCCAGGATGGTACGCAGGCAGCGCTGGTGGAAACGTTCGAGGAGTCGTAGTTGGCTGCGGTAAAGGGCCCAGGACTCGGAACCATACAGCAGGGTGGTGAGGACCACAGCTCTGTACACGCTGATCTTGGTGCCTGTTTTCAGCTGTTGATTGTGCCACACCCGCTTGAAAAGTCGCCCGAAAGCGCTGTTCGCTTTTGCCAGCCTGCTGTCAAGCTCCCTGTCCAGCTTGGCATCCGACGTGATAATGCAGCCAAGGTAAGTAAACTGGTGCACTGACTTTAGTTCAGACTCGCCAATGGTGATGTGAGGAGGGCGATACACTGTCTTGGGTGCCGGCTGATGGAGGACCTCTGTCTTTTTCAGACTGACCTCGAGTCCAAAGAGCTGGGCAGCGTCTGCGAAGCAGGACGTGATGCGCTGCAGGGCTCTCTCTGTGTGTGCAACGAGGGCAGCGTCATCAGCAAAAAGCAGCTCACGAATCAGTTGGTCTAGGGTTTTCGTGTGGGCCTGAAGTCGTCTGAGGTTGAACAGGCTGCCATCGAGACGATACCTGATGTACACTGCATCGTCATCATCGAGGTCTACTGTGGCCTGCTTCAACATCATGCTAAAAAAGATGGTGAAGAGGGTCGGTGCCAGCACGCAGCCCTGCTTTACGCCGTTCAGAATAGGGAATGGTTCTGAGAGAACATTGTTGAAAACATGCTGAGGAACTTTGGGGGACAGCCAAGTCGCTCCAGGATCTGCTACATGCCTTGCCTGCTCAGTGTCGAACGCTTTTGTTAGGTCGACAAACGTTACGTACAGCCCTTTGTTCTGCTCGCGGCACTTCTCCTGAAGCTGTCTTAGCACAAAGACCATATCGGTGGTGCTCCTGTTTGCTCTGAAGCCACACTGTCCCTCTGGGAGTTGGTCTTCAGCGATGGCAGGTACCAGCCGATTCAGGAGCATCCTTGCAAGAATTTTCACAGCAATGGACAGCAGGGTAATTCCCCGATAGTTGGAACAGTCAGACTTCTCGCCTTTGTTCTTGTACAGGGTGATAACGACAGCATCACGGAGATCCTTTGGTAGTGTTCCTTCCTCCCAGCAGCAGAGAAAGAGGTCATGGAGCTTGTTGTGCAGTGCTGTGCCTCCATGTTTCCAGATCTCTGGTGGTATTCCATCAATGCCTGCTGCTTTGCCACTCTTGAGCTGGTGGATGGCTGTGAGGGTCTCTTCAGCGGTGGGCGGTTCGTCCAATTCAACCTTTACTGGGAGTTGAGGGATTTTTAGGACGACTGCTTCTTGAACAGTGCGCTCAGCGCTGAAGAGGCTCTGAAAGTACTCCGACCAGCGGTTCAAGATGGAGGTATTATCTGTGAGGAGTGCCTGGTCATTCGCGCTTCGCAGGGGACTTTGCACCAGGTGTCTGGGGCCATTCACTGCTTTCAGTGCTTCGTAGAAGCCCCTGTAGTCACCATTGTCAGCGCAAAGCTGGGTCCTCTGTGCAAGTCTGGTCCACCACTCGTTCTGGAGATCTCTGATCTTGCGCTGGAGACTGCTGCAGACTACAGGGCAGGAAGGCTGGGCTAGGTGGGCCTGATGGGCGGCTCTTTTTTTTTTTTTTGCTAGGTGTTCCTGGATCTCTACATCGTTCTCGTCAAACCAGTCTTTGTTCTTCTTTCTGGCGAAACCCAGGACTTCTGCAGAGGATTTTGCAATAGCAGTTTTCAGTTGTTCCCAGAGTGTTTCACTTATATATATATATATATATATATAAAATTGTTTTGTTTTTTGGGGGGTTTTGTGCATGTTTTTCGCGTAATTGTGTTTGAAAATGGTGTGGACAGCATGGTTATAGTGTTTCAAAAGAATATGGACACCTGAAAGATCCTCAGAAATTGCACAACCGGGAAGCACCTTCTGAAATCGGGTTATACACAATAAACTTTTGCATTCACTCCAAACTGGCTGATTTACCTATATAAACCAATTAAAATCGTATCATTTTCGACTGATTCCTTATAGCGGGGTCTAAAAATTGAGCGCACGTTCGTAACATGGTGTGTCTCTCGACCGCGAGATTTCGTCGCTCGCATGCTGACCTGTTTATTTCCTCATTCACATTTTCTATTTATAGATAGCGCTTCGTTTCCGATCTCTGCTTTAAAAGTTGGCCACAGAGAATGTGGTGCGTGCACCCACGTGGCTGAATCAAATCCAAGAAGTCTTTTTTGTGCCCAATCGTTACGAGCGTTCAAACAAGGATAGTAAAACAAAGGAGCCAACTGCAAGTGTCTTCGCCATGAATTTGGCAGGGAGTAATTTCCAAAACAACACTGGAAGTACACGGAGATGCCTCAATGGCGACTCCACGATGTGAAGCTACGTAGAAAGATTTTGTCTCTTGCTATGTTTGTTACGAGCGATTAGAATGCGTACGAGCGTCACATAATTCAAAATAATAGATAGTATTTCTTGTACTGCTTTATTAATTTTACTTACGATGTGCTTCTTTGATGTAAATCAAATGCGTTTTACACCGTTTCAAGTGGTAACATAGATATTGATCTGGAAACCACATATAAAAATTGGATATGTCTTTGGTCATTCGTTACGATCAATCGATAGAGTGGTTCATCATACGTTTAGATCCTTTTGGCTGTAAAGAACTCGTCTGATATGTTTAAAAAAAAACTATGACCAACCTGGAAGGTTTTGTTTTATAAAACATTTATTGCACAGTTTTTTATGATACAGAAAGTGTGTGACGCTTGTAATGCGGGACACAGTACTCGTATTGCACAATTTTAGGATAATCTGCCTGTTTTGTGTGTTCACGGTACAGTATTTTTTAACAGAAAATAACACATCAAATAACGTCACAGAGGTCTTTGGGTTCATTGCATTGTTGTTGATGACTGAGAGCGTTTGTGAGAAAATGCATGACGCATGTAACACAGGACACAGTAGACAGTATGTGCCCATCACATAATCAGTGGCCCAGAATCTTCAGTGCACCATTTGATGGGCTGTAGGAAGTACATTCTGCAATTTTATCAAGGTAGTGTGTTGAGATTATTTTCTGATTCCTTGTTATTGGTCATTCGACTGTGTCCTGTGTTACAAGCGTCACACAACATGTAGACATACAAAACACCTCATAACTCAAACACACATGCAGCAGTTATCTTTTCAAATGCAGATCCATATAGGGCAATGAACCCCTCATTGCGATGCATGGGTCTGCTTTTGAACAAAACTCATCTTCATTTTTTGCTTCCTTGTTCATATTGATATCTGAACTTTTAGCACAGCATCATATTATATCAAGCAACATTTTGCTTGAGATAGAGCCGATAACAGGCAGATGTGGTTACGAGACCCGAATCAAAATGTCCGAGTCGCAAGACGCGGACATTTGATTTGGGTCAAGTAATCACATCTGTCTGTTTATCGGCAGTATATCTGAAGTACAGATTAGACGGCTCTCTCTCCGACCTCCGTCGACTTAACGCCAGGACCAAGACCATCGAGAGACTGATCCTTGAGGCGCTGTTTGCCGATGACTGTGCGGTGATGGCGCACACGGAGTCTGACCTCCAGACCATCGTCAACAGGTTCTCGGAAGCCTCTCGACTGTTTGGCCTCACCATCAGTCTCAGCAAGACCGAGGTCCTGCACCAACCGGCCCCATGCACAAGAGCCCTCCACCCAAAGTGTACATCGAAGGCACCGAGCTGAAGACTGTCGACCACTTCAGGTACCTTGGGAACATCATCTCTTCTGACGGTACTATCGACAAGGAAATTGCAGCTCGCATCAGCAAAGCCAGCCAAGCCCTGGGTCGCCTGCGCACTCGTGTGCTGAATAACAACAACGTCAAACTCTCCACCAAGATCAAAGTCTACAAGGCAGTAGTCCTCCCCATCCTCCTCTACGGCTGTGAGTCATGGACGCTGTACAGAAAGCACCTCAAGCAGCTTGAAGATTTCCACATGAGATCCCTGCGCTCACTCATGATCATCAAATGGCAAGACAAGGTGACAAACCTGGAAGTCCTGGACAATGCTGGCTTAGCGAGCGTTGAAGCCTTGATCTTAAAGACACAACACCGCTGGATAGGTCATGTCATACGCATGGATGATTCTCGCATGCCACGCCAACGTCTGTATGGTGCACTCTCAAAAGGCCACAGAAAGCAAGGACGGCCAAAGACACGCTTCAAAGACTGCATAAGAGACAGCCTCAAGCACTGCGACTTCCCGGTAAAGGAACTTGAAGCACAAGCACATGACATATCTGGCTGGCGTGCCGCCATCTGGAAAGCCTGCACGCTCTTTGAAAACAATCGGCGCGAACGGATCACCAGCGCCAGAGCTCGCAGAAAGACAGCGTCGACTCTCCCCACAGCTACGTTCCAGTGCCCCCATTGCCCTCGCAGGTGTGGCTCCAGGATTGGCTTGGCCAGCCACACCCGCACCCACAAATAGAAGTCATGCACAATGACGACATTATCGGTTTCAGAGATAGTAACTATGGGCGGAAATCGACAATTTATATCTATCCCCAAATTCCAGGATTTTTAGACCACATATTACCACACCTTTACTCCGCCCGTTTTTTTCAGCGCCTCGGCATGCTTATCTAAATTATCGTCCGCTACTGAACATGCCGCCACTGCATTATTATTTGAACAGTCACCATTTTATGTACCTCTCAACAGAGTAATACCAACAGGGGGTTAACACCTGAGCTAATTAATCCATCGGTTATGTAAACATTTACACACTAAAATGCAGTTAATCAGCGCGGACCATTTGCGTAGCTTATGTGTGGTGTATTTCGGGAATTTCCGATTTGGTTATAACCAAAACAGTAGTTCCCTTCCCTTAGAAATCTATTTGTAGCGGCTTACGGCTTTTGCCGCTCCACTTTCTGAGAAAAGAAAAACATAATTACTCACTTATCTATAACAATCAACTAAACAAGGTTAATCTGACTGCTAACAATGTACAGCTCAATGGGTTATATGATTAGTTAGCGCCACAGACCTGTAAATCGATCAATACAGAACCGGTCGCCGGAAAAGACCCATTGCACAACTTCCGGTATTGATCTGCTTATATTTATATAGATAAGAATAACTACATTATCTTGGGCCGAGACTGGCCTGGTGGTTTCGGCTCCGTCACGCATGTACCGAGTAGACCTTGGGCCAGTTTACTAGGTACGTGTGCGGCGTCGCGGTTCGAATCACCTCGAAATCTCAGAAATTTTTGTTTCGATAAATGTCTGAGCTGTGAGATTTCCACTGGGGTGTGACGATCTAATAATTACCAGAACAAATAAAATATAATATAATATAAATAAATAAATAATTAACTCTAGGACCTAGAAACTAACAAATTACCGGGCCGGCAAATAAATAAAACAAATTGTGTGCGCATGGGTAAAAAGGGGTGGATAAGGGGAAGGGAAAGGGGGGTATGGGGATAAGGGGGGTAGGGGGATAAGGGGGGGGGGGTAGGGGAATAAGGGGGGGGGGTAAGGGGTTAAGGGGGGGTTGGGGGGTTGGGTGGGGTGTGTGTGTGTGTGTCTGTCTGTCCGTACCTTCCCTTGTCCCGTCTGGGCGACGGAACGCCAATCCATTTCCCAATGCCTCTTCAAGGGGGCATGTTTGACTCCCTCTTGAAAAGGCCGATTGGGAAATGGATGACAGACGGGACTTTTGTTAAAAGTTTATTTATTAAAATAACCTGCTGATGATATCAGCTTTAATCTGTGGCATGCTATAACTTGCCAGCTGAGAAATGTCTGAGCAATTCGGAATTCTGATTCTGTTTACAAAGGACGGTAACTATCTCATGCGATCATGATATCCAGCTAAATGAACAGAAAGCAAACGACTGTGTTAACAGAAGATTGATTTTTTCAATCATAGTCATTGCTATCACAAAACACAGAGTTAAATGTCTCTGTTTACAAGGGTCTTAGCAAGCTGTGTAATCTCATGTGATCATTGTATCTAGCGTATACAATGACGTAGCGTCTTAATGAAAACGAAACTAAGTGCGGCGCTGTGACTAATTGAGTATACAGACGTTGCGCATCGCGTGACATACAACAGGTGAAGCGAGTGCATGTGTCTGTGGTTATGTCTGTCTGTCTGCCTTTGATTGTCTGTCTTTGTCAGTGTGTGTGTCTGTATGACTGTGCCGTGCGTATGTGCGTGCATGTCAGTGCATGTTTTTGAGTATGTATGTGTGCATGTCTATCTGTCTGTGCGTGATTATGCGTGTGCGTGATTATGCGTGTGTGTGTGTGCGTGCGTGTGTGTGTGTGTGTGTGTGTGTGTGTGTGTGTGTGTGTGTGTGTGTGTGTGCGTGAGTGCATGTGTGTATTATATTAATCGGAATGCGCCTGCCTGTAATGTGTGTGTGTGTGTGTGTGTGTGTGTGTGTGTGTGTGTGAGTATTCAAATCCCGTAAACCGGGGACACACATGGGTCATACACCCACAACTGGGGACTTTCAGTAAACGGGGGACGTCCCCAGTTTGTATGGTTGCAACCCATAGTGTGTGTATTTTTTGTGCATGCGTGTGCGAGTGCGTACGTGTATGTGTGTGTGAGTGCATGTGTGTGTGTATGCGTGCGTGTGTGCATGTGTTTATATGTGAGTGCATGTTTTTGCGTATGTAGGCGTGTATGTGTGTGAGTGCATGTTTTTGAGTATGTATGTGTGCATGTCTATCTGTCTGTGTGTGTGTGCCTGTGTTTTTGTTTGCCTATACGTGTGCATATTAATTAGTTATTAGAGATATAAAAAAATACATTCCAATACCATTTATACCATTTTTTTTTTTTAGTCAATGTCCACATATTCATATATACACACACACACACAAACAAACAAACAAACAAAAAAAAAACACATTGCTATATGCACTTGATAACAAATTATTTAAGTTACCTACAGATACTTGATAACAAATTTCCAAAGTCACTTATAACTGACAAATAACTTTACAGGTAACCTTTTAAGAACCTATAATTAGTTATTAAGTGACTTAGTCAAGAACTTATAAGAACTTAAACATAACAAATTGTAAGTTCTTGACTCAAGTCACAACTTAAGTCACAACTTACTCGGACAGATTTGTCAAGATACAAGGACAATAAAAAAACTTTTTTTTAGTAATAGTCAGGTGGTGGTGGTGGTGCTTATGGGGTTAAATAGTTAGGTGGCATGTCATTTTTCTGTGAAGTGTATGTCATTAATAAACGATTACCAAATCTGATTTTTATTTGCTTAAAAGATTGTGTAGTTTTTCTGTGGTTTTCTGAACACCGATCTGTTTTCCCATCTCTAAAAAACTGGCCTTAAGTTCTTCAACATTTACGGGAGATTGACTACGCATCTTATTTTGTATTTCAGACTTCTGTTTTTTGTAATTATTTAAATCATCCTGGACGCGCTTAAATTCCTCGTCATCAACAAAATTATCATTCAATGCCTTACTGATAATAAGTTTCATACTGCTCAGCTTTGCACCAGCAAGCGTACTCAATGCTTCATGTTTCTGTAATTTTGTGTGAAACCTCTTGTTCAAGGCCTCCAAACCAAAACAAGTCAGGCATGTAGCAACGCTAACACCCTCAACTGCTATTCCAGCCAAACTCCCAATTCCTGTGGCGAACAGAACAATACCCCCTACAGAACATGAAGCTGAAACTGCGCCAATAGCCATAGAAGTGTTTTGAACAGAATTGAAAACGGTCTTATACCTCCTTTTGCACCGTGAATATTTCGCTTCTTCTCCTTCCAAATATTTCAAAGCTTCTGTAATATTATTTAATCTGAATGCGTCTGCCTGTAATGTTTTATCTGATGCAATTGGCATATGCGGATCAGGCACAAATGATGACACAGTCTCATGCGTCGGTAGTTGCGGATAGAAGTTTACCATTTTTTTTATTGACAAATATTTTTTTTATTTAATCAGCAATTACATTTTGCAACTCTTCAAAAGTATACAATTTGCTGGCATAATAAAATGCAACAAGATCAATGTGTTCAAGGTTTATGTAAGTTAGACGAACAAAAGTTGTTTTGTCGACCACCACCTTGACAGCTGGAACACTGCTCGAAACATTAATAACATCATTATTTTTTTGTAATAGCAATAAAGACCTTTGATGATTCTGTTACTGTTTCATTCCATGTAAGTTTAATTCCTTGTGCAATTTGAGCCTCTTTAGCAGTAGTTACTGATCTCATGATAAGTTCAAATACTATTGTCGCTTCTCTTGCGATGGGAAAGTTTATTGGTGCAAACACAACCTTCACATCAGACCTACCCTTCCTGTGTGTAAGAAGATATCTCCGTCTCTCATAATTTTCAACTTTCAGTTTTTCTCTGCTATTGTCATCTAAAGCAAAGCTTGGAACAAGACTTACAATAAGCGGCCCCGAGTTAACAACCTTCCTAAACTCTAAGGCGCCTTCGTCATCAGTGTATACATAAGGACTAATAAATTCAATCTTTATGTCCCAGTCAATTGTGGGTGGTGGAACAGGCACAGGTGAAACCACCCACTTACTACCCACATGTATTAAGTTGTAAGGCGAATTATTTACAGGTGGAGTAGGTACAGTAACATCACGCAGCTGACCAAGTTTAGGAATCTGTCTTTCACCGTCTTTCATGTCAACAATTACTTTCCTCTTGTACATGCCATTTGAATCAAGTTCAAAACCATATATTTCTCCAATTTCTCCTTCCTTCTCAAAATCCTGTACATCAGCCAAATCTTTCAACTCTGTAACCGGACACGCAACTGGTATGATTCTAGGCTTTGGACCAAGACCACTCATTTTTATAAACAAAAATAAAATTATTTAATTTCCAACACAACACTAAAATCATGCATAAGAACTGGTTTGTCATCCTGATTAGTTACAGATATACTCAGTGACTCAAAGAAACTAGAACCTAATTTCTTAAACTGCAAATTAGGAAATCTAACATCCACACTTTCACAATACGGAGCAGTTCCAGTAGGTAAGCATCTCAACAAAGTTGAAGGCTTTCCATTGTGAACATTCTCAGATGTGTTTAGTTCTTTCAAATAAACATTTAGTACTCTGTGTACTGACAAATTGACAGGACGTTTTCCAGTTATTTTAAGTTTTTTTGTCTTCATTGTTATAATACCAAACATAGCTTCATCTAAATCATCTGATCTATACCAATCTTCGTCAATATAAAATCCAAGTAAATATGCAAATCTATCTGAGATCTTTAACCAATCTTGTGTCGGAGATTCTAATGTAACAAGTAGGTTAGCTGGATTTAAAGTTGCTTTAATTTTAAAATTACTTTGAAACCATTCAGCTATAGTACAAAAGTCATAATAACCAGGCGGTAAAGCTTCAGTCTTACCACCAAAAATTACTTTATTATATATATCATCTTCTACATTAAACCATTTTACTGTATAGAACATTTCATGGATAGCTGCAGCCTTGCTACCATCACGATTATCAATCCCATTAGTTAACCACACTGGTTTGCTTGTGTCAAGATTTGTTAAGGTAATAAACATTTTTATTATCTCATATAAAAAGGATGGAATTTAAATCACCAACCATTACCACTACAAACGCATTTCAATTTAATATGGATGCCAAATATAATGTCGCACCTACTTATGAACAGAAAATAATTCAACTAAATCAACTGGATATAGCTGTGTCTGACGCAAGCGTACAAGATCTATTTCAAGTCAAAGTACCAAACCCATTTGACCATTACCTAAACCCTCCAATAACAGATGACTCAACTGCAAGAAAGTGGTCCTCAAGTCCATTACAGATGTTTCAAAACCAACTCAATTTTGCTATACTGTGTTCTACTACAGGCTGTGGTGTTTTTTATTTACAGACCATTTGAATCACTCAAACAAACTTATTAGATCTGTCTACCGTTTCCACACTTATTACCAGCTTAGACGTATACTGTCAGAACTGCATACACCTCTACCCACTGAATCCAGTTTCAACAGGTTTAACAACCCCATGGATATGAAAGCATTTGAACGCATCTGTAATGAGTTTAACATCAGTCCCAAGTATGACTTTACACAAAAACTGGATGATCACAATGGCATGGGTACATTGTATTATGCTATGAGTCACAGACAATACCCTCAAGATTATTACCCTGGTTACACTTCATTCTCATCAAAATCACAAGTCTGGTTAGGATCAATAGAGCAGAAACAGTCTAACGCCTGGACCACATTTATTTTAGACAAAAGTGACGGGTTTACTCAAGCAGGAGTCGAGCGCGTCAATGAGTCTATCAGAACATATGTCTGGTGTTTACTAGGAGCACAATCACTAACAAAATCAAACATTTTGAATGGAAGTGGAAAGTTTGAAGCACAAAAACAGTTTCTTGCTAATCTTGAAGATTCAATTAATTCAACAGTTGATCTCCCATCAAGCATACAACGCTACCAAGACGTACTCAGATATGCCAGATCAAAAGTTGACTTTGTAGTTGGCATTGGGTTATACATGTTACCATCTGATCTTCAACTCCAAATGGGAACAATAACAAATTATAATAATGAAATAATTGTTGCAGGTCGTGATCAAAAACTAGGTCTCAATCAATCTGTAAACTTAGGGGCCACAACCACACATGTACAGTCAATAAAACCATTACAGACGGTAACACCCCCGGCCCCGGCCCCAGCCCCCACACCGGCACTCATACAACCAGTACAGTCAACCCCTGACACACATGAGTCAGAAAGAACTGCATTGGTAATAGGATTAACAGGATTAGGGGTATTACTTCTTTATCTGTTTCATTAAATAACCCACGATCAACCCTCCTACTGTCACCAAAAATACCCACACATGCTCTGCCATAAACCCTACTGCCTTTGCCGCTGTACTAATCAGCCAAATGACAACAGTGCCAATTATGCCAGGCAAAGCGTCCATTGCTTTCACAGCCAATTTCTTAAGCAGGTCTGATATGTGAGACAACTGTTTCTTTACCCACGTCTGTAAATCTTTTGGGTCTGTTGGAGTCGGGGGGCCCGGGGTTGGTGGTGCTGGTGCCGGGGGTGCTCCACCACCACTGCCGGAGACAGCTAATACAACAGTACTGATAATAAACCCAAGAGCTGTAATTAAACTAGCAATTGTGATACCCTGTTCTCTGAAAAGTGTTTTCAATCTCTCAGCCAGAGTTGTGTCTTCGTGAAGTATTTTCTGAAAAGTTTCTCTAATTCTGTTAACTTGGGTTTTAAGTTTTTCCCTCCCAATACTAATGGTTTCTAACCATCCTGATCTTTCTATCTGCAAATCATTTAATCTGTGCTGTATTCTTTCTTTTATTTCTGTGTCAAGATTTCCATTGTCTGCTGTAGCCAGTTTCTCTTTTTCACGTTCTATGTGTTTATCAAGCTCTCCCAGTTTGGCAACATTATTTACCATCTCACCTCTTATCGTCTGCAATGATTTATCCAAGCCCATAATCTCCCGCATTGACAAAGGTGGATCGTCTATTGTTTTCAAAGCGTCATTTATTTGCCCTTCAGTAAATGAGGTTTCTTGTATCACAGTGTTTGCTATTTCTGGTAGGCTTGTTACAGGTGCCATTTCAATTTGTTGCCCTGTTGGCAACTTTGTTTGCGTGTCGTGAAGAACACTAGCCAGTCTTGGCGTGACAGGAGACCCTCCAATTCCAAGGTACCTTGCCAACCCAGAGTTACCACCGACTTCACCTTTAATTGTACTTAAAGCTCTAAACTTAGAAGGATTATTTTTATGTGTTAGATTTATTTTCCCTCTGTCCGTATTTACAAATAAGTGCCCTTTATCATATTCAAGTTGATTAGGATCTATTACATCTGGGTGGACACCAACACTGTCATAAAATGAGTTTACTTTATCTTTTAACAGTTCGTGATACATACTAGACATAGTTACCATTCCAGTCATATCTGTGATACTGGTATCTGAGACATTCATGTCATCCATTTCAAAATCTTCATGATTAAATCCTCCCGCTGCCATTGTTTTATTAATTTATTATTTTTTATTGTGCATAATAAAAATGACACAGTCTTACGGATCAAAGTTAGACCCATACAGAAAACTACGTGAGCCTCTGGGTGTTAAGGGCATAAGACAATCAATCGTCATCACAAACAATCCAAGTACCATAGACCAGAACCAAACACTTACAGTTAAGTTTCCAAACCTAGGTCCCAGTGACGTTATCGTTCCTGGCACTGCACGCCTTGCATTTAATATTGAACTATCATCAGACGCAGATGTAAACAGAACACTGGTTGACAATCTTGGTAGAGCAATTGTTAGAACTATTAAAGTAAAACTTGAAGGACAGGAAGTGTTTAGTCTTGACGACTCAGATGTGTTCTACTGTTACAAAGACCTTTGGCTCACAAGAGAAGAACGAGAAGACCGTATTTACCAAGGCATACAGCCATATAATGTTGGTAAACTTCGAATCAATGCTGGAGATAAATCAACATCAGCAGCCAATGACGTTATTATAGCAGAAACATATGGAACCAGATTTTACATTCCACTCGAGTTTGAAATCCTAACAGCTCATTTGCCTTATTATCAAGGGGCACTGAATGACCGTCTGAGCTTTGAACTAACTTTCAATGACTACTCCAAAGTTATTAAATCATCCGCCACAGATGCAACATATAAGATCTCTAACATTTCCTTGGAATATGAAATTGTCACACATATTGAACTAGCCAGACTCATTCAAAATCAATACCAGTCAAGACTTCCAATTTATTATGACCGTGTGATTAGACATAGTTTAATACCCAAAGACAAGAGTGACCCAATGTGGAACATAAACTTGAACACACCAGCTAGGTCACTGAAAGGTATTCTTATGTTGTTTGTTGAACCGGTGAGTCCATATAAACGGGATTCAGAAAAATTCTACAATCCTAAGATTACACATTTGTCCTGCACAATCGAAGGCTGCCCTAATCAAGTGTATGCATCTGGAATGTTACCATACCAGCACTATGACGAAACCACAAAGTATTTTGCGGGTGGAAGGATTAGAGATAAACCAGCAAACATTGCGTGCAAAGATCTACATCTGTATGATGTTAGGATCGGACAATACCTTACAAACAAATATGCACTGTGGCTAGACCTTCGTAGTACAGATGATGATTATCTTCATGGGTCAGGACGTACTGTTGAGAACGGTAGTGATGGAATAACAATTCAGATACAAAAGAAGGTTGAAACTGCTGCAGCCATTAACATATATTTGTATTTGATTTATGATGCACAACTCAATATTGCAGAAAGCAGACTGAGTGGACACATATATTAAAATTATATTGTGTATTAAAATGAACCTGAGCTTAATGACACTCGACCCACACTGTGGATTATTTTGTGGCGCCACAGGGTGTGGTAAAACTGAATTTGTACTTAACCTATTACAAACAAGATACATACACCACTTTGAAAACATTGTCATATTTTGTCCTACTATCAAACACAACAAAGCTTATCACAACCGTTTATTCATTTGGACTGACAACATATATTTAGTTGACCCTGAAAAGAAACTGAATGACTACCTACAATATTTTTACAAGCAATTTGAAGGACAGTCAACTTTGTTTATTGTTGATGACTGTTCTGCGGAGAAAGACATTGTCAAGAAGAGAAACACTCTGGCAGAACTTGCCTTCAGTGGCAGACACGCAAACGTCAGTGTATGGATTTTCACTCAGAAATATAATGCTGTACTGAAAGATTTTCGAGAACAGTTAAAGTTTATCTGTTTGTTTTACTGTAAGGATCGTGACAGCTTTGAAGACTGTCTCAGAGAGAATGATGTCATCCCAAATAAGCATGAACGTGATGATGTAAAAAATAAACTGAAATCAACTAAGCATCTAAAGCTCATTTTAAAGACAGATCAGCCCACAGGGTATGGGTTAGTAAATTGATGTAAATTAATTTATACATTTGTTTGTCTAATAAAAATGACAGACGGACAAATCATACAAGTGCTTGATCTTACACACATTTTCAAAGATGTTATGCACTTTACTGACTTAATATCACCCAAACAGACTTACATAAGCCTTTCAGCACCATCAGAAATATATGTTACATATAGTGTGACTTTGGATTATGTCGATGAGCATCGAGATGTGGAGTGCATGACAGTTGATTTAAAGACACCTACTTTTAAAGTTGATGATACCAACTATGGTTGGTTAGGGGAAATTTGTTATAGCATATTTAAACAACTACGCAAACTAAATGTTTATATTGACAGTGTTACAGTTAATAAAGTGGTATTACACAAGGTGAGCCAGCGGTAATATTTTTTCATTTATTATTTTGTCGGTCAAATAAAAATGACGGACAATGTTCAAAACCCTGGCTCATCAAACCCTGGCTCATCAAGCTTAAGAAACGTGTTTCACACAACAGACTTGCCTATATCCAATACTAATAATGTCTATGAATCAATAGAAAACTCTTTTTCTGTCATACAAGATAATCTTCTTACAGGCAGTGTGAAGATTCAGGTTGTTGCGAAAATAGAATTCACTAGAGTGGACGGTGAGGTGATTGTATCGTACATATCAACAAGACAACACACAGTTAATACAAGAAGGAAATTAGAGAACGTGTTTAGAGACAGACTATTACCTGACTTCCTTCAGGCAATTGACAGTGCAAAAATGAAGGGGTCTGGCTGGCACGAAGGGCATGTGCATGAACTGCAATTAAAGCAGTCTAGGTATCATCCTATATTAGGCAAATCATGGTTGCCACTGCCAACAGAGGTTGCAAACAAAAAGGCTGTTGTTAATATTCAGAACAATGACAACTATTGTTTCATGTGGTGTGTGCTTGCTAAACTACACTTTGTAAAATCAAAGCCTGAACGTGTATCTAACTACACCAAATTTGTAAATGAACTCGATTTTAGTGGCATTGAGTTCCCTGTTAAAATAGAAGACATAGACTTGTTTGAAAAACTAAATCCTGGTATATCTGTGAATGTGTTTGTGTGGGATAATGAATCTGAGAACAAGTTGCAACCAATTAGAGTGTCCCCAATTGCACCAACCTATGGACAGTCAGAAGATAGACATGTTGACATGTTGCTAATCGGCCCCGCCGGTGATGACAATAACTTTCACTACACAATTATCAGAAATATGTCACGACTAATTCATGGACATACAACAAAACACAATGGCAAACAGGAAGTTTGTAAAAAATGTTTACAAAGATTCTCCTCTATTGCAGTGGCACACAAACATGTTTTACACTGCAGATCAGCTGATGACATACAAACTGTACTTAAGTATCCAGATCCTGGCAGCAAGGTTTATTTTAAGAACTATGGGAATCAGCAAAAGTTGCCGTTTGTAGTGTATGCAGATTTTGAATCATTGGTTGTACCATATGAGGGTCCTGTTCCAGAGTCATTACCAAAGACTATAAAGTTGAGTGACCAAGTGGTGTGTTCTTTTGGATACATTCTTGTTAGGTCAGATGGTTTGCATTCAGAGCCTGTTATCTACAGAGGTGAAAATGCAGCATGTTTGTTTTTAACAGAAATGAGACATCTGTATAGTCAGGTAGTACAGTATCTCACAACATGCCAGATGCCTTTGGTGATGACAGAAGAAGACAAACTGAAATTTGATACAGCTGAGACGTGTTGGATTTGTGAACAACCTTTAGGTGGTGATAAAGTTCGTGACCATGATCACATAACTGGTCATTACAGAGGCGCTGCACATAGCAATTGTAACTTATTATTAAAAATAGATCCCAAGACATACAAACTGCCAATCTTTTTCCACAATCTCAAAGGTTATGATTCACACATTATCATGCAGGCTGTAGATGAGTCGTACAAAAACATAAGTTGTATTGCCCAGACAACTGAGAAATACTTAACTTTTAGGTTAGATAAATTAGCATTTTATGACTCTATGCAACATTTGTCTTTAGGGTTGGCTAGTCTGGCAGAAGGACTGACTGAGTATCCAATAACGAGTAAATATTTTGAACCAGACTTGATTAAGAAAGGTGTGTATCCGTATGAGTACATTGATCACTGGGTTGTGTTTGAAGAAACAAGACTGCCACCAAAAGAGAAATTTTATTCTACACTAACTGGAAAAGGTATTTCTGACTCTGAATATCAACACGCACTTGATGCGTGGGGTAAATTAGGGTGTCAGACGATTGGTGACTACCATGACCAGTACTTGAAAGCAGACGTTTGTTTGCTAGCAGACGTATTTGAAAGTTACCGTGAAAAGGGTTTGTTACACTACAAGCTTGACCCTGCTTGTTACATAACTAGTCCTGGCATGACATGGGATGCATTTTTGAAATCCAGTAAGATATCTATAGACCTGTTGTCTGATCGTACGATGGGTGAAATGGTAGAACGCGGATTGAGAGGAGGGATTAGTATTGCAGCAAATAACTACGCCAGAGCCAACAATAAATATCTGGACGGTTATGGTGACCTTGGCCGGGGGTTTGACCCCTCAAGGTCAAGGTCATTTATTACCTATGTAGACGCTAACAATTTGTATGGCTGGGCAATGTGTGAGTTATTGCCCTTGAAAAACTTTTGTCTGCATGATTTGTCACAGTATGATGTAACAGAGTCAGGGTTAACTAACAATATTATGAATCTTGACCGAAACGATGCGAAGGGTTGGATCTTTGAAGTAGACCTGGAGTACCCGCACCATCTACATGATTATCATAATGATTATCCATTAGCAGTTGAGAAAATGAGTATGACAGGGAAAAAAGAAGACACCAAACTTGTACCAAATTTAAATGACAAATTCAATTACGTTTGTCACTACCGCTTGCTGCAGTTTTACATCAGACATGGGTTAGTATTAAAGAAAGTTCACAGAGGAATTCAATTTGATCAGAGTGCTTTCATGAAAGATTACATAATGAAGAACACAACCCTTCGTGCCAGAGACGGCAACACTGCATTTGACAAAGACTTCTTTAAGCTTATGAACAATGCCTGTTTTGGCAAGACAATGGAAAATCCTTATCACAGAAAAGATGTGAGACTGGTCACAACTGAATCGGGCGCAATTAAACTTACAGGCAAGCCACAGTACACAGGGTATAAAGAATTTCATTCATCATTGTATGCAGTGTCACTCAAAAAAAAAGATTGTTAAACTGGACAAGCCAGTATTCATTGGTATGGCAATTCTGGAGTTGTCAAAACTGTTGATGCTTGAATTTTATTATGATTACTTCAAACCAAAATATCATGAGTGTCGTCTGCTATACACTGACACTGACTCTATGATCATAGACGTGCCTACTGAAGACTTTTACGAAGACATGAAAACAGAGTTACACATGTATGACACGTCTGACTACCCTAAAGATCACCCGCTGTTTAGCACACAAAACAAGAAAGTGCCTGGTAAGTTTAAAGATGAACTAAATGGTGTGCCAATAGTTGAGTACGTTGGACTGAGATCCAAAATGTATTCTATACTGCACCAGAAGGGAAGTCAGTCGAAAGCAAAAGGAATAAAAAAAAAACAGCAATAAAAAATAAAGACATACGTCATGAACATTACAAGCAAGTGTTAGATGGTGCATTAATGCCTGATTATCCAAACAAGTCACTGAGATCAAATAAACATAATCTTGAAATGATACAAACACACAAAAAGTCACTGGCAGTTGGAGACACGAAACGTGTGTTTCACAGTAAGGAAAAGGCTTATGCACCCGGACATTACAGGCTCAAGTTATCTGAAGATATTTGTGATGAACTGGTTGATGAATTAATTGACGACTTAGTTACTGAAATGAGTAACGGTGTCTGGGGGAATAATCTGTAATTCTTCTCTGACAAATGCCCTCTGGGGTGCAGGGTCGTACAGATAATATATTGTTGCGTCAGGACCGTCAGGACCGGGAATTATTTTTTTTTATATTGTGTACAGACGTTGACCAGATAGGGTCTGTCGCCCTGCGTCTGTCATCGTTCTCAGCCTCCCCTGGCTGATATAAATATCTCACCTGTTTAGTAAATAATCTTGTGTCTGGTGCGGGGGTTGGGGTTGGTCCTGTTTTTGGTTCTGTAATTGTTTTCAATTTAATAGCATCAGCAGGCTTTGGGTGTCCTTCATTGTTCATTGCTTTTATCACATGTGGTAATCTCTTTACCCACTCCGTTTTACGGGTGTCATGCATGAGTTCCTTAGAATACTGGTAACTGAAAAGTCTTTCTGATAACTGTTTGTTAAAGTTCTCTACAATTGCCTGTGATCTGTGCACACCTGGAATGCCTCGTCTGACCAGTACACCATGCTTTGCAAATAACTGATTAACAGCACATTTGAATTCTGATCCGTCATCAACTTGTACAAGTCTGGGGTATCTTAAAGGGCCTCTTTTATAGATACTAGATAAAGCAGTCGCAACAGTGTTAGCTGTTTTGTCAGATATGGGTTCAGCGTCTTTATACCTTGAAGCAATGTCTACAACAGTCAGTGCATACTTGTATCGTTTCTTTCTTATTGTGTCATGTGGTAAGAACAAAAGGTCCATTTGGTGTGTGTCATTTGGGGTAGTGTTTTCAAAATGGGGTCTTGTTATTTTTCTTGGAGCAGGAAGATATATCTGCCAAATTGCCTGTCTCTGTAAAATTTGCTTGACTTGATTGAGTGTTATATCTCCGCCCACAGCGGCATGTAATTTCTGAATAGCTGTTTGTCCTTTCCAATAGCCTGATGGAGAGTAATATATTTTTGATAGTTTATTTTCGGCTGCCATTTTTTCTAGCAATGAAAACTCTTGTAAAATAAACAAATGTCATTCCCACTAGAACAAAGATTATCTCCCCGTTTCTTTGTTGTGTGCTTGTTTGTAATAGTCACTTAGTTTCGGTTTTGGGATAGACATGTCTTCACCTGTGACAAGAAAATATTCCCTGATTGCTTCATCTGTATTTGAAAACGTATGTTGTGCGTGGCCTTCAAGCCTCAATTTTTCATTGATGAAATCAAGTTTTTCAATTCTATTCTTTTCATATTCCTGCTGGGCTTGAGCAAGTTTCTCAGATGCCTCATTGTGACGTTTCATTTCTTCTGCAGATTCTTCTCTACCCATTTTTGAAAAGAGATAGTTTGAGCCACTGAAAGCCAATGCGTTAACAACTGCCCCACCAATCATAATAGCTATCGTTGCCATATTATTTTTATTTACATAGAAACATTTTCTGGAATAATTCCCTGCTTGACAAGAAAATCTTTTGTCGCAATCGACGCTGTAACAACTACAATTAGCTTAGCGCTGTCTTCGAAATCGAGTCTACTCAAGTCTGCTGATTTCATTTTGAGTAGACTTTTTCCTAGCATAGAATAAGCTACTGCTAGTCCACTTATCACGGCAGAGTGATAGACAAGGTTCATCAAGTTCTTGTGTCATTCATTTTTTAAGGCAAGAAAAATTAAAATAATATTTTTATTTACTGCATATAAAATGGGTCAACGGCTTTGGGTGTTACTGGTAATGTGGCGACTTCTGGTTTTGTTTTTGGAGTGTCTGATTTTTTGGTCACTGTACGAGTCTGTGGTTTGTATTTTTTGTATAATTGATAACCTACGTAACCAAATCCGACAACAAATCCGGCAATTATATATTTTGTTGATTGAGGTTCGGGGTCAGGGTCAGGGGTAGACTGGGTTGTTTGTCTCTCACTTTGATGAGAGAGTGACGGTATTGACACAGGTCCTGACGATCCTGACGGTGGATCAGTTACATGAGTCTTTTCTGTTTGTGCCTTAAGCTGTAATTTTTTTTGCCTATTATATTCGGCTAATCTTTTTCCAGCCTCAACCCTGCCAGGACTTTTAGTCTTCGTCACAGTTTGAACCTGTGTCAAAACTGGACTGGGGTTCGGTTGTGGAGTCGTCTGGGTTTCGTCCATTTTCTTCTGCAGTAAAATTTATTTTTGAGAAATCAATATGGCTCCCAGTAACAAGTAAAGTTACCACAGGTGCAAGGTAATTTCCAAACTTGTAAAACATGACACATGCTAATTTGCCAATTGTACTTGAAACAATAGGATTGCTTTCAAGGTCGTGTGATAGGCTGTCACTATCCACAGGTAGAAAGTGACTCACTGCTTTTGTGTATAGACATACAAGAGATCGACTCAAATCACGAGTCATTAGTGAAGCAATGTGGTTTTCATATTTAGCATGAAGTTTGATTAGCTCGTCAGCGGTGAGGGATTCTATGTCTTCTGTCATGTATTGTTTTCCGAGATAAGTCTTTGATTTGCCTGACACAACTACAGAAAGAAGGCGCTGTTTTTTTTCGAGTCTAAGTCTTTGTTTTCTACAGCATTAATATCATTTAGAAGAAGTAATTCGTCTTGATTCATTTTATAATAAAAAATATTAATTTTAATGTCATTGATTTTGAAAACCTTTATTTTACTGAAAAAAATAAGGAGAAACCAAAAAAAATGGGCGGCGTTAAGGCGTGGAAGTTTGTGGTCTCAAAATCCCGGAATTTTGGGATATATATAAATTGTCCATTTCCGCCCATAGTTACTATCTCTGTTTCGATGGTCTACTTATTATCAAGCAAAATGTTGCTCAATATAATGTATGTACCCATTTTAAAACAAACCTTTACCAGAGTCCTTCTGATTACCGCCGTTGGTGCTGAAGTGGTCAGTTTCGCTATATTTGGACATAAAACATCCCAGCTTGACACTACTAACCGAACTGTACTCAGCGCAAATCCACCCACGGTTACATCTATCCAGAGCATGTGTGTTCTTCCGATTCCATTTATTTATAGAACTAAATTAACTCAATGCGAATCTTCACAGCATTATTCCGCCCAGCATAAATCGACAAAGGCTTGAATTTACTCAAAGAAAGATATCTCAATGTGACAGCACACATATACACTAGGTAGATTTACGCCCAGGTTCATTCAAGCTGTGTAGAATTTCGCTGGATATTTTCACTTTTTTTATGTATGCTTAAACATAGCGAATCTTACCCTTTTAGCGCCACTGATAGTGACACTGTATGTACTACACGTGCTAGAAACATCACATCACCACACAACTTGAAATGCAGTCCTCATTGTCTTAGAAAACCACGTAAACATACAAGCGTAAATATTAAAGGTAAAACTCCAAGATAAAATGAAAAAAATATGACAGATGTGCTGTTGGTCACAGCTCGCGCATGCGCCCATCATTTTTCTTTCATATATCTAGTTTCTAGTTTTCAAGCACTTTGTTAAACATAACTGTGGACCAATATTGGTTTGTTTTATTACTTGTAATTAGATTTCGGGTTTCTGTTATATAAAACTTTACTGTACATGTTTGAAATGTCTTTGTTTTTCTTTATTAAAAATTCTGGTTTGGGTACTATCCAGGGGCGGATCTGGGGGTGGGGGAACCCCTCCCCCCCCCTCAAAATTCGCGGTGTTTGAACACCCCCCCCCCCCATCCCCCACGTTGAATATCCCCCCACCCCCTGCCTCCTTGTTGTTTGATATTTCGGCGAATTGTGAGAGCAAGGTCTAGCGTCGGGGAGGCATTTTGTATCAGGTTGAAGGTCCCAAAGAAAAAGTTGGAAACCACCCTCCCACCCACCCACCCCCCTCTCGCCCCGTGCGCCACCCTTCCAGGTAACTGATCCGCCCCTTCTCTCATTTCTGTGTATTGAGAAAGGTGAATGTTTTATGTATTGTGAATAAAAGAGAATCTACCAGGACTTAGCAGGCGAGAAAATGTGTCTAGTATCTCGAAGGGTACATATTGGGCAAGACATCATCTGCAGTTCCATTAGATTACATTTCCAAATGATCTATCTATCTATCTATCTATCTATCTATCTATCTATCTATCTATCTATCCATCTATCTATCTATCTATCTATCTATCTATCTATCTATCTATCTATCTATCTATCTATCTATCTATCTATCTATCTATCTATCTATCTATCTATCTATCTATCTATCTATCTATCTATCTATCTATCTATCTATCTATCTATCTATCTATCCCTTAGTCTTGCTGAGCGTTGGGGCACCACTGATGACTTGGCAACCAGCTCCCTCCATTCCAGCTCTATGTCATTCTTAGTGTGTCGCTCAGCTTCAGTCCTGTCCACTCTGAGATATTGTCCTCCCACCTTTTCCTCTGTCTTCCTCTCCTTTGCCCTCCTTGTACAGTGCCTTGCAGGATTGTCTTGGCAAGCCCTGCTGATCGCGTGACATGCCCATACCACTTCAGTCCAAATGATGGTAGATGTAAATATGGGTTTACAGTGAAGTGAACGCTGGACGCGTGCAGGGGAACTGTTTGTTTGGAACAGTGTGATTGTCCCACATATAGAAAAACAACGTAAAGGCCCCGCCACACTTGCCGGTTGTGCCCCGATATTGAAGCCGATTCCGATCCGATTGCGATCGGATGACGTCAATATCCGATCCGATCCCAATCGGCTGGGAATCGGGTGTCTAGAACCTGCTCTATTTTTCCGATCCGAATCGGCCCCGGTTGTAAACTTCAACCAATCAGAGCGCGTCTCGCAAAGCATGTCACGCGTTTCAGTTTGAAAATGGCGGAAGATCAGTACCACCTTCGTTGCCGATGTCTCGCCCTCCTCTTCCCGAATATGATGCAAAACTGCTGATAATGCAAGCACATCATCATCACTGTCAAAACTAGCAGGAATTTCGCAGAACAGGAACGACTTTGATCTTTGGTTCAAACCGGTCGGTTAAACAAGTCGGGAAATGTGTAGCAGTGCACCGTTTTTATAGTCCGGCCCGATCACCTGCCGATTCGAAACTGATCGGGAATCGGCCTCAAAATCGGGCATGTGTGGCGGGGCCTTAAGAGGGCTGTGCGAAGTTTTGTTTGGCCATGCAAAAGTGGAAACTAGAAAGAGAAATGAGAGTGACAGAAACAGGCTTAGCTTATTCAGCCAGACGGCCGTATTTCCAACATTTTGGAGGCGTCATCTAATGACTATGCACCAGTTGCAGGAGGTGGATCGATCATGATAATTCAAGGGCAGTGCCAGATTAGTTTGGCGCCGACAGGCACCAAGTTAATCTGGCACTACCCTTGGATTATCATGGTCGACCCATCTCCTGCTGTAGTGCGTCAGGGCTGAATGGGTTAACTTTTTATTGATTGGAGTTCTTTTCCTCTCATTTGTGTTGCTGTGGTTTGATCGCACGCAGGACCGTGTCAGCCGATCACAGCACCTAGAGGCAGCATCATCAGTTCAGAGCAGTGCGAGACCACTCCCACGGCGTCCATGATCTGCTCGCTGAAATGTCGGTCACAATACAACCACACCTCTGGCCCGCTAAACTCCACGTGTCTGTCCAACGGTGTGTGGTCAGACGACCTGTCCACAACTGTGTGCACACTAGGTAAGCTGCCGAAATGCAATATATTAACGCGCCGACACAGGCGGTCTTTCCCCAAATCTCTCTAAGAAGAGAAATTGTTGACTTGTTAATAAAACCATTATGCTTGAAGAGGGTGAGTCCCGCGTGCACTGCGAATCTCGCTAGCACTGCGTATCACGAACACTATGTGTCGATAGAGATACGGCCGTTAGCACTACGTGTCAGTAACACTTCGGCACGATAACACTACGCTTGATAGCACTACGGCCGTTACAACTATAGCACTACGGCTCGATAACACTACGTTCGATAGCACTACGGCCGTTACAACTACGTAGCAATAGCACTACTGCTCGATAACAATACGTTCGATAGCACTACTGCCGTTACAACTACGGGCGCTGGAGCTAGCGAGCATACTACGTGTCGAGAGAACTACGCTTCTTGACCAGTGCCACTACGTAGTAGTGACACCATGTGTCGATAGACCTACACCTGACGTTAATAACGGCGAAATCGGTGTTTCCTGTATAGATTGCTAACCCAGATAGCATGCCTACGTTAGTCTTGGCTTGACTTCGCGAACGAAGATTTTATAGGAGTTAACCACGACGTCTGCAGGCTTGTTCGTGGCTGCGGAGGCCAATCCGAGACAGGCAGGTTCGACCGCAGTGCCTGCAGGGGGAGGTATGGCCAGGGTTCTGAGCTGCGGCATCTCTGTTTTTTTTTTTCTCCTGAGCCGCTTGTCCTTAAGGCTAGCTCTGTGAGAGTCCTCAAAGGAGACAGCTGCCTTGTAAATGGTGGAGCGCCAGGTGTCACGTTCCGCAGCAAGCGAAGACCACTGGTGGTGGTCGATTTGGCAGGCACTAAGTGACTTCTTGAGACAGTCTTTGTATCTCTTTTTTGGTGCCCCTCTGTCACGGTATCCAGTAGCAAGCTCGCCGAACAGGGTGATTTTTGGTAGGCGATGATCCTCCATCCTGGAGACATGCCCCGCCCAGCGGAGCTGTGTCCGCAGCAGCAAAGCCTCGATGCTCACAGTTTCAGCCTGTTCAAGGACCTCGACGTTGGTGACATAGTCACTCCAGTGAATGCCCAGGATGGTACGCAGGCAGCGCTGGTGGAAGCGTTCGAGGAGTCGTAGTTGGCTGCGGTAGAGGGCCCAGGACTCGGAACCATACTGCAGGGTGGTGAGGACCACAGCTCTGTACACGCTGATCTTGGTGCCTGTTTTCAGCTGTTGATTGTGCCACACCCGCTTGAAAAGTTGCCCGAAAGCGCTGTTCGCTTTTGCCAGCCTGCTGTCAAGCTCCTTGTCCAGCTTGGCGTCCGACGTGATAATGCAGCCAAGGTAAGTAAACTGGTGCACGGACTTTAGTTCAGACTCGCCAATGGTGATGTGAGGAGGGCGATACGCTGTCTTGGGTGCCGGCTGATGGAGGACCTCTGTCTTTTTCAGACTGACCTCGAGTCCAAAGAGCTGGGCAGCATCTGCGAAGCAAGACGTGATGCGCTGCAGGGTTCTCTCTGTGTGTGCAACGAGGGCAGCATCATCAGCAAAAAGCAGCTCACGAATCAGTTGGTCTAGGGTTTTCGTGTGGGCCTGCAGTCGTCTGAGGTTGAACAGGCTGCCATCGAGACGATACCTGATGTACACTGCATCGTCATCATCGAGGTCTACTGTGGCCTGCTTTAACATCATGCTAAAAAAGATGGTGAAGAGGGTCGGTGCCAGCACGCAGCCCTGCTTTACGCCGTTGAGAATAGGGAATGGTTTTGAGAGGTCATTGTTGAGTCTGACCTGGCCTTGCTGGTCCTCGTGTAGCTGGACAATCATGTTGAGGAACTTTGGGGGACAGCCAATTCGCTCCAGGATCTGCCACATGCCTTGCCTGCTCACAGTGTCGAACGCTTTTGTTAGGTCGACAATTGTTACGTACAGCCCTTTGTTCTGCTCGCGGCACTTCTCATGTAGCTGTCTCAGCACAAAGACCATATCGGTGGTGCTCCTGTTTGCTCTGAAGCCACACTGGCCCTCTGGGAGTTGGTCTTCAGCGATGGCAGGTACCAGCCGATTCAGGAGCAGCCTTGCAAGGATTTTCCAAGCAATGGACAGCAGGGTAATTCCTCGATAGTTGGAACAGTCAGACTTCTCGCCTTTGTTCTTGTACAGGGTGATAACGACTGCATCACGGAGATCTTTTGGTAGTGTTCCTTCCTCCCAGCAGCAGAGAAAGAGGTCATGGAGCTTGTTGTGCAGTGCTGTGCCTCCATGTTTCCAGATCTCTGGCTGTATTCCATCAATGCCTGCTGCTTTGCCACTCTTGAGCTGGTGGATGGCTGTGAGGGTCTCTTCAGCGTGGGCGGTTCGTCCAGTTCAACCTTTACTGGGAGATGTGGGATTTGTAGGACGACTGCTTCTTGAACAGTGCGCTCAGCGCTGATGAGGCTCTGAAAGTATTCCGACCAGCGGTTCAAGATGGAGTTATTATCTGTGAGGAGTGCCTGGCCATTCGCGCTTCGCAGGGGGCTTTGTACCAGGTGCCTGGGGCCATACACTGCTTTCAGTGCTTCGTAGAAGCCCTTGTAGTCACCATTGTCAGCGCAAAGCTGGGTCCTCTGTGCAAGTCTGGTCCACCACTCATTCTGGAGATCTCTGAGCTTGCGCTGGAGACTGCTGCAGACGAGGCGGAAGGCAGACTTCTTCACAGGGCAGGAAGGCTGGGCTAGGTGGGCCTGATGGGCGGCTCTTTTTTTTTTTTTTTTTTGCTAGGTTCCTGGATCTCTACATCGTTTTCGTCAAACCAGTCTTTGTTCTTCTTTCTGGCGAAACCCAAGACTTCTGCAGAGGATTTTGCAATAGCAGTTTTCAGTTGTTCCCAAAGTGTTTCAGGGGAGGAGTCTACTGGGTCCGCTGTGTCTTTGAGCCTGCGCTGTAAATCTGTCTGAAAGGCAGCTTTCACATCGTCACGCTGAAGGCTGGCAACATCAAGCTTTTTCTTGGGGGGCCCCCATTTCTTGGGTTTTGTCTTGAAGTGGAGCCTGAGTTTGCAGCGGACAAGGCAAGGTGTGGCACTCTGCGCTGGGCATCACTCTGGTGAGGAGGACGTCACTGCGGTCCCTCTGACGCACTAGGACATAGTCGATAAGGTGCCAGTTTTTGGAGCGAGGATGCATCCAGGTGGTCTTTCGACTGTCCTTTTGCTGCTGAAAAGTAGTGTTGGTGATGACCAGTTGCTGCTCCGCACAGAACTCCAACAGTAGGCGGCCATTGTCATTGCAGTTCCCCACGCCATGCTTGCCGAGGACTCCTTTCCAGGCTTCAGAGTCCTGGCCCACTCTGGCGTTGAAGTCACCAAGGATGATGACTTTGTCGTCTGCAAGGGTACTCTGTAGGAGGCTGCGCAGGTCAGTGTAAAACTTGTCCTTTTCAGCAGGCTCAGCCAGGAGGGTTGGGGAGTACACACGGAGAAGGATGACGTGTTGCTGGTGTCTCAGTGGGAGGCGCATGGACATGATGCGGTCTGAGTGGCCCGTTGGTAGGTTTTCCAGCTTAGTCGCAATGGATGTCTTGACCATGAAACCCACGCCTGAGAGCCGTCTTTCTGATGCAGGCCTGCCTGACCAGTAGAGGGTGTACCCAGCACCAAGTTCTTGGAGGCTTCCTTCGTCCGGAAGACGTACTTCGCTGAGCGCGGCGATGTCGATGTTTAACCTTCGCAATTCATGGGCAATGAGGGCGGAGCGACGTTCAGGGCGTCCGCTGTCTGCTTTGTCGAGCATGGTTCGGACGTTCCAGCATGCTACGTTGAGTCCGGTCGTGGTCGTCATGATAGTGAATCCGTTATTCTTTCTTGATTTTTGACCGCAGGAGAAGATGCCCGTTGACCGCGGCTAGCCAACTGGGGTTGCGAGGGGACGAGCTTTGGTTAGGCCACCTTTTCTAGGCCCCTCTCCGTGTGGAGCAAGCAGTGCTGTCCCTAGAGAAGGCTGCTTGGTCGTTCAGGGTGTGCCGAGTGATGTTGTCATCCCCAGGTCAACATCAGGCGACCAATATCCTGAACCGCCTGCATGTAGGTTTGAGACTGCGGCTTCCGGTGACATCTTTCACCTGCCGTTTCGCCCGTCGCCCGTCGTTACAGGACTTGGAATGTTCAGTGTCATGGTCTGTCGACGTTTCCTAAAGCCTGTGCGGTGGAGCTTTTTGGTGGAGTGCAGTGTGCGCAGTACTGGCCCCACCCTTTAAACCCTTGGTTCATCTGCCATGGCCTAGCAAGCTGGGACGATGGCATCGAGGTCCTCGGGTCGTAGGTTTTATATCAGACTGTCCTTGTCCTAGTCTCTGGCTCAAAAGCCTTCCCCGGAGACACGGGGCTTTGATGTCAGGGGTTTCCTCCCTTAGCCTTTCCGCAGCCAAGCGGCCAGGCCTGCAAGTTGTGAGTGCGCCAGGCCTGCGAGTTGTGATTGCGCGCTTAGAGTTATAATTATTATAAGATAAGCGCATTATAAATACCTACGTTAGAATAACGTTAGAAAATGATTAACATGTTTGTGAAAAAAAAAGTGTAGTGGTTTTGTCCACCACGAAGGTGATTTCAAAGACAGGGCACCGAAAAGAGGTCTCTACAAATTTGGACCCCACAACCTTTTGGTCGGAAGTCGCACGCTGTACCATCGAGCTCCCCTAGACATGGTTAGAGTTAATTTTAATGCTATACATTGGTAACAATTGAAACGTTGCAAGCTAACTTTAAGTTGACGATTATATATCGAAGAAACCTTCGTGCCTACGTCACTATAAAGTAAATCAAACGTAAAAGGCTGACATTAAAAGTCCCCTTCTCGTTGATCGGAAATCTAAAGGGAGAGAAAGATTCAGGGGAGAGAAATCTTCGCAATTTCTGCCGGGAAAATGGCGGCCCATCGGAGAGAAGCGATTTGCTGTTTTCTTTGCAAAATGTACGGATTCACAATCTGTCTCAATCGGTTTTGTTCTCTGCGTGCTGTTTTTTCTGCGTTCAGCGACGCCGATAGGAATTAAAGCAATAGTAGCGGCAAATATTGCATAACTGTAGTCGGAAACTGATAGGAGTTGGCCACCATCTCTCGCCTTCCGCACTCGCTCCACACGTACATACACTCTTTCAAGTTAGCGTCGGCATTTTGAAAGTTGTTTGTCGTCACATTTGTTTTACTTCACTACTACGCACATTGATTTGTAACGTCATCTCGTCTGCTCGAGCGCCGTCTTCTGGGCCAGTAACAACAGCCCGCTGTCACAAGTTTGCGAGATCATCTCCGGCCTGGCTGTTTCTTTGTCAACACCACCGCTATTTGAAAGGTAAACATTTCAAGCGCGTGTTTTTATTATTTTTGGAGCCCGGAATGGTGTTTCCTCTGTCTTTCTCTCCTTCCCTGCATGTTGATCTCCCCACGCTAGTAAGCACTTTCACTTGGGCCAGGAGTGATTTTTCAATAGTGCTCATTAGAACTATATTTCGGCAGAAACGGTGAAAAAGATGCTGCTTGGGATGGTAAGCCTCAGAGATCTTGAAATGGATCTTCTACGATGACGTTCGCACGTCTCTACAGAGACCATATTTGTCAGGGAGGTGTGTGTCTGTGTGTGTGTGTGTGTGTGTGTGTGTGTGTGTGTGTGTGTGTGTGTGTGTGTGTGTGTGTGTGTGTGTGTGTGTGTGCTGTCCCTGGTTCGGTTTGTGTTTGGTGTCTGTGTATCATCTTCAACATTTGTGTATACCGTATTGAAAATACGATAGACTTTAGGATGGTGCTGGTCGGAGCGCGTTCCGTAGAATGCAAAGGACATAACAGGCGGGCGGGGCTCATGGTCTGGCAAAGAAGTAACAAGATAAAAATGACGTCACATCTAACCACTCTAACCTAGCTGTTGAACGTCGTTTTGGCGCGAAGCGCCGTATGTGCGTGTGTATGTATGTGTGTGCGTATGTACGTAAACCCGAGAATCTCTGATATTACTGTATGCACAAGCTTGAAACTTGGCGAAATGCGTTGTTAAGTGGATGGCTAAGAGAGCCTCCGAGCATATTGTAATTGGATGTCTCATTGAAGACATGAAAGACCGTTTATAGAAAGTCGATTGATCAAGATTAGAATCAGCAATTTTGATTATATGCATTTGAATTTTTGGATATGGCTTGTTTGTAGAAAGATATTGGATGAGTTCGTTAGCCAGTTTTGTACCTCTTCAACATTTTCGAAAAATAAAAGTTCAATGCGGAAAAAAATGTCAAAAGTAAGACTCCTTGATTTCATCAGAAGAATCAAACAGTGACGGTGACGTAAAAGCACCAAACGCGTCAGTGTTTTATACAATGTTCCTAATTGACGCAAAGCAGCAGCACGTCAGTGTTTTACATGTGTCTGAGTTGGTGCGATGTTCTCCTTTATTTATTTTTGTATGATGTTTGCAAAGTATTAGGGGGAAAGGTGGAAAATGCATGCAAGCTCAAACAGAAGGGGCTTTGTGGGCATGGGCCATTCCACCTTATTCTTCTAAATGGCTGTGGCTACGCCAGCCCACAGAACGTATAACCGGTAGGAAGCGCCATGTGTCTGCCATCTGTGTTTGTGTGTGCCATTCTGCCGTTTGTGTTTGTGTGTGCCATTGCCAAGTGGATGAGGAAAGGGGGGTGGGGCGGGGGGGGGGGGGAGGGGGAGGAGAATTAAAGGGAGATACTGAATGAGTTCGTAATCAGCGTTGTTCCTCTTTAACTTTTTCAATAATAAATACTTCATTGTTCCAAGTTTTTGAGCCACTATTTACTACCATAAAACAATCAGCCCTGGAAGAGGCTGTGTGGGAAAAAAACAGTCAGCTCTGGAAGAGCGTGCCTTTCGGATGAGTGACGTGAAACATCAAATTCGTCACAGTGTACACGGCGTCGTGAGACCAGTGATGCCATGACGTGAAGCTTATAGTGACGACATCTTCCTGCTCGTGCTATTCTTCTTCTTCAGAATTCCTGTCGCTACACCAACCCACAGAGCGTACTAATGGCGGGAAGCGCTGTGTGTCCGTCTTTATTTGTGTGCGCCGGCGTGTGTGTTGATCAGAGGTTGGCTTAAAGAGGAGGGAAATGGATCAGAAGGATAAGATTAAAAATATGAACAACTCCAAACAATGCGGTAGACTTCGGGATGAAGATGTTACGTACATACGCATTTTGATTGTCGGTTTTCAAACCCATCGGCTGTAATGGGTCACCTCTTTTCGAACAGTGAAGATGGGATTTGTAATGATGGCACATGATGATCAAATGCTTGCTGTGCACACGAAGGTGGACACGCAAAGTAATCAGAGTCTATACGATATTTCGACTCAATGGCATGAGGGAAGATTCCAACCACTCCGTCCAATCACGGGATCAAACTAAGTATTTTCACGCCAGCTAACATGCAGCGCTACCGATGAGCGAAGTTCACGTGGGGATCTTATAGAACGAGTTTGTAAAGTGATGATTTAGTAATGGCCTAATAGCTTGCACGTGGCTTCAGCACAGCACTCTCATATAGACGATATTGTGTGTGTTTATGAGAGTGGTGTATGTGATCGGTCGATCCGCTTGCCAGTGCTTTAACTTATTCTACCCCAGACACACCACAGCAAAATAAAGATCGACCATGATAGTTAAAGGATGATGCCAGAATAGCTTGGCGCCTATTGGCGCCAAGCTATTCTGGCATCACCCTTGAAATATCATGGTCGATCTGTGTCCTGCAACGCAGTCTTCAGAAGACGACTTCAACATTTGGGGATTCCGGTCTTGGGGTAGAATGAGTTAATCTAGTACCTGGCAGTGTGAGGTATGCAGATTTGCATATTGCATCTCACGTTCCTGTTAGCGACTGGCATCAACTGAGGACAAGACATTCCAGAATTTGCAGCATCGTATTACACATCGGTGTGTAAGATGTTACAAGAAAAAATGCCACCTGTGAACGACGCTAAAATTGCAGCGAGTGTTCTGGTACGTCCTGTCATCCAACTTTGTTTTTATTTAATCTTCTTTGAGAGCTCATGTGCATTGTTTTCTGAAACGGCGATAGGGAAACAACACAGACGAGACAGCACAGCCAGGAGGCAAAAGAAGGTATATTATTTGTGTTACTTACATAGTTTCTTCCACCCTTAAGAATAAACCCCAGAAAACAGAAAACAACCTCTCTCTCTCTCTCTCTCTCTCTCTCTCTCTCTCTCTCTCTCTCTCTCTCTCTCTCTCTCTCTCTCTCTCTCTCTCTCTCTCTCTCTCTCTCTCCCCCCCCCCTCAGACACACACCAAAACAATAACAACAACAAAAAAAACAACAAAACCCACTAACAAGAAAAACAACACAAACAAACAAAACAACAAAAACAAACAAGATGGGATGAACCATAACCCACAAAGTCACTTCTATATGAGAGCTGTACTCGCTGTCAATGGTCTCTACCTTTTGTCTTTGATCTGGTTCTGATGTTGAATTATCTCCTATTGAAAAAGTCTCGCAGATCTGCAGATGCGTCAGTGAGTTCTATACGCGTCATTGATTTGTCAAACGTCATTTGTCATGACGTAAGATTTAGTTTTTAAGTAATTTTATATTTTACGTGATACGAGTTTCACTTTTGCTTCATAGGCTTGAGAAAATGGTGACAAAACTAAAACTTCACGGTACAATTTCAGTCTTGTTATAATTTGTGTAAAAGCAAGTGGACTTTACCTAGCTACATGATACACTAAGTACACGAGTCACCTGCGTGCTCTTCTGAAAGCGCGTCTATGTGTGTGTGCGTATTCGTGGGTGCGTGCGCGCGCGCTCCAAACATCGCCAAGCGGCATAGATCCTCATGCGCCTTGAGAGCGCAAGAGGATATATTCCTCCTGAAGATGCGCGCATGTTTGTTTATTTTTCGGTCCAAACTAGATTACGGCTCTGTGGTATATGGCTCGGCTTCCAAGTCTGTTCTACATCGTCTGAACACAATTCACCATCAAGGTCTGCGCATATGTCTGGGAGCCTTCAGGACATCTCCAATTCCTAGTCTGTATGCAGAGGCAGGAGAGCCTTCTTTCAGGCTCCGCCGCATCCGCCTCATCCTCAGCTACGTTCTGCAGCTGAAGGCCCATCCAGAAAATCCTGCCTATGATTGTGTTTTTACCCCGTCGTTTGCAGAGATGTATGATGCCCATTCGGGAACTGTCCGTCCACTTTCCTTACGTGTCCGACCTCATCTGCAGGCGGCCGGAGTAGACCTGGACAAAGTTTCGGAATCTCTGCAACACGTCACTCCACCCTGGCTGCTACCAGTTCCTGACATCTTGCTGGACTTGACCGCCAACAAGAAGGATTGTACTCCACCAGCCATATACCAACAGAGCCTCAATGAACTCCTTTAACTTTTTCCTGGCTATTGTCGTCTTTATACGGATGGGTCCAAGTCTGAGGATGGGAGGGTGGCTGCGGCTGCAGTATCCTCTCGCCATCCTAGCCGCCCATTTAAGCTCCGTCTTCCTGACCATTCCTGTGTATTTAGTGCAGAACTGCCGGCACTTTTGCTGGCACTCAAGCATGCCTATCAGTCTCGGGAAAGGAACTTCCTGATTCTGTCTGACTCTCTTTCTGCCCTGCAGGCCCTTCAGGGCGCGGGAACAGACCATCCACTGTTGGTGCAGATTAGAGAGTTTTACGCAGACTTGATGAAGAAATATTATGACATCATTTTTATGTGGGTCCCGGGCCATGTGGGCATCGAAGGCAACAGAATCGCAGATTCTGCTGCCAACAGTACCCGCAGTGCCCCTGTCCCTGACACACAGACTGTTTATAGTGATTTCAAACCTGTGATTAGTGCGTACATAGCCCGCGAGGGGCAGTCCGAGTGGGACAAAGAGGAAGGGAGCAAGCTTTATGAAGCTCTTCCTACGTTGTCCGAATGTCTACCTTTCCGCTGCGGCAGCCGCCGTGAGGAGACTGTCCTTGCTCGGCTCCACATCGGGCACACGTATGTTACGCATTCTTACTTACTTAAACAGGATGAGCGTCCGTGGTGTTTTGCCTGTGATGAGCAGTTTTCTGTTCGACACTTTTTGCTGTATTGTGCTGATCTAATTGACACGAGATATAAACACTTCACAGCGGACTCCTCGAAGGTTTTGTTCCGGGATGTTCCCCCGGACAAAATCTTCAATTTCGTGAGAAAATGCAATATTTTTAATAGGATCTGAGCATTCATAGCCTGTGTAAATATTTTTTATTTGCCCTTTTTCAGAGAGTTTGTATGCGCTTCTGTTAAAGACTTGTGCGACATTTTAGCCTGACATTTTTAAGCTATATTAGGGTCATTCTCTGGAAAGGTGGACCGATGGGGGGTGCACCGTAAAATTTCATATACCAGAATATTAAGAGTGTAAGGATATCTCATGTTTATATTTTTAAGCAACAGATATGTTAAATGAACACCATGATACAGTGAATTGTGCTTGTTTGTAAAAGTTTGGTTTACAGCTGTGGTTTTATTGACGAAAATCACATAATTCAAATCGCCATTTTGTTACATTTGAGTTAAAAAATAAAGCATAAATACCTCACAGTTTTGGGGAAAAACGGTTGAATTAAGATGTATTTATCCAAAACTTTACTCGCCATCATCACTTTTCTAATACTACGCATTTCTGTGAGATAAAAAGTAATTTTTATTTCACGTCTGCTTTGTAACAAATCGTGTCCACTGACGTAAAGATAAAAATAAATCAATGAAAAATTAATACGGAAATGAACGGACCTAATTTTGTGTTCTTCGCCAAACAAAATATTTAGCTAACTGATATATGAAACAAAGCAATTGTAATGGAAGAAATGACGGTAGAAATAAAATGAAATTGCGTCACTTGTATCTTCGCGTCCGGAATTCGCGTTACAAATGTGATGTCTAATGGACTGTATTTTTCACGACCGAGTTTACGGACGCTTGAATGGATAGTGCCGACCTGATGCGGAATGACACAGTGAGTGATCGCTGTGTGAAAACGACACACTGTGTGTGCTGGGAGGCAGAACTGGGGACTTTTAACGGTAGTGTCCGCGTTTTCCGTCCATGTTTACGACTAAGATTTAGGCGCCATTTCCTTCGGTCGGCACGATGAAAAGCGTTTAAAACGAAGAGTTGCGCCGGTAAGTTATGTTTGGAATTATTGAATACAAAACCTGAATGCTTATTTTACTGTTTTTATGTGTTCACAGCTATTGTTTGCAAAGTTTTGTAGCAAAAAAGAATCGATTGACTGGTGTGCCGTGACCAAGCCAATTTCAGCCCCCACTTTGAACATTCGTAATTGCAAACGAATTTTAACTAAAGCAGAGAGATTACAAATTTCATATTTTGCAGACTAGTTCCTTAGAGTGTTTCAAAATTTACATGCATGTTTTGTGTTTATTTATTTTGATATATAAATGTTCTTTTGACGTAAAGTGCATTTTGTCACATTTGTCACAAAGACTTGAAGGCGTGGGAGAAGTGAGAAAGAGCAGCAGGAAAAACAGAGGGAGGTGTGGAGACTGCAGAAACAGAAGCAGCGGGAGAACTACTCTCACCCAAAAAAAGCTGCAATAAATCGGAATAGAAGACAAGCTTATCAGGAGGAAAAGAGAAGACAATTTTCTGCATGACAAAGATCTGAAAGCACACAAACTACCAGTGATAGTCCCCAGACCACTAGCGAAAGTCCACAGTATACACGTACCCCTCGAGCACAGCGCGTTGCATTGTTTCGTGCTAAACAAGCAATGCCTTCTAACCCACACCAGTATGCAGAGACCTGGAACCAACTGGCTGATAAAGCGACTCCCAGGAAAGAAAAGGCCATACAGGAGCTGCGAGGTAATACAAATCCAACAATGCTTGGTGAAACGCTACAGCAAGCTATGCTACACCTGAAGAACAAATGCGATCAGGAGAGTCGAACGACCCGATCAGTGGTGATGAAGATATGTGAGAAGTATGGATCCATCAGTTCTAGAAGCAAACTTCTGACTGTAAACAGAAAGACAGTCATGAAAAGAATAAAAGACAAGACAAAACAGAGGCAGAAGAAAAGTCAAGAACTGTCCCAAGAAGTTGGTGACTTCTTCGAAAAAAACAGCTACACCTCTGCCAGACAAAAAGCTGGTAAGGAAAGGAAAGGCCCGGCAGGAGCTGCACAGGCCGCTCAAAGATCTGCACAACGACTATGTTAAGCAGGGAGGGAAGGCTGCTTTTAGCAGTTTTGCAAGGAGGATGCCTGCACATGTGCGTACAATGATGGCAAACCAGCGAGGCAGTGTTTATGCGAGTATTGTGCAAATGTCGAAAACAAGCTGTTCTCTATCAACAGTATCAACACCACCCCTGCATGCAAGATTCGGCATGTGTACCATGCTGTAGAAATCACAACCTGTCCCAATCCCATCAATGTGGAGACTGTGGCGTGGATAAACTTGATGACTATCTGGCTCCATTGATGAATCGCAGGGAGATCACCTGGTATTTCTGGACCACAAAAAAAGTAGAACGAAAGGGGAAGGAGATTAGCAAAAAAGTACTTTTGAAGTGTGTGGGCACCGTAACGGAAATGGTGACAGAATTGAAAAAGGAAGTAGCTTTCTTATCAGGGCATCTGTTCCGAGCTGCGTGGCAACACTCTCAGTTTGAAATACTACGGACGGCAAAGCCATTCCCATCAAACCTTATCACCGCTGTCATGGATTTTGCGGAGAACTACTCGTGTCTGCTGCAGGACGAAGTCCAATCAGCTCACTGGAACAAGGAACAAGTGACGCTTCACCCAATTTCCACTTACTACAAGTGTAACAGCTGCGATGGCGGCGTGTATGAATCTCTCATCTTTATCAGTCCTGACCTTCGGCATGACCACCACGCCGTCCACACATTTTTCACCCTTGCGCTGAACCACCTGCGTGTGGAGAGGAATCTGCATCCCCAGATTGTGCTGCAGTGTTCTGATGGATGCTCCAGCCAATACAAATCTAAGGGACCATTTGCAGATATCACTGCATGTGTGGACGACTTCGGCACAAGGGTGGAGAGGAGCTATTTTGGCAGCAGGCATGGCAAGGGGCCATGTGATGGTGAGGCAGCAGTTATCAAGCACCATGTCGCGACAGCTGTGAAAGGAAAGCGTGCTGTTGTCACGACCGCTGAGGACTGTTTTGCTTATGCCCAAGCAAGCAGCCTAAACAAGCAGCCCACCAACCATTGCCAGCATTTCCGAAGAACATTCTTCTGGGTGCCAGAAGGCATGGTGAACAGGGACCGCCCAGAAAGGGTGATGGAGACGGTCCCTGGGTCACGTGAGTTCCACCATATCAAGTCAGGCGGTATGGGTCGGCTGATCAGCAGGCACCTGTCTTGCATGTGTGAGTTTTGCTTGTATGGAGAAGGAGCCTGCCCCAACACTGCCGTCGTGGGAGAGTGGAAGGAACACTCCATGGCCCGTGCGGCACTTGAACAACCTGGTAGTGGCAGAGGCCGAAGTCCAGGTGGATCTGCACTAAGGGGAAGATCAGCAGCAAGGGGCAGACCACGAGCAGCTGGGAAAAGTCAGCCAAGACCAACTGCAGAACCTAGAGTCCCAGAAGTGCCTGTTTATTGAATACATGTTTCTTTTTTGTGGTATATTTGCTTTCCATTACTTTTGGTTGCTTTGGATGGGAAGAGTGATTTTTCCACATTACTTTTGGTTTTTTGCTCCCTTTTATTTATGTGGTGTCGACGTTACAACATAGACGGTGTCTGCGTTACAACCAAGTCATGATTCAGTTATGCACTTCTTTCCGCCACAGTATGGTGACAACTTATTTCATATTTTGTCATAGCAAAGGTTAGGTGTTAGTGCTATACACACTAGTGTTCTTTGACTTTTGCCTCTGCTCCCTATATTGTGAGCTAAAAGTGAAAAATTCCCAAATTTACGCGTGCTAAGGAGAGATTTCATTTGCAAGTGCCAAATATCAGAAATCACATAAAAAACATTGGAAGCTCTTCAAAGTGTGTAGTTTGGCTGAGTTAATAGTTTTAGAATACTTATGGAAAGAATTGCACTGAATATTGGTTGAATCAAACTTCATTTTGGTGTCCAGTGTTACAACCGAGACACTTGTCGACCCACCTGTTCACACACCAATTACACAAAAAAAAGACAGTCCTCTTGCTCTGATTTCACTGCACATGGACAAAAGCATAATTTTTTCATCAGAATATATACATTTCATTCCTATTTATTAAAGTTCATTTTTCGCTCCCCATGTAACAAATCTGACCACCTTTCCAGAGAATGACCCAATTACATCTTGTCTTAAGACCTTGCTTTTAGTCTGGCTGACCAGACTTTTACCCATTCCGCCGTGAGATGGCCTTAGTCGCCTGCTCGGCGTTAAACCCAAATAACTAACTAACTAACTACAACTGACAATGTATGACAATGTACAAACGCGCTTCCCAGCACAAACTTTTATAGTATAATAGCTTTCCGGAATAATCTAGCAAATTCATACAACACAACCAATCAGAACAGAACAAGTAACCGGATACACATAAATATTGATGAAAAAGAACTTCCTAGAATAGACTACAATAGTTTACAAAATTCGACTGCTAAATTCAACCCCAATTTTGGGAAATCCCGGTATGTAACGACGTTACACAAGAATACGCTACACAGTTCACGACCTTGCCTGAATTCTCCGGAAGTTTCAAGACTCCCCCTAATACATACTGGCTGCTAATTTCACGCTCACAGAAAACAGCGGAGATTATTTTGGCGGTTTCTAGACTCTTTGGGAATCAACTCCGTATATCAAAAGACAATCAATTCTGCTCTCTCTGCAAACGATAGCGAATCTTACTAAAAAGGCACCTGATTCGCAATCATGACAGCTCAAACAAATATCGGATCGCTTCCCACGATCAATACATGCATGCTCTCACAGAACAACACAACCACAATCGTAACAGGGGGGGTGGGGGGGGGGGGGAAGGGGGGGGGGGACGGGGGGGGGGGGTTGTATACTCTAAAATCGTGGTTTGTGATAGATGCTTTGTATGTTAATTTTTAGGACGGGTCGCAGTGGGGCGAATTTAATAGCATGTCCATGATGTCAGAAGTGGTCAGGCTAAACCTCTCACAATAGAAGTAAGAAGATAAAAAATACGTTTGTCGGGAAGCGCCCTATGTGCGTATGTACGTATGTATGTATATATGTATGTGTGTGTGTGTGTGTGTGTGTGTGTGTGTGTGTGTGTGTGTGTGTGTGTGTGTGTGTGTGTGTGTATGTATGTATGTGTGTGCGTATGTATGTAAACAAGAGAATCTCCGATATTTCTGTATACACAAGCTTGGAACTTGGCGAAATATTTTCGTAAGTGGGTGGCTAAAGGCCCCGCAACACATGCCCGGTTTTGAGGCCGATTCCCGATCAGTTTGGAATCGGTAGGTGATCGGGCCGGACTAAAAAACGTGTGCACTGCCACACATTTCCCGACTTGTTTAGCCGACCGGTTTGAACCAAAGATCAAAGTCGTACCTGTTCTGCAAAATGGCTGCTAGTTTTGACAGTGATGATGATGTGCTTGCATTATCAGCAGTTTTGCATCTCATTCGGGAAGAGGAGTGTGAAACATCAGCAACAGCGGTGGTACTGATCACAACAGGCGTGTTCCGCCATTTGCAAACTGAAACGACATGCTTTGCGAGACGCACTCTGATTGGTTGAAGCTTACAACCGGGGCCGATTCGGATCGGAAAAATAGAGCAGGTTCTATACACCTGATTCCCAGCCGATTGGGATCGGATCGGATAATTGACGTCATTCGATCGCAATCGGATCAGAATCGGCTTCAAAATCGGGGCATAACCGGCACGTGTGGCGAGGCCTAAAGAGAGCCTCCGAGCATACTGTAGCATATTGTAATTAAATGTCTCATTAAAGACATAAACAGCCGTTTATATGAAGTCGGTTGACCCAGATTAGAGTCCGTAATGTTTGTCATACTTACTTGAACATTTGCATATAGCTAGTTTGTCGAAAGACATTGGATGAGTTTCAGTGTTAGCCAGCTTTGCATCATTTCAACTTCTTTAGTGAATTTTTTTTTTCTTTTCACACACAATTAAAACACTAAAATAAACTTTACTTCTAGAGAAATTCAGACAGTGGCAGTGACGTAAAAGAGGCAACACTGTCACCACGCAGACACTGACATAATACTCTAAATATGACGTCTTTCTCTTTCTCGCGCGCGGCTCTCTCTCTCTGACTCTCTCTCTCTCTCTCTCTCTCTCTCTCTCTCTCTCTCTCTCTCTCTCTCTCTCTCTCTCTCTCTCTCTCTCTCTCTCTCTCTCTTACACACGCACAAACATGCGCGCATCTCCAGAAGGAATAGATCCTCATGCGCCCTCTAGGCGCATGAGGATCTATGCCTCTTGGAGATGTTTGAAGCGCTCGCGCATACACGCAGTTACACGCATACACACATCGACGCGCTTTGAGAAGAGCATGCAGGTGACCCGTGTACTTAGTATATCATGTAGCTAGGTAAAGTCTACTTGCTTTCACACAAATTATAGCAAGCCTGAAATTGTACCGTGAAGTTCTAGTTTTGTCACCATTTTCTCAAGCCTATGAAGCGAAAGTGAAATTCATATCAGGTAAAATATAAAATTACCTAAAAAACTGAAACTTACGTCATGACAAATGACGTTTGACAAATCAATGACGCGTAAGTCCTGCGCCTCTTGTATAACTCTGACGCTTTGGCAGATCTGCAAAACTTTTTTCAATAGGAGATAATTCAACATCAGAATCAGGTCAAAGACAAAAGGTAGAGACCATTGACAGCGAGGACAGTTCTCATATAGAAGGGACTTTGTTCATCCCATATTGTTTTCATTCTCGTGATCTGTGAAAGTGTCGTCGTGAAACGTGAAAGCCAAAACGTCCTAAAAGCGCCCTGTTTATTTCGTGACACTTGAAAACCTGCTGTCAGACGTAAATTCTGTTCACAAATCCCCCATTTCCACACCCATCCTTTTCCCCCTTCGTTTGATTTTCCTGCCGACTATGGGATGCAGTATGATTTTTTTATGCATACTACTTTGGCTGAACGCTCGGAAAGTTCAAGGTCAAAAGAGGTCCAGAAAAAAGCCATTTAGACGCATTTTCCCCCAAATGGTTTCTTCTCAAATACTATTTTCAAATTCAAACTAAACATTGTACGGAGATACCAAATGGTAAGACCTTTATTTGCATACTGGTTTGGTTGGTCCCTTGGAAATGTCAAGACTCGAAAGAGGTAAACAAATGTGTGAAAAATGCCAAGTTTTGATAAACATTTTACTTTTTGTCAAAGTTTTACATCAGTCAAATACGTGAGCCAAAAGGGCTTTGCCATTTTATAAAATTATATTTTTACTTTTATCTGATAGTTTACGGATTTGTTTTTGTCCTCATCTCTTTAGCGTTGTTACCTGAAACCCAGTCTTAGTGCTGGTTTTCGTGTTATGCTGCAGGGACTGCACGGAGCAACTTCATGTCTATCAGCCCAGACGCTTAAAGTTGAATCGAGCACTGGGAGGGCGGCGAGTGAGGCTGTCAGAGCCATCTCCACAGGGATGTACAATTCAAGGAATGTTGACATGTATCGTGATGATGTGCTTTTTCTTGTATCAGCGCTGTGAAAATGCAGGCAAACTGTTATAATTCCATTTGAGCCACATCAGATCATTAAATTTCTGAAATCATTCTTGCTGCTTTGTTATTTTCTGTTTAGTGGTTCAGTTACAGCCAAACATGATTTTAGAATACAACTGTTAGGCTAACGCAAATCAAATGAGCAAGATTACGTTAGATTAATATTTGCACAAACAGTATGGACAGGATCGAAGGCTGGCTGACTATACTAGAAGTAGATAGCATGTTTCAGTTTTTTAACCTTCACCGCCACGATGAAGAGTCAAGTCCTCACTGTTTGTACGAGCAATAATCTAACGTAATTTTGCTCATTTGATTACGTTAGTCTAACATTTGTATTATAGCGTTAATATAACGTTTGCAATTTAATGTTAGTCTAACATTTTCATTCTAACGTTTATCTAACCTTTGCAATCTAACCTTCAATTAAGGACGTTACTCTAAAGTTTGCATTCTCACGTTAATAATTATAAGGTAATTCTGCTCGTTAGATTACCGTCATTCAAATGTTTGAATTCTACCTAAAATAGGTTAGACTACAAACGTTACAAATTAGTAATTCAAATGAGCAAAACTCCGTCAGGAACTAAACCATACGCTAACGTTTTTTTTCCTAAAGTAGGAATGCTATATGTAGGAATGCTATCTGGAAGTAAGTCGCCAGCCCTGTACCCGTTAGTGCCTCCCAACCTCATCCCCACCTTCCCCCTCCCAGACCTACAAATGGGTGACGTGACACATGCAATATCCTATTTAGATTGCTGTCAGTCACCACCCCTGTGCCCCTCATTGTCTTCAACCCCCCCCCCACACACACACACACACACACACACACAGAGAGACACAGACAAACACACACACAGAGACACACACACACATCTCTCGCACCTACAATGCAGTTAGGTGCCACATGCAATTTTTTGTATATATATATATATATATATATATATATATATATATATATATATATATATATAGGAAGGTTACAAAGTAAAGTAGGTTATAGCACTGTCAGGGGACAGAAATGTGCATGATCGACCAGTGATCATAGATCTACTGTGGCCAAAAGCACAAAAAAAAAAAAAAAAAAAAAAGAGATAGGAAAGAGAGGGGGCGCTAAGAGAGTGACTGAATGCAATGCATATGGAAGCCCCCCCCCCCCCCCTCGAAGGGGGGCGTATCACATATCCACTGTTCCAGCCACTCAGTGCATGGAAATTTAAATCTAGGTCCCCCAAGGGGGGTCCAGATATTTAGCCCCTGTGGACAGCTGTTTCGGTCTTGGCGACCTCTTCAGCACACCATCGGCAATACTGGAGGAGGCAGGAAATTCTGCCTACCTGCAATGACAACCACATTTTACTGTGGTGTCTGCAGGGGCACACATTCCATGCCACCATCTAGAGTTAAATTTCCATGCACCCTAAAAGAGAACCTACCAAAAGGGGGAAGGGGTTGCAGTCGATATTGTAGTAATAAATGAAAAGAAAAGGGGAGACTGCCAGTGCTAATATTTTAGGAAGGTTACAAAGTAAAGTAGGTTATAGCACTGTCAGGGGAGAGAAATGTGCATGATCGACCAGTGATCATAGATCTACTGTGGCCAAAGCACACACAAAAAAGAGATAGGAAAGAGAGGGAGCGCTAAGTCACAGAGCCTGACTGGGTTGGAGGAGACGCCGTCGATGGTGACTGACTGAGGTCTGTCGGATAGGTATGAGAGAAACCAGGAGTTAGCAGAGTCAGTGATGCCGAAGGAGTGGTGAAGGCGGTGGAGGGGGATAGAGTGGTCTATAGTGTCGAAGGCGGCAGAGAGATCGAGTAGCGTAAGAAGGGAGATGTTGCCCGAGTCGGTGGAGAGGAGCAGGTCTTTTAGGATATGTAGAAGGGCTGTTTCAGTGCTGTGATGTTTGCGATAGGCAGACTGGAAGGGACTGAGGAGGTTGTTGTCGGCGAGGTGGAGGTTGAGCTGGTAGAAACGAGTAAAAAACGCACAGCTTCCGTCATAGCTGGATAGAGATATGTACTCACCAGCAAACAAAATGCGTCAGATGTTGTCCGTGTTTGATGTCGTAAGTTTGCATTCGTTTTATGATTAACGTAAAAAAATTATTAACCCATTCAGCCCTGACGCCCTACAGCAGGAGATGGATCGACCATGATAATTCAAGGGTAGTGCCAGATTAGCTTGGCGCCTGTCGGCGCCAAGCTAATCTGGCACTGCCCTGAAATTATCATGGTCGATCCATCTCCTGCAACTGGTGCATAGTCATTAGATGACCCCTCCAAAATTTGGGAAATACGGCCGCCGGGGTGAATGAGATAAAGGAGTTGTGCTTTGCACCAACGAGTTCGCGTTGTTTGAGAAGTTACGGCCCTTTGTTTGAGAAGTTACGGCCCTTGTTTTTAAGAGAGTGCAAACGTTGCTTTTTTATGTGTGAGGAAACTGGTTGTGGAGTCGGACAGGCCGCGAGTTATGCAGTTTTAGTGGTCTGTTTGAATTCATGAAAATTACTAAAACAGACCTTTCAATACACACTTTCAAGTCTCTCCCCCTAAGAAGTAGCTGGGTGGCTCGGCGGTAGAGTGTTCGACTCTCAACCCAAACGTCATGGGTTCGAATCCAGCTGGGGTTAAAATTTCTTCAGATCCTATTATTGTGCCCCATCTTTCAAACCACCTTTGTGGTGGACAAAAGATGTTAAGCCCTAAACGATTAACCTTTTCTCTTCTTCGAAAATAATTCCTTTCCAACTTGACGTATCATTTCTGACCTTGAGTTGAAATCCCTAAAAGACTTAACTTCCACTTTAGATGTGTAAACCAAGTACAAGAGGCGAGTAAAAGTTCTTGTTCAACATGTTTGTTTTCTCTGTACACGATGATTCAGCTTGGTTATAAGTAGGTGTACACTGTTCACATAAGATAATTCATATTCTAATTCAGAGACATAGTTCAGCATGGTAGTATGAAAACCCTGCGCTGAATAGTAGAGATGTTTCACTTTGCGCAGTGGTAGAGGCGACCACGAGGTATACCATTTTTGAGGGAAACACTTTGTTAGGCATCTGTAGTGGGTGTGGCAATCGATCAAATTAAAAATTAGCTGAATTTTTCACCTTTTTGTGCACGATAGAAAAAGTACACGCGCCAGCGACACGATACATTGTTACAACGCTGTTGCAAAAGCATCGATGCGCATTCCAGTGACGTACTGTTTGATGACGTCATATTATTTTTTTTTAAATGCTTGATCGGCGTTTATCAAAACTTAAGCCCGCAAAGCAGAATTACAAATTTGCAGTAACCAAAAAAAAAAAAAATCGAAAATCGTAAACTTACACCAAATAGTGTCATACTCGGTGGTAGCTCGTAGACCAAGCACATGCCAATAAACAGCGCTTGAAGTCCTAACTAACTAACTACCTGGAGTCCCTGCTATGTTCAGCAGGTGTAGCGGTGGTGGCGCACAAATACCTGACATGGGAGGAAGAAAATGAGGCATAATATCGAAACTGATGTTTCACGTCACTCATGCAAAAGGCATGAAGCCTTATCCAGGGATGAGTGTTTTGTTCCACACAGCCTCGTCCATCAGGGCTGACTGTTTGATGGGAGTATGTAGTGGATCGAAAAACTTGCAAAAATGAATGAATTAATATTAAAAAAGTAGCTATATGATATACTAAGTATAGGTAGGTCCACAATTTATGTTCTAGAAACCGTCAGGAACAAATGCACCACTCTGAAGTATACGTTCAAAGAAGTGCACATGCAAAAAATCAGAACTTTATGTTGATTGGCTTCCGAGATATGAGCATTTGAGTATGACCTAAAATTACCTCTTTTTGCATTTTTAAGAAAGTGCTATAGTTAGACACCTATAAAATCAAAATGTAAAGGTATAATTATGTGGTATTTACTGTCACGGATCAAAACATGTAGATGTCCTGAATTTTTTTGTAGCCTCACACATTGATACCTTTGCAATTGCAGCACACCTAATATGACCTAAACTGCAATTTGGACAGGTGTCAAAATAAAAGTCTACATGGCTCAGTCACCCTTCACTAAAAACGTTTTATCTTAGGTAATTGTCATCGTAGGCATGTGAATCATATACTAAAATGTACACAAAAACACGACACATCTGCCCTTTTGTTTTGTCTTGCCTAAATTAGACTATTGCAATGCTCATTTGGCTGGCTGTTCCCAGTGTCTGATTGGCGAACTCCAGAAAAATTCAAAACTCAGGTGCTAGGTTGATTCTTAGAGTCCGTAGATCGGATCATATCACACCCCATCTGTTTACTTTTCACTAGTTACATGTAACAGCTAGAAATCAGTATAAAATTTTATGCATGACTCAAGGACGACGGCGGACGGACGACAAACGACAGACGGACGACCACTGATCCAGAACATAAACTCACTTTTGCTTCGCACGAGAGCCCCAAAAAGAAATTTGTCACACATGTACCGATCTCTTGTGACCCTTAGTAAGCATAAATATAGGTCTTACCAACAGGTATCTCTGTAATAAGTTTGGGTTTGAAGTCCTGAATAGTATTTGAAAAAAAAAGATTTTGTCAAAATACGGCATTTTTAAACCTATTTTGGGATCATCCTTTGAGATGGGATGTGATGAAGCTCTATGCTCGTGCATAGTGTTCACACATTAGGGTTAGTACGGTACGGTTTTTTGTTAGCGGTTTGTTTGTGCCGATAGTACATGAGGCCGTGGTCCACGTGAAATCTTTAAGGGACGGTTAACACGGGAAGTTTTAGTGAGTACTGTTATAGTGAGTTCTAGGCGGAAGCTGTCTTGCAGAGCAGTAAATACGTTAATATGGGCTTTCTTGTCAGAGGAATCAGATGTGTTTGAGATAACTAGCCCGTATTCCAAGACTCTGAAGCCTAGAATTCAGGTATGTGTCTATATATGTAGTATTATTGATGCTTAGTTGAAGAATAGTATGCGTTGCTAAGAGTAATTTGTTTGTATAGTGTTGGCCGGTTTGGTTCAGTTATGTTGGTTTAGAATTCAGCAAAGTAACCGGTGTTTTTCGTATACAGTTATTTACCGAGTTGAATAACTAAAGACGTGAGATGTGTATGCTTAAGTCGCTATGAAGGTAGTACGCGGTTGGTTAAGCATAGTCTTTTCCAGTGTATAGAGTAGTGTATAGCAAGAGTGTTAGGCTATAGTCTGTTTCAAGATAGTGACAGAGATATGGGGGTGTTACGGAAGTAGACAGTTTATGAAGCACGTGTGTGTGTTTCTCATTGATCCAATATGTTGTGTGTTTAGCAAGTGTTACGTTGGGACTTTTGTTGTTGTGTTTAGAGTGCTTGTAAAGAGTGGAACGACGGACGCCGAGACGTCAGTCACAGGTGGGACCTAACGTGAGGTCATCCCTCCAGCTCCAGAGTGAGTCTGATCGGGACCAGTATACCCGGATCACAGCGAGAACTGCGCTACGGTGCGAGTACAAGGACGTCCGTGTTACAGACAGGACGACAGAAAAGAGCATACAACGGACTTGCACGCCTAGACGTCAGAAGGAACAACGTAACCAGGCAATAACATCAAACAGGTTGGAGACTGAGAACTAACACATAGCCTGGCGAGATATTGTGAATTGTGTGTGTGTGATGCTCGGATGTTAGTAGAGAAGTGTATATAGTTTGATAATCTGTTTGAACCTTTTAGTGTATAAAAGTTACTTTAGAAAGGGAGCCCGTGTGTTGAGTTTTACCGCATGAATGCGCCCGTCTGAGTCAGTGGCGGTGTATGCGTCTTTTGTGCGAGAGTCTGTGCGTACGACTGTGGGCAAGTCTGCGTGCGTTACATGGGACAACTAAATTAGTATGCATATAAAGGTCTTGTCATCATCCATTCCTTGACCTTTGTGATTGGTCAACTAAATTAGCACGCATATAAAGGTCTTGTCATCAGCTGCCTTTGAGCCAAATTTGGTTGATAACTACAAAAAAATGTGGATAAAAACTACAAATCTCTCAGAAATTGGCAATTTACACACATTTGCCAACCTCATGTAAACCTTGACCTTTCCGAGGGGTCACCCAAATTAGCATGCATAGATAGGTCTTAGTATCTTTGTACTAAGTTTGGGTTTGAAGTTGTAAATAGTATTCGAGAAAAAACATCTTTTGTCAAAATTTTTATATTTCCTGATCTCTTGTGACCCACGACCTTTCCGAGGGATAAATCATTTAGTATGCATAGGAAGATCTTACCATCAGGTATCTTCGTACCAAGTGTAGGTTTAAATTTGTGAATAACATTTGAGGAATTTAAGTTTTGTCAAAATATGGCTATTTTGACCAATTTCCTCATCCCCTGTGACCTTGACCTTTAAGAGAGGTCACTCAAATTGGCATATTTTGAAAGGTCTTGCCACAAAGTAACCTTGGGCCAGGTGTGAAGACTGTGGCTTGAATAGTCTTCGAGAAAATGCCGACGTTAAAGTTTCCCACTGACGACGGCGGACGGACGACAGACGACGGACATAGACTCACTTTTGCTTTGCACGTGAACCAAAAATGTCTTGCGTCTTATCCGGGCCGCTTACAAGGACTGGTTCCACCTCAACGAACAAACAGCACTCAAAAAAACACTTTCACAAAAATGTCTGCAAAGAATTGTTGTTATACATAACCTATATGGCACTAGCACTTTCGTTTCGTACCTCCAAACCAATGTTACCCTTTTGACGAACTACTTACGTCTGCAGAAACTGACTAATCTGCTAGACTATATAAAAGTCTCTCCAGAAAGTATCCTTGGGCCAAGTTCGAAGAGTATGGTTTGAATAGTCTCCGAGTAAATGCCAAAATTAAAGTTTACGACGGACAACGGCGGACGGACGACAAACGGTGGACGGACCACCACTGGCCCAGAACACAGATTCACCTTTGCTTCGCACATGATCCAAAAGCCCGTGGGCTAAATTTGAAATCTTATTTTAATAGACATTCAGGGCTCGGTTCACAGGCTCACTTTTGTAATCACACATGGCCAAAAATTGCAATAAACCTGATTCCTGACCAGGGCAGCACATAGCATTAATGCGGATGAAACACTTTTATCAAAGTCACTCAGTGCATGAAAATAATAAAGCTCTAGGTTTTCAATAATTATTTTGAATGTGTATGACTTACCCTGTTTACCAAAGTATCTGTACATTATGAACTGCAGAAGCTGGCTGCAAGAAGTCATGCTTGTGTTGATTCAGAATGCCAGTTGCCATGACGATACGAGCTGTTAACAGAGTGATGTGTAGACACATACGGATTTTGCCAATGGTACTTGCAATTTCAGTACATCCGATGTATCAAGTGACAGGTGGTGATAGCAGGACTTGCGACATGTTGAGCAGAGCAGGCAGTGCAAGCTGTCTCAGCTACTGTTTTTTACCAAAAATATCAAACAGAATGTATCCACTGTTTTACACGGGCTGCATGTTTGAGTCCAAGGTAACATTTCTGCATAAATAAATGTATCAACATTTCAAATGTGTTGCAAAAAGCATTTCTGTTATGCTCTTGATAAAGCATGTTAAATATCTTCAACACCATTTGAATGACTGAAAGGCAAAACCTACCTTGCAAACTGCTAATGCAATGTAGCAATTGCCACATGTTATATTGTTTTAAAGAGCTGAATTCCATGCCAATACCAACTGTCAAAGCTACCTGCTCGAGGCAGTAATGGGTAAACATATCTTGCAATATCTCCTAATTTTAATATTTCTTACATTACGTTACAATCAAAATAACCCATATCATACTGAGGCTAAAAGCTTCAAATTTGTACACTGCCCTATGCATCCTACATTATAGTACTTACAGATAAGGATATAGATCAATTGCTTTAGTTCAAGGGTGGTGCCAGAATAGCTTGGCGCCTAGAGGCGCCAAGCTATTCTGGCACTACCCTTGAACTATTTCAGTGAAACGTATTTCACACACTGGTGTATTCTGAATAATAAGGGTTAATGTGTGAAATTAATGCTGAGGAAGTGTGAAGCTTAATATGTCACAAAATAAAATTGTGGGCATTTCTGCTCTTAAGTCCCCGCCACACGTGCCGGTTGTGCCCCAATTTTGAAGCCGATTCCGATCCGATTGCGATCGGATGACGTCATATATCCGATACCGATCGCAATCGGCCGGGAATCGGGTGTTTAGAAACTGCTCCATTTTTTCGATCCGAATCGGCCCCGATCGTAAGCTTCAACCAATCAGAGCGCGTCTCGCAAAGCACGTCGTTTCAGTTTGCAAATGGCGGAAGATCATTCAACCACCTTCGTTGCCGATGTTTCGCCCGCCTCAGTCTTCCCGAATATGATGCACAACTGCTGATAATAAATAATAATAATAATAATAATAATAATAATAATAATTACGGTATTTATAATGCGCTTATCTTATAATAATTATAACTCTAAGCGCGCACTCACAACTCGCGCACGCAATCGCACGCTTTAGACAACGACTCACAAACCACAAAATAGTGAAATACATTACGACAGTCTGCTTAGGGTGGGGAGTGTGGTGGTATAGTGCTAGAACTGTTGAAAGAGGTGAGTTTTGATGGCGGACTGGAAGGAGGAGAGAGCGTGTTTCTGACGGAGAGAGAGTGGGAGAGTGTTCCAGATGGATGGACCGTATACTCAGAAGGAGCGGGGGCCGAATGTGCTGAGTTTAGTGCGGGGGATGTGGAGGCGGAGAGGGTCGGATGCGGAGCGGAGGGAGCGGGGAGTAGTGTAGGGGTGAAGTAATTTTGAGAGATAGGCGGGAGCGCAGTTGTTCAGGGATTTGTAGCCGAGAGACAGAATCTTGTATTGGATGCGTTGGGGGATGGGAAGCCAGTGAAGGAGTTTGAGCAAGGGAGTGATGTGGTCGGATTATTTCTTTCTGTGGACGAGGCGGCGGCATTGTTCTGGACGCGCTGGAGAGTGAAAGTGGTGGAGTGGGGGAGGCCGGAAAGGAGAGAGTTGCAGTAGTCGATGCGAGATAGGATGAGAGAGACAACAAGTTTGGTGGCAGCTTCGGTAGTGAGGTATTTTCTGATCTGACCGATGCGGCGGAGGTGGAAGTAGCATGCCTGGGCCGTTGCGGAAACAAAGCTGGTCATGGAAAGAGAAGAATCGAGGATAACGCCGAGGTTTTTGGCCGAGTCAGAGAGGGAGATGGGGGTGCTGTCGAGTTGAAGGTGGAGGGAGGATGGGAGCTGGGAAAGTTTCTGGCGAGTGCCTACCAGCATGGCTTCCGTTTTGTCGTCATTCAGTTAAGCTTGTTTGCTGTCATCCAGTTTTTCACGTCTTCGTAGCAGTCAGCCGTGCGAGTCGGTAGTGACTGAATGTTGTCGAGTTTGTCTTTGTCTAGTAGTTGTGAGTCGTTAGCGTAGAGGTGGTGGTGTATGTGGTGAGACTGGATGATGTTGGACAGGGGAGACGTGTAGAGTGTGAAAAGGACCGGGCCCAGGACGGACCCCTGTGGAACTCCGCAGGAGAGCGTGACTGGGGTGGAGGAGATTCCGTCGATGGTGACGGACTGCTGTCTGTCGGAGAGGTATGAGAGAAACCAGGAGTGAGCAGAGTCAGTGATGCCAAAGGAGTGGTGAAGGCGATGGAGGAGGATAGAGCGGTCTATAGTGTCGAATTCGGCAGAGAGGTCGAGTAGCGTAAGAAGGGAGATGTTGCCCGAATCGGTGGAGAGAAGCAGGTCGTTTAAGATATGTAGAAGGGCTGTTTCAGTGCTGTGATGTTTGCGATAGGCAGACTGGAAGGGACTGAGGAGGTTGTTGTCGGCGAGGTGGAGGTTGGGCTGGTTGAAAACGACCTTCTCAAGAAGCTTGGACAGGAAAGATAGACTGGAGACTGTGCGATAGTTTTTGAGTTCGTTTGTGTCGAGGTTGTGTTTTTTTTAGGAGAGAACGGACGATGTCGGACTTGAAGATATCAGGGACGGAGCCGTTCTCTAGAGATGTGTTGATGATGTCGGTAATGAATGGCAGAAGGTTTGGAAGGCCGTCCCGGTACAGAGAAGCGTGGAGAGGGTCTAGTTCGCAGGTTTTGAGAGACATGGACCTTATGGTCTTGAGGACTTAATCCTGAGAGACGGGCTGGAAGGAGGAGAGGGGGTGCCGGAAAAGGGGGTGTCGGGAGTGCAAGGCGGAGAAGGCAGAGTGTCGAGTGTGTTGCGCAGAGTTTGGATTTTGTCGGAAAAATAGGTGGAAAAAAGCAGACGGGAGTTCTTCTTTGCTGTGTGTGTTGGGGAGAGGAGAGTCTTTAGAAATGCCTAGGAGTGAGTTCATGGTGGCGTAGAGGGTTTTGGAAGAAGTGGATTCCAGGATTTTGTTTTGAAGGTGTTTACGTTTGGAGTCGGAGATCATTCTGCCGACCTTGGATCTAGTTGTTTGGAAGATCTGTCTGTGAACGGTGAGGTCAGATGCAAGCACATCATCATCTCTGTCCAAACTAGCAGCCATTTCGCTGAACAGGTACGACCTTGATCTTCGATTCAAACCGGTCGGCTAAATAAAGTCGGGGAATGTGTGGCAGTGCACACGTTTTTCCAGTCCGGTCCGATCACACTCCGATTCGAAACTGCTCACGAATCGGCCTCAAAATCGGGCATGTGTGGCGTGGCCTTTACAGCGCAGTACAGTTCCTTCTTTTATGCTCTCAAGAATGGGAAACCTCTTGTAAGTGTGCCCGCTCACTTGGACTTTACACGGTGGGGTAGAAAGGTCTGAGTGGAGGAAAGACAACATTAATACCCTATTGTATTGGCTCAGTTTAGCAATCACTGTTCACCATAGAGCTGATTTCTTCATGGCAGGATTTTCAAACACAAACCGGCATCTGACGCATACCCAGTACTGACGTTAGTTTCACTCTGTTACATCCCTAGCCCCCCTCATCCTTTTCCTGGCTGTCACTTGTGCGTACATCAGCCAAAGTCATTACAGGGGAAGGGTGCCTGTCATTCACCCCACCAGCAACAGTTTCACCACTTTTCACCATCCACCACATGTCCGGCAGTACTCAAATCGCCATCATTTTGCGCAGTTTCATCGTCGCTCTCAACATCTGCAGGCCCTGTGAACAGTCTGATTTATCTCATTTTATTCTGAGAGATCTGACCACCATTTTGACCGAGACAAAAACAAAACTCTGAAGTAAAATAAATTTCACACATACCTTCTTCTTCTTCTCGAACGCCGTCACACTTGTAGTTTGGCTCTCAAAATGAAATCTGTGGTCTTCTGTAGCGCCTCCACAGGCCCGTACAGTTTCTCTTGTAGAGTGGCGGGCTTCGGCCATATCTCCTCCCTCAGCGGCTGGTGGTTCCCACAGTCCTGGAGGATGTGCTCTGCAGTCTGCTCTGCTTCTCCACAAGGGCGCAGGGGAGATGGCACGAGGTGGAAGCGTCTGTGCAGGTGGAAATTGAGTCGGTTGTGCTCGGTCCTCAGACGAAAGATGGTCACCTGCTCTTGTCTGGACAGCTGATGGTAACTGTCTAGGGGCCGTTGTGGTGGTCTGTACACAAACTTAATGATGGTCTTCATCTCTGTGAAGCTGACTCCATTTTCATCTTGTTCTTTCTCTGCGCCCACTTTTGCCATTCTGTCAGCTTCTTCATTGCCGTAGATGCCACAGTGTGAAGGGATCCACTGCAGCACCAGTCTGGTGCACTTGATGTTTTGCAGTGCCTCTTGTAGACGTGGCAGTTTGCTTGCTGTTGCTGCCTCAAGGACAGACATGGCATCAGTAAGGAAGACAATCTGGGCATCAGGGTCTGCAGTGCCACTAAGAGTGTTAGCTGCGCGGACTAGGGCTTCCACCTCAGCTCTGTAATTTGTGCAGTGAAGGCCTGTTGGTACTGCCTCTGCCTGCCATTTTCCGTTTGACTCCGTTCGTGGTGACTCATGGTAACCGAGCACCTTACGGACTCGGGCTGAACTACAGAGGACTCGGAGGAGATCTGGCCCCCAGACATGCGGCATGCAGGCCCATCGATGTGTGGACAAGCCCTGATGCCCATGAACCAGATCCCCAGCTATGGGTAAATAGCCCCACTGCCTTGTGGGTGCCTTGGGAGAGGCAAAGGCTAGGGGAGTAAACCCTATATAAATCCGGGCAGGGATGCTCGATAGCCTTGGTTGGCAGATCTCCTTCGAGAAGGAAAACTCCGAGGAAAAACCTGAGTAGATGGGACACATACCTTATCAGCACTTGAAAAAACGACGCTGCCAATCTGTGGAACCCAGTACACAGGAATGCATACGTCATTAATGATGTGTACACAGAGTTTCCCAGGAATTCCCACAACTAAATATAGTTATGCATGAGAGCGGCTATACACAGGCTTGCCAAGGAAAGACTTCATCTTTTACAGCCTAGTAGGTCGCTTTAAATATGCGCGCCGAGACGCTAAGCTGTACAGTGATTTGCAGACAAATAATGATTTTACCCATGATAATAAGTTTCAACTGTTTGTTTTTGGTATACCGGTAATATGCCGCTAACACTAACCAAACGTGACTCAGCCACAGATGCTGCAGTCTGTAACATAAAGTGTAAAGGCTCATAGTATCAAGCCACATAAAGTGTGAAGGCTCATAGTATCAAACATATAAAGTGTGAAGGCTCATAGTATCAACGCACAAAAAGTGTGAAGGTTGATAGTATCAACTCACATAAAGTGAGAAGGCTCATAGTATCAACCCATTTACTGATTTGGCCCTGACACACCAAATCAGAAGATGGAATAATTTTGACAATTCATGGGGATTGCCAGATTTGTTGGCACCATCAAGCGCCAAGCTAATCTGGCACTACCAATGGCATTATCATGGTCAATTAACCTCGTGCGACTGGAACATTGTTATTAGGTGGCAAATCCAAAATTAGAGATATGCGGCATTGGTGTTACAAATGGGTACAAATATAGAAGTAACCTGCAGAACATTGTGACGGGCTTCTCAGTCACTACCTGCATTGTCTCACATATCAGATGGTGAAGGACCTGCATCTGTACTACAGTATGCAAACTACAAGATATAGGAATAAAAATTGCAATGCTTGCCCAGCCAAAGAAAACAAAACTACAATCTTTGGAAAAAATGTGACACTGCCAGACAACTATACATTTCTCATCACTTTTGAAATGCACTGTATGTTTATGTAAAACGTTTAACATCAAGATATTAACAAGTCAAAGGAATAATAATCGTGTAATCACCTTGCCAGGATAAAAGGTGTTAGGGTGTTTGACATGGGGCTAGTATTTTAGCTATAGGACTGAACAGAAACCTGTCCTCTTTGAGTCACCAGTGTTGTAATATGTATCCTCTCTAAGCCCAAGCCACTAATCCAAACCTCAAAATACACTGCGCTTTGCTGCCAAGTACTATGTAGCTTGGCCGCACTGCTGATTCAGTGATATGAACTGCCTCCCAGGTTCAAGTAAAGTGTGGCCATTCTGGATGTCCGGAAACATTTCACAAGCCATATAAATTAACCTATTCAGCCCTGACGCACTACAGCAGGAGATGGGTCGACCATGATAATTGAAGGGTAGTGCCAGATTAGCTTGGCGCCGACAGGTGTATAGTCGTTAGATGAAGCCTCCAAAATGTGTGAAATACGTGCGTCGGGCTGAATGAGTTAAGCATGTCTGACAGGCAATTTAACATGGAGTGCTCATTCAATCGGCTGTTTAACATAAGCAATGAGTGATGACCAAAACTAAATTGCAGCAGCATATTACTTTTAACACTGGTGCTGTTATTCACGCATAATAATAGATATTGCTGCGCAGTTAAAAATATTATTCAAGATTACAAATTGCTCCTTTTCTATGTAAAAAAAAAAATGCTGTGGTTATACACATGGTTATACACATGGTTATTCACATCACTCAGGCAACACTGAACACTTATAAGGAGGACACTGCCCAACATTACGTCAAAACATGTAGACGAAATTTGCGAAGTTTCTAGTACAAATGCAATGCTGATCTCATGTTTAGCACGTCTGCACCAAGATTGTTCATGTCCACTGAGTCCTGAAGTCATCTTTGCCAAGTGGTGAAGTGCGCCAGTTATGGGAACCCGTAGGTCTGCATACTTTTTAGCTTATGTAAAATGATTTTATTTTTTCATACGCATTAGTTAAAATGCAATTTTGGATGCCTATTGCAAATCTCGGAACAACAAGAATATTTTTTTAACAAATTCTTTCAACCCACTAACTCCATGGAGATAACAACTTATTGGTTCTAACGGAAGCCCTGCATTTCGCCGTAAACTCGCCTAAGAGAGATTCCAGAGCAGGCCCGGACTACTCTCCCAGTCAGGAAAGGTGACTGGTGTCTGATTTTGACGTGAGTCAATTCTTTGAACGCCGATTTAGTCCGTGGTTTCGCGATAAATTTAGAGCTAACGGAACGTAAGTAAACTTTCGAGAGGAAGTTCCTATGCTAATATAGTACGCTGTTGTACACTTTATTTGCAAGTTTCAAAACAAGCTACGATGATGATATCCCATATTTTAATTTTTGATTACAGTATACAACATCGCGTAATGCCGTTTTAGGAAACAGTTGAATGAATAATTAGCGACTGAGCGCGTAGTAATTTCGTAACTCAGTATGATTGGGACGGGCGGTGGCGCAGCGGTAAAAGCGCCTGCCACCAATGCTAGAGGTGTGAGGCTCGATACCCCGTTCCGGCGTCGGACTTTTCTCCTCTAGTGTCACCGTTAATTCGGGCGGACCGTCGGGAGTTCTTTCTCCGGGTACTCCGGCTCTTCCTCCCCCACGACTTTGGTATCAATTTCAGCCCACTTAATCAAATTTCAAATAATATAAACGATTTGAATGTCCAAAACTGCAGTAGCTCGCTTGAGCGTGCCCTTAGCACCACGTGATTGTTCTGTGTTTGTGTACAGTGTGTGAGTGAATGCGCGTGATTCACGTGAGCGTGCTTGTTGGGTTCAGTTCGTGGCGGCGCTTTGAGCCGATTTTCGGGATAAAGCGCCCCATTAATGCGCTGATTATTTTAAATTTAGAAGTCCACGGGGAATAACTTATGTTTTCGGGGCTGCAACATGTGACAGCGTTCACCCGAAGCAGAATAAACAAAGTCATATCAAATTCTGCGTAATATGCGCGCTAAAGACACCGAGGTGTGTTCATTCAAATGAACTTGCCGTGGCTGCTTTCATGTATGACACGTAGTGCCGATTATGAACTTGCCGTGGCTGTTTTCATGTATGACAGTTAGTGCCGATTTTTTAAAAAATGCGTGTTAAAGAAGCCTTTCCCGAGAAGCGGAGGTTTTGGTTCGTATGCGTGAATGAAAGGCACTTTTGCAAATGATGATGCGAATTTCATAATGTTCTCTGCTCACCTATGTTTGTACCTACAAATGTACACCTGCGCAGGTAAAATACGTCGCCGTTAGGTTGTGACATGCTTTAATGGCAATATAACAGCTGTGTATAGTTTTTCCATGGATCAAAATGACATAATTATGAACCATAAAAATCAGTGAAGATTTTGCGGATAAATTTGGAACCAAAAATGAGAAGAAAAAAACAACAAGAAAAAAAAAAAAAAAACATGAAAAACAACATTCGGCTCTACCTTAAGCTTTTTTGCCCTTCCCCTTCCCAAGCGTGTTTTTAGCTTTGTTGGTTATTTCCCGGTATTTTAGCCCTTTGCGTGTCGGTAGGGGATTTTGTCGCGATGTGCAGGAACCATAGCAGCAAAAACCGCTACCGACACGCAGAGTGTAAAACGCTTCGCAATGACGATTTTGCTCTTGTTGTTCTGGATTTCCTTCCAAGTTGTACATAACTTCATATTTTTTTTTTATCTTGCAGTTAAATTTTGCACCGCATTGAGTCCTTACCGTGATATTGTTTACTCACCGCCTACCTGTATGACTGAATCTTCCGAAGTCGGCACTGTATGTCAGGGAGAGTGCGCCGCTGGCGCTGACTATGTCCTTTCCTCCGGCGCTCTCAGGATTCACTGTAAAAGGGCAGAATTCTGGGACCCTGTGCCTGACCCCACTATCAAATGTATCAAGAAAGGTCAGTGGCAGCATGAAAACGCTACCCAATGCGCAAAAGGCCATCGGCCCGATGGCCTTGCGCACTGAGTAATATTGATATCGTTTATACACTCAATATGGATATCGATTATACACTCAATATGGATATCGATTATACACTCAATATGGATATCGATTATACACTCAATATGGATATCGATTATACACTCCTTGAAAAAATACTTCACTCTGATTTTTTACGACTGTAAAATTGTCATTGCATGCTTCACTCCACTTGCACGTGCAGAACTTTCTTGCAGGTCAGGTAACTACAGAGATGGAGCTGGTCTTGCATCGACAGTCCATGAGATTCAAAACTGAATCGGCTACAACCTACTGATTTTGCATTGTACATGTTTTGGGTTTATTGCATCGTAAATCAACACTCAAACTGGGTCAGATGTCTAACAATGGTGATGGAGATCTGGCTTGCCGAGTTCCACAAGGCACATGATGGTGAACACGTAACAGTGGGCTTCAGATCTAGGCTCTGTCTCCTGATGTCTTCCATATGGAGATATTTGCCCTCACACTACTTCAGATCTGGGTTCTGTCTCCTGCTGTCTGTCTTCCATATGGAGATATTTGCCCTCACACTACTTCAGATCTGGGTTCTGTCTCCTGCTGTCTTCCATATGGAGATATTTGCGCTCACACTACTTCAGATCTGGTCTCTGTCTCCTGCTGTCTTCCATAAGGAGATATTTGCCCTCACACTACTTCAGATCTGGGTTCTGTCTCCTGCTGTCTTCCATATGGGAGATATTTGCCCTCACACTACTTCAGATCTGGTCTCTGTCTCCTGCTGTCTTCCATATGGAGATATTTGCCCTCACACTGCTTTAGATCTGGGCTCTGTCTCCTACTGTCTTCCATAAGATCTGGCTTGCCGAGTTCCACAAGGCACATGATGGTGAACACGTAGCAGTGGGCTTCAGATCTAGGCTCTGTCTCCTGCTGTCTTCCATGGAGATATTTGCCCTCACACTCAGCCAAGTGTCTGCTGGGCTCCTGGTCGTATAATACTTGTTGCCTCGTGGCAGTTGTGTCTCCCCAATTCCAGAACGCGGTCATCATAGGACTGAAGATTGTTGGAGGCTATCAGCTGACTCGACAATGATGCGTCACAACTCGTCACAGAGATGCGACTTATGCCTTGCTGACGGATTGACGGGCAACAAAGTTTAATGCTGAATGGTTAGTACCAGAGAAAATCCACGTGCAGCACATGCGCTGTTTGGTATACCTCATCATGATCGTTGTGACAGCAGCATTGACACAGTACGACGCTCTTACTGGTGGGGTGGGGCAGGAGACAGTCCAGAGAATTTCACAGGCATCGAGAATGGCAACTTCTGGGGAATATTAGCTTCGAAGCTCAGACAGACCTTGCAATTTGTCCTTCAGCACAGATCTGGTGGTTGTTCGCATTGATCTTCGTCGAACAGAACTGTGTCGAGTGCCATCTCATATGAAGAAAGAGTCTGCAAGGAAACAGCTTCAGTGGTAATAATAATAATAATAATAATAATAATAATAATAATAATAATAATAATAATAATAATAATAATAATAATAATAATAATGTACATTTCTATAGCGCTTAACCTCCATGTTAATGATGCTCTAAAGCATGTTCTTAATTAAACGAACTTTAGTTCGCGAACTCTGACGAACTACAGTTCACGATCTCGGACGAACCAGGTTGGTTCTTAATTGGACGATCTAAAGGTACGGCGAACCTAGTTCGAAGTAGTTCACGAACCTCGGCAAGCCATAGTTCGCTGTCGGAAAAGGTTCGCTCAACGTGTTGAGCCAACAAAGGCGAACCTTTTCTCTGATTGATCAAAACTTTTACCCTCTTCTCCGTTGGAGATAAGAAGACAGTCACCGATACAAACAAATATGGCAGACGGCGATATTTCACTCGTGCGAAGAACAAGACCTATTTTTATTGATTTGTGGGAGGCGCAACGCTGTTTGTGGGGTCGCTACTGCAAGGAGTACAAAAACAAACATCGTTCAAATCGCGAAGCGGCATAGCGGCAGCCATTTTGAACACCTTCGGAGACAGTAAGTACGCCGAATCAAGCACTTCAGTTAAGAAAGAGAACCGTGGCAAACCTGGTTTGCTGAAGTTCGCCTAGGTTCGTTCAACCTCAATTAAGAAACAAACTAAAAGATCGCCGATCTTTTCCGATCTAGATTTGCCGATCAATAGTTCGTCTAATTAAGAACAGCTCTAAGCGTTTTACATGATTGAAAATCACAGAACAAAATGTACAAGAAAGTAAAAGCTACAATAAATGTTACAACTAAAGTGACACGTATCAAAAGCTCACGCACACACTAACGCGCGCGCGCGCGCACACACACACACACACACACACACACACACACACACACACACATACACACACACACTCACACACACACACACATACACACACACACACACACACACACACACACACACACACACACACACACACACACACACACACACTGTTACATGAACAGTTACTGCCAAAGATTGCTAATGCACTGAGAATGCGTCTTAAGAAAACAGATAGGTCTTGAGCTGCGATTTGAAAGCAGACAGAGATGGAGCATGTATGACATGAGCTGGAAGGTCGTTCGAGGTGACTGGACCAAAATATGAAAAAGAACGCTGGCCCTGGCTAGACTTCTTTCGCCTTGGAACCCTACAACTACGCTTGTCTGATGCCGAACGGAGAAATCTTGAAGGCGTGTAAATATGCACCAGGTCAGACAAATGTGGGGGTAGCTGTGGATCTTATGGGGCCAAAATCTCTGCCAGGTGAAGATGGCCATCGCTACATTCTGACCCTGGTGGACTATGCTACAGGATATCCTGAGGCCATACCACTAAAGAAGATCAACACTCTAGCAGTGACAGAGGCGACTGTGAACATGTTCAGCCGTCTGAGGATTCCTGAGGAGATCCTGAGTGGTCTAAGGACCCCGTTCGTCTCCGACTGCATGGAGGAAGTCAGTCGGCTGTTGAGCATCCGACACCTTACTACGACCCCGTACCACCCCATCTGTAACGGGTGGGTTGAAAAGTTTAACGGGACATTGAAGGCTATGCTGAAGAAATTGTGTGCTGAGTAACCTAGATTGTGGCATAGGTACATCAATGCCTTGCTCTTCGCGTACCGTGAAAGTCCCCAACATTCGACAGGGTTCTCCCCCTTTGAATTACTGAACGGCAGGACTGTAAAGGGACCCATACACATCCTGAAGGAGCTGTGGACCAAGGACATCGACGCGCCTGAGGTGAAGATCAGCTACGAGTATGTCGATCATTGACCTGAGAGAGAAGCTGGAGGATACCCTCAGGATGGCTCGAGAAGTACTGGAGAAGGCGCAAAGCAAGGGAAAGCATTACTAGGACTGCAAAGCCAAACCTCGACGGTTCCAGCCAGGTGACCAGGCGTTGGTTCTTCTCCCCACCGACAACAACAAGCTCCTGCTGCAGTGGAAGGGAC
>BTPG01000004.1:38472803-38487803 GCA_036245525.1 Semisulcospira habei
TCAGGATTCAACTCAGTGTATCAAAAGACAATCGATTCCGCTCTCTGTGCGAACGATAGCGAACCGTACTAAAAAGGTACGCGATTCGTAATCATGATAGCTCAAATAAATATCGGATCGTTTCCTAAGATTAATGCATGCATGATCTCACAATACAACACAACCACATTTGTAACAGGTGGCATATAAGACTGATCGTGCGATAATTCTGGCATTGCTGTAAGTTGCCTTTTTTCGGAAGAGTTATTATAAGTGATTGGGTCCATGGTGCGGGCCATTTCCCTGACTGCCGGATCTTATTACAGATAGTTAATAAGTCGCTTGTCATGTCTTCTCCCTCCCCCCTCCACCCCCTTGGACTAGTTCTGCAATGATGTTGTCTGCTCCTGCTGCCTTCCCTTTTTTTTTCAGCGACGTCACGGCAGCCTCTACTTCTTGTCGGAGGATGGGATAGTTGTCACTGTTGGTCAATGGAGAGAGAGGAATACTGAGAGAATTAAAGCTTCATTAACACAATGACTGAGTTAACCCCCTTAATTTTATCTTTTTGACCATCCATATCCATGTCCCCAGCACAGAGTAAATACCATTGGAAGTTACCCCTAAATCATTATTATTTAAACAGCCACATTTTTATGAAAATCAAAATTAAAACTTAAGGGGTTAACTCAGTCATTGTGTTAATAATACTTTAATTCTCTCAGTATTCCTCTCTCTCTTAATTAGCTCATATGACCGATGTACGTAAACACAGCCCGTCGCCAGCACTCTAGACCAGAATAAAATATTCATAGCACTTACAATGTATTCATAACTAGATAGATATGCACCATTACTATATCGTTACTCATAGCTGCTAGATCGATATGCGCCTTGCTTAAGTCTGTATTCACAAAACCTATCTCAATAGTTTTTCAATATGTACTACCCTTATCTTGATATTCATGAAGGGATCTCAGCGAGTAAGTTATTCTGTAGCGCATGTCCTTTGCAAGCCACCTGTGTTTGCTTTATCGTTACCATGCGTCGCTATTCAAATGTGAGAGGTGTCACTTCAGTTTATGAATAAGCCGGCTTTTGAAAGCTATTTGAAAGGCTATTTGCTGAGAGGTGTCAATAAGAAGACAGCATGTTTGAAGACTTCATATATACTCATGACTGGTACCCGAGAAATCAAACGGTGGCCATACTCTGCACTATAAACAGTTGGATAAGAAACCAACAAGTAATATCTTACACACACACACACACACACACACACACACAAACAAACAAACAAACAAACAAACAAACAAACAGACGTACACACACACAAACAAACATATGCACACACACACACACACACACACACACACATACACACACTTACAGACACTCATGTCAGTACAATTTTATTGTAAGCCTAAGCATGACAGGTGGTGTCACGGTTGATCGCCTTTTGTGTTGCCTCACGTCGCGCTATTGAATAGCGGCGGCATTCCATTCCTATTCAAGGGGCAAGCTTTTGAAAAGCTCTGAGCCGTCACAGCTATAGCCTTTCAAATCGATAAGTTGTGTCAAAGTTCAACAGGGAGACATATTACTTTTCAAAAGAGGGGGATTTCTACAAGTGGGCTTAATGTACTCATGTGGTTTCTGAGGAATTAGAAAATCAACTGGTGGTTATTACACTATACAGGCACTGAAAAAACAGCTGGATAAGAAACTACCAAGTAAAAACAATAAGTCACAACTCACTTAAAGGTTATCTTAAAGTGAGTTACAATAGGAACTTATTAACTACTTATCATTAAGAACTTATTAATTACTTATCCTAATTACTTGCAAGTACTTAATAACAACTTGACTCTAGTCACGTATACTAAGTCTTTTTTACCAAGACACAAGGGCAACGGAAAACTTTTTTTTTCTCAATAATATTCTGGTGGTGCTGATGTGGTTAAATAATTAGCCCTAAACTGTGTAACTGGCATGGCATCTCTCTGTGAAGTGTAATGAAAAAATAAACGATTACCAAATCTGATTTTTATTTGTTTAAAAGAATGTGTAGTTTTTCTGTGGTTTCCTGTACCCCTATCCTTTTTCCCTCTGCTAAAAAACTGGCCTCAAGTTCTTCAACATTCATGGGTGATTGACTACGCATTTTATTCTGGATTTCAGATTTTTGTTTCTTGTAATTATTCAAATCATCCTGGACCCGCTTAAATTCTTCGTCATCAACAAAATTATCATTCAATGCCTTACTGATAATAAGTTTAAGACTGCTCAGCTTTGCACCCGCCAAAGTACTCAATGCTTCATGTTTTTTCTAATTTCGTGTGAAACCTCTTGTTCCAGGCCTCCAAACCAAAGCAAGCCAGGCATGTAGCAACGCTAACAGCCTCAACTGCTATTCCAACCAAACTCCCAATTCCTGTGGCGAACAAAACTATACCCCCTACAGAACATGAAGCTGAAACTGCACCAATAGCCATAGAAGTGTTTTGAACAGAATTAAATACTGACTTATACCTCCTTTTGCACCGTGAGTACTTAGCCTCTTCACTTTCCAAATATTTCAAAGCTTCTGTAATATTTATTAATCTGAATGCGTCTGCCTGTAATGTTTTATCTGAAGCAATTGGCACAGCTGTCACCTGTGGATCAGGCGCAAGTGTTGTTTTAGTCGTCACATTTGTTTCAGTCGGCTCAAGCGTCGGTAGTTGCGGATAGAAGTTTACCATTTTTTTTATTGACAAATATTTTTTTTATTATTTAATCAGCAATTACATTTTGCAACTCTTCAAAAGTATACAATTTGCTGGCATAATAAAATGCAACAAGATCAATGTGTTCAAGGTTTATGTAAGTTAGACGAACAAAAGTTGTTTTGTCAACCACCACCTTGACAGTGGGAATACTGCTTGAAACATTAATAACATCATTATTTTTTGTAATGGCAATAAAGACCTTTGATGATTCTGTTACTGTTTCATTCCATGTAAGTTTAATTCCTTGTGCAATTTGAGCCTCTTTAGCAGTAGTTACTGATCTCATGTTAATTTCAAATACTATTGTCGCTTCTCTTGCGATGGGAAAGTTTATTGGTGCAAACACGACCTTTGCATCAGACCTACCCTTCCTGTGTGTAAGAAGATATCTCCGTTTCTCATAATTTTCAACTTTCAGTTTTTCTCTGCTATTGTCGTCTGAAGCAAAGCTTGGAACAAGGCTTGCAATCAGCGGCCCAGAGTTAACAACCTTCCTAAACACTAAGGCGCCTTCGTCATCAGTGTATACATAAGGACTAATAAATTCAATATTTATGTCCCAGTCAATTGTCGGTGCTGGTGCCGGCACAGGTGAAACCACCCACTTATTTCCCACATGTATTAAGTTGTAGGGCGCATTATTTACAGGTGGAGTAGGTACAGTAACATCACGAAGCTGACCAAGTTTAGGAATCTGTCTTTCACCGTCTTTCATGTCGACAATTACTTTCCTCTTGTACATGCCATTTGAATCAAGTTCAAAACCATATATTTCTCCAACATCCCCCTCCTTCTCAAAATCCTGTACATCTGCCAAATGTTTCAACTCTGTAACCGGACACGCAACTGGTATGATTCTCGGCTTTGGACCACCACTCATTTTTTATAAACAAAAATAAAATTATTTAATTTCCAACACAACACTAAAATCATGCATAATAACTGGTTTGTCATCCTGATTAGTTACAGATATACTCAGTGACTCAAAGAAACTAGAACCTAATTTCTTAAACTGCAAATTAGGAAATCTAACAACCACACTTTCACAATAGGGTGCAGTTCCAGTTGGTAAGCATCTCAGCAAAGTTGAAGGCTTTCCATTGTGAACATTCTCAGTTGTGTTTAGTTCTTTTAAATAAACATTAAATACTGTGTGTACTGACAAATTGACAGGGCGTTTCCCAGTTATTTTAAGTTTTTTTTTTTGTCTTCATTGTTATAATACCAAACTTTAATTCACCTAAATCATCTGATCTCCACCAATCTTCATCAGTATAAAATCCAAGTAAATATGCAAATCTATCTGAGATCTTTAACCAATTTTGTGTCGGAAATTCTAATGTAACAAGTAGGTTAGCTGGATTTAAAGTTGCTTTAATTTTAAAATTACTTTGAAACCATTCAGCTATAGTACAAAAGTCATAATACCCGGGTGGTAAAGCTTCAGTCTTACCATCTAAATTTACTTTATTATATATATCATCTTCTACATTAAACCATTTTACTGTGTAGAACATTTCATGGATAGCTACAGCCTTACTACCATCACGATTATCAATCCCATTAGTTAACCACACTGGTTTGCTTGTGTCAAGATTTGTTAAGGTAATAAACATTTTTATTATCTCATATAAAAAAGGATGGAATTTAAATCACCAACCATTACCACTACAAACGCATTTCAATTTAATGTGGATGCCAAATATAATGTTGCACCTACTTATGAACAGAAAATAATTCAACTAAATCAACTCGACATAGCTGTGTCTGAACAAGATCTATTTCAAGTCAAAGTACCGAATCCGTTTGACCATTACCTAAACCCTCCAATAACAGATGACTCAACTGCAAGAAAGTGGTCTTCAAGTCCACCACAGATGTTTCAAAACCAACTTAACTTTGCCATACTGTGTTCTACTACAGGCTGTGGTGTTTCATTCACAGATCATTTGAATCACTCAAACAAACTGATTAGATCTGTCTACCGTTTTCACACGTACTACCAGCTTAGACGTATACTGTCAGAACTTCATACACCACTGCCCACTGAATCCAGTTTCAACAGGTACAACAACCCCATGGATATGAAAGCATTTGAACGCATCTGTAATGAATTTAACATAAGCACTAAGTATGACTTCACACAAAAACTTGATGATCACCACGGCATTGGTACATTGTATTACGCTTTGAGTCACAGACAATACCCTCAAGATTATTACCCTGGTTACACTTCATTCTCATCAAAATCACAAGTCTGGATAGGATCAATAGAGCAGAAGCAGACTAACGCATGGACCACATTTATTTTAGATAAAACTGACGGGTTTACTCAAGCAGGAGTCGAGCGCGTAAATGAGTCAATCAGAACATATGTCTGGTGTATACTAGGTGCACAATCACTAACAAAATCGAATATTTTGAATGGAAGTGGAAAATTTGAATCTCAAAAACAATTTCTCGCAAACCTGGAAGATTCAATCAACTCAACAGTTGATCTCCCATCTAGCATACAACGCTACCAAGATGTACTCAGATATGCTAGATCAAAAGTTGACTTTGTAGTTGGCGTCGGGTTATACATGTTAACATCTGACCTTCAACTCCAAATGGGTACAATAACAAATTATAATAATGAAATCATTGTTGCAGGTGTTGGTCAAAAACTCGGTCTCAATCAATCTGTAAACTTAGGAGGAACCACTGCGCCTGTACTGTCATTAAAATCATTACAGTTGGTTACTTCCCCTGCCCCACCACTGACACCCATACAGCCAGTAATGCCCCAAACATCACTACCAACCCCTAACACACATGAATCAGAAAGAACCGCATTGACAACAGGATTAACAGGATTAGGAATATTACTTCTTTACCTGTTTTATTAAATAACCTATCAGTAACCCTCCTACTGTCACCAAAAAAACCCACACATGTTCTGCCATAAACCCAACTACCTTCGCCGCTGTACTAATAAGCCAGCTGACAACAGAGCCAATTATATTGGGTAGCGCGTCTATTGCTTTCACAGCCAATTTCTTAAGCAAGTCTGATATGTGAGACAACTGTTTCTTTACCCATGACTGTAAATCTTTTGGATCTGTGGGAGCCGGTGGGCCCGGGGTTGGTGGACCTGGCGGTGCTGGACCACCCCCAGCACTGCCAGCACCGGAGACAGCCAACACAGCAGTACTGATAATAAACCCAAGAGCTGTAATTAAACTAGCAATTGTAATACCCTGTTCTCTGAAAAGTGTTTTAAGTCTCTCAGCCAGAGTAGTGTCTTCGTGAAGTATTTTCTGAATAGTTTCTCTAATCCTGTTAACTTGGGTTTTAAGTTTTTGCCTCCCAATACTAATCGCTTCTAACCGTCCTGCTCTTTCTACCTGCAAATCATTTAATCTGTGTTGGATTCTTTCTTTCATTTCTGTGTCTGCGGTAGCCAGTTTCTCTTTTTCACGTTCTATGTGTTTATCAAGCTCTCCCAGTTTGGCAAGATTATTAACCATCTCACCTCTTATTGTCTGCAGTGATTTATCCAATCCCATAATCTCCCTCATTGACAAAGGTGGGTCGTCTATTGTTTTCAAAGCATCATTTATTTGTCCTTTAGTAAATGAGGTTTCTTGTATCACTGTGTTTGCTATTTCTGGTAGGCTTGTTACTGGTGCCATTTCAATTTGTTGCCCTGTTGGTAACTTTGTTTGCGTGTCATGAAGCACACTAGCCAGTCTTGGCGTGACAGGAGACCCACCAATACCAAGTTGACACCAGGCACTAACACCACCTTCATTTTTTATTGTACTTAAAGCCCTAAACCTACTAGGGTCTTTTTTGTTAGTCAATAGTACTTTTCCTTTGTCAACAGTATTTAAATATAAATGACCCTTGCCATCAAGTTCAAACTGGTTAAGGTCTATGTTGTCTGGGCGATTACCAACATGATCATAAAATGAGTTCACTTTGGTTTCTAAAAGTTCGTGACGTAAACTGTAAATATTTCTTGTACCAGTCATATCTGCCATATCTGTCATATCTGTTGTATTACCAAAATCATACGTGTCATCCATTTCAAAATCTTCATGATTAAATCCTCCCGCGGCCATTGTTTTATTAATTTATTATTTTTTATTGTGTATAATAAAAATGACACAGTCTTACGGATCAAAGTTAGACCCATACAGAAAACTACGTGAACCTCTGGGTGTTAAGAGCATAAAGACAATCAATCGTCATCACAAAAAATCCTAGCACAATAGACCAGAACCAAACACTTACAGTCAAGTTTCCAAACCTAGGTCCCAGTGACGTTATTGTTCCTGGCACTGCACGCCTAGAGGTAGTACCTTTGCTGTTCGGCAGCTGCGTCCTACATAGGACGGACGGGCATCACTGGTCCTCATCCATCTCCTTAATCTCTCACGTGCTGGCTCCAAGCGCCACACCCTGGCAAACCACCTCAGCTGGTGGGCTAAACCACGTGAGGGGGTGGTGTTCACATTGCACCACTAGGCGGATGAGCTGTTTCTGACAGCCAACGGCTAGAGGACGGAGGAGATCAGGTTGGATCCAACGGCCAAATGTGGGGGAGTAAACCCTTCAAATCAGGAGTGGAGCCCCGAAGGCAGACAGCTGCCTGTATTCACGCACTGTTCTGGCAGCTCCTGCAACCAAACTGGTGCCAAACGTACTGCTTTGCATTCCTTTGGATACATCAGCGAGGCCGAGAGGGGGATCTTGACGACTGGGCATCCCAGGATCTCCATACACTTCGCCCAGGCTTGCGCACTGGAGAGGTCACTCCAGTGACTGACCCAGCAAGCGCATACTCCCATTGTCTTTCGAGACAGGATGCCGAACAAAAGCACGCCTAGCATTTAATATTGAACTTTCATCAGACGCAGTTGTGAACAGAACACTAGTTAACAATCTTGGCAGAGCAATTGTTAGAACTATTAAAGTAAAACTTGAAGGACAGGAAGTGTTTAGTCTTGACGACTCCGATGTATTCTACTGTTACAAAGACCTTTGGCTCACAAGAGAAGAACGAGAAGATCGTATTTATCAAGGCATACAGCCAGATAATGTTGGTAAACTTCGAATCAATGCTGGAGACAAAACAACTACTGGGGTACCAAAGGAAGTTATAATGGCCGAAACATATGGAACCAGATTTTACATTCCACTTGAGTTTGAAATCCTAACAGCACATTTGCCTTATTATCAAGGGGCACTGAATGACCGTTTGAGTTTTGAACTAACTTTCAATGACTACTCCAAAGTTATAAAATCATCTGCCACAGATGCAACATACAAGATCTCTAACATTTCTTTGGAATACGAAATTGTCACACACACTGAACTAGCCAGACTCATTCAAAATCAATACCAGTCAAGACTTCCAATTTATTATGACAGGGTGATTAGACATAGTTTAATACCTAAAGACAAGAGCGACCCAATGTGGAACATAAACTTGAACACACCTGCCAGGTCACTTAAAGGTATTCTTATGTTGTTTGTTGAACCGGTGAGTCCATACAAAAGAGATTCGGAAAAATTCTATAATCCAAAGATTACACATTTGTCTTGTACAATCAAAGTCCGTCCTAATCAAGTGTATGCGTCTGGAATGTTACCTTATCAACACTACGATGAGATCACAAAGTATTTTGCGGGAGGAAGGATTAGAGATAAACCCGCAAACATAGTGTGCAAAGATCTACATCTGTATGATGTTAGGATCGGACAATATCTTACAAACAAATATGCACTGTGGTTAGACCTTCGCAGTACAGATGACGATTATCTTCATGGGTCAGGACGAACTGTCGAGAACGGTAGTGATGGAATAACAATTCAGATACAAAAGAAGGTTGAAACTGCTGCAGCCATTAACATATATTTGTACCTGATATATGACGCACAACTCAATATACAAGACAGTAGACTGAGTGGACACATATATTAAAATTATATTGTGTATTAAAATGAACCGGGGCTTAATGACACTCGATCCACACTGTGGCTTATTTGTTGGTGCCACAGGGTGTGGAAAGACTCAATTCGTACTTGACTTATTACAAACAAGATACATCCACCATTTTGAAAACATTGTAATATTTTGCCCTACAATCAAACACAACAAAGCTTATCACAACCGTTTTTTTATTTGGACTGACAACAACATATACTTAGTTGACCCTGAAAAGAAACTGAATGACTACCTACAATATTTTTACAAGCAATTTGAAGGACAGCCAACATTGTTTATTGTTGATGACTGTTCTGCAGAGAAAGACATTGTCAAGAAGAGAAACACTCTATCAGAACTTGCCTTCAGTGGCAGACATGCAAACATCAGTGTATGGATTCTCACTCAAAAATATAATGCTGTACTGAAAGATTTTCGAGAACAGTTAAAGTTTATCTGTTTGTTTTACTGTAAGGATCGTGACAGCTTTGAAGACTGTCTCAGAGAAAATGATGTCATCCCAAATAAGCATGAACGTGATGATGTAAAAAATAAACTGAAATCAACTAAGCATCTAAAGCTCATTTTAAAGACAGATCAGCCCACAGGTTATGGGTTAGTAAATTAATGTATACATTTGTTTGTCCAATAAAAATGACAGACGGACAAATCATACAGGTGCTTGATATCTCACACTGCTTCAAAGATGTTATGCACTTTACTGACTTAATATCACCCAAACAGACTTACATAAGCCTTTCAGCTACCATCAGAAATATATGCTACATATAGTGTGACTTTGGATTATGTCGATGAGCATCCAGATGTGGAGCGCATGACAGTTGATTTAAAGACACCTACTTTTAAAGTTAATGATACCAACTATGGTTGATTAGGAGAAGTTTGTTATAGCATATTTAAGCAACTACGCAAACTAAATGTTTATATTGACAGTGTTACAGTTAATAAAGTGGTATTACACAAGGTGAGCCAGCAGAGTCAACGTTAATATTTTTTATTTTATTATTTTGTCGGTCAAATAAAAATGACGGACAATTCACAAAGCCCTGGCCCATCAAACCCTGGCTCATCTGGTTTAAGAAACGTGTTTCACACAACAGACTTGCCTATATCTAATAGTAACAATGTTTATGAATCAATAGAAAACTCTTTTTCTGTCATACAGCTAAATCTTCTGACAGGTAGTGTTAAAATTCAGGTTGTTGCGAAAATAGAATTCACTAGAATGGACGGTGAGGTAATTGTATCATGTATATATCAACAAGACAACACACTGTTAACACAAAAAGAGAATTGGAGAACGTGTTTAGAGACAGACTATTACCATACTTTCTCCAGGCGATTGATAGTGCAAAAATGAAAGGATCTGGTTGGCACGAAGGACATGTACATGAACTACAATTGAAGCAGTCAAGGTATCATCCTATATTAGGTAAAGCATGGATACCACTGCCAACAGAAGTAGCAAACAAAAAGGCTGTTGTTAACATACAGAACAAAGACAATTTCTGTTTCATGTGGTGTGTGCTTGCTAAACTACACTTTGTGAGGTCAAGACCTGATCGTGTATCTAACTACATCAAATTTGTAAATGAACTCAACTTCAGTGGCATTGAGTTCCCTGTTAAAATAGAGGACATAGACTTGTTTGAAAAACTAAATCCTGGTATATCTGTGAATGTGTTTGTGTGGGATAATGAATCTGAGAACAAGTTACAGCCAATTAGAGCGTCCCCAATTGCTCCAACATATGGGCAGTCAGAAGATAAGCATGTTGACATGTTGCTTATCGGCGATGACAATAACTTTCACTACACAATTATCAGAAATATGTCACGTCTAATTCATGGACATACAACAAAACAAAATGGGAAACAGGAAGTGTGCAAGAGATGTTTACAGAGATTCTCTTCTATTAAAATAGCACATAATCACATCCTACATTGTAGGTCACCTGATGACATACAAACTGTACTTAAGTATCCAGATCCTGGTAGTCAAGTGTATTTTAAGAACTATGGGAATCAACAAAAGCTGCCGTTTGTAGTGTATGCAGATTTTGAATCAATAGTTGTTCAATATGAAGGTCCTGTTCCAGAGTCATTACCAAAGACTATAAAACTAAGTGACCAAGTGGTGTGTTCTTTTGGATACATTCTTGTTAGGTCAGACGGTCTTCATTCAGAACCTGTTATCTACAGAGGTGAAAATGCAGCTTGTCTGTTTTTAACAGAAATGAGACATCTGTATAGTCAGGTAGTACAATATCTCATATCAGATGCCTCTGGTGATGACAGAAGAATACAAACTGAAATTTGATACAGCTGAGACGTGTTGGATTTGTGAACAACCTTTAGGTGGTGATAAAGTTCGTGACCACGATCACATAACTGGGCGTTACAGAGGAGCTGCACATAATAATTGTAACTTGTTATTAAAAATAGATCATAAGACATATAAGTTACCAATCTTTTTCCACAATCTCAAAGGATATGATTCACACATTATCATGCAGGCTGTAGACGAGTCGTACAAAAACATTAATTGCATTGCCCAGACAACTGAGAAATACTTAACTTTTAGGTTAGACAAATTAGCATTTTATGACTCCATGCAACATTTGTCTTTAGGTCTTGCTAGTCTGGCAGAAGGACTGACTGAGTATCCAATAACAAGTAAATATTTTGAGCCAGACTTGGTTAAGAAAGGTGTCTATCCGTATGAATACATTGATCACTGGGTTGTGTTTGAGGAAACAAGACTGCCACCAAAAGAGAAATTTTATTCCACACTAACTGGAAAAGGTATTTCTGACTCTGAATACCAACACGCACTTGATGCATGGGGGAAGTTAGGATGTCAGACAATTGGTGACTATCACGACCAGTACTTGAAAGCTGATGTTTGTTTGCTAGCAGACGTATTTGAAAGTTACCGTGAGAAGGGTTTGTTACACTACAAACTTGACCCTGCCTGTTACATAACTAGTCCTGGCATGACATGGGATGCATTTTTGAAATCCAGTAAGATATCTATAGACCTGTTGTCTGATCGTACGATGGGTGAAATGGTTGAACGTGGCTTGAGGGGAGGGATTAGTATTGCAGCGAACAACTATGCCAAAGCCAACAACAAATATCTGGACAACTTTGACCCCTCAAGGTCAAGCTCATTCATTACGTACTTGGATGCATGTAACTTGTATGGGTTCGCAATGTGTGAATTATTGCCCTTGAAAAACTTTTGTTTGTATGATTTGTCACAGTATGACATAACAGACATAACTAACAATATTATGAATCTTGACCGAAACGACGCGAAGGGTTGGATCTTTGAAGTCGACCTGGAGTACCCACACCACCTACACGATTACCATAATGATTATCCCTTAGCAGTTGAGAAAATGAGTATGACGGGGAAAAAAGAAGACACCAAACTTGTACCGAATCTGAATGACAAATTCAATTATGTTTGTCACTACCGCTTGTTGCAGTTTTACATCAGACACGGGTTAGTACTAAAGAAAGTTCACAGAGGTATTCAATTTGATCAGAGTGCTTTCATGAAAGATTACATAATGAAGAACACAACCCTTCGTGCCAGAGACGGCAACACTGCATTTGACAAAGACTTCTTTAAGCTTATGAACAATGCCTGTTTTGGCAAGACAATGGAAAATCCTCATCACAGAAAAGATGTGAGACTGGTCACAACTGAATTGGGCGCAATTAAACTTACAGGCAAGCCACAGTACACAGGGTACAAAGAGTTTCATTCATCATTGTATGCAGTGTCATTCAAAAAAAAGATTGTTAAACTGGACAAGCCAGTATTCATTGGTATGGCAATTCTTGAGTTGTCAAAACTGCTGATGCTTGAATTTTATTATGATTACTTTAAACCAAAGTATCCTGAGTGTCGTCTGCTATACACTGACACTGACTATGATCATTGATGTGTGTACTGAAGACTTTTATGAAGACATGAAAACAGAGTTACACATGTATGACACGTCTGACTACCCTAAAGAACATCCACTGTACAGCACACAAAACAAAAAAGTGCCTGGAAAGTTTAAAGATGAACTGAATGGTGTGCCAATAGTTGAGTATGTTGGACTGAGATCCAAAATGTATTCTATACTGCACCAGAAGGGAAGTCAGTCGAAAACCAAAGGAATTAAAAAAACAGCAATAAAAAATAAAGACATTCGTCATGAGCATTACAAGCAAGTATTAGACAGTGCATTAATGCCTGATTATCCAAACAAGTCACTGAGATCAAACAAACATAATCTTGAAATGATTCAAACACATAAGAAATCACTTGCAGTTGGAGACACGAAAAGAGTGTTTCACACTAAGGAAAAAGCTTATGCACCTGGACATTACAGGCTCAAGTTATCTGAAGAAATAGCTGATGAACTGGTTGATGAATTAATTGATGAGTTAGTTACTGAAATGAGTAACAGTGTCTGGGGGAATAATCTGTAATTCTTCTCTGACAAATGCCCTCTGGGGCGCAGGGTCGTACAGGTAATATATTGTTGCGTCTGGACCGGGGATTATTTTTTTTATATTATAAACGGATGTTGACCAGATGGGGTCTGTCGCCCTGCGCTTTATGTCATTTTCAGCTTCCCCTGGTTGATATAGATATCTCACCTGTTTAGTAAATAAACTTGTGTCGGGTGCCTGTGCTGACATTGATTTTGGCTCTGTAATTGTTTTCATTTTAATAGCATCAGCAGGTTTTGGGTGTCCTTCATTGTTCATTGCTTTTATCACATGTGGTAATCTCTTTACCCACTCAGTGTTACGTGTGTCATGCATGAGTTCCTTAGAATACTGGTAACTGAAAAGTCTCTCTGATAATTGTTTGTTAAAGTTCTCTACAATTGCCTGTGATCTGTGCACACCTGGAATGCCGCTTCTAACCAGTACGCCATGCTTCGCAAATAACTGATTAACTGCACCTTTGAATTCTGATCCGTCATCAACTTGCACTAGTCTGGGGTATCTTAAAGGGCCTCTTTTATAGATACTTGATAAAGCAGTAGCAACTGTACTGGCTGTTTTGTCAGATATGGGTTCAGCGTCTTTGTACCTTGAAGCTATGTATACAACAGTCAGTGCATACTTGTATCTTTTCTTTCTTATTGTGTCATGCGGAAGAAACAGGAGGTCCATTTGGTGTGTGTCATTTGGTGTTGTGTTTTGAAAATGGGGTCTAGATATTTTTCTTGGAGCAGGGAGATATATCTGCCAAATTGCCTGTCTCTGTAACCATTGTTTGACTTGATTGAGTGTTATATCTCCACCCACAGCGGCATGTAATTTCTGAATAGCGGTTGCTCCTTTATAATACCCTGATAGTGAGTAATATATTTTCAATAGTTTATTTTCGGCTGCCATTTTTTCTAGCAATGAAAACTCCAGTAAAATAAACAAATATCATTCCCACTAGAACAAAGATTATCTCCCCGTTTCTTTGTTCTGGGCTTGGTTGATAGTAGTCACTTAGTTTTGGTTTCGGTATAGACATGTCTTCACCTGTGACAAGATAGTATTCCCTGATTGCGTCGTCTGTATTTGAAAACGTATGTTGTGCGTGGTTTTCTAGACGTAGTTTTTCATTGATAAAATCAAGTTTCTCAATTCTATTCTTTTCATACGCCTGTTCTGCCTGTGCTAATTTTTCTGACGCTTCATTATGACGCTTCATTTCTTCTGCAGATTCTCTTCTCTACCCATTTTAGAAAAGAGATTAGAGCCACTAAACGCGAGGGTATTGACCATCGCTCCTCCTATCATAATAGCTATCGTCGCCATATTATTTTTATTTACATAGAAACATTTTCGGGAATAATTCCCTGCTTGACAAGAAAATCTTTTGTTGCAATTGACGCTGTAACAACTGCAATTAGCTTAACTGAATCTTCCAGATCCAATCTACTGAGATCTGCTGATTTCATTTTGAGTAGACTTTTTCCCAGCATAGAAAACGCTACTGCTAGTCCACTGATTACTGCAGAGTGATACACAAGATTCATTATGTTTTTTGAGTCATTCATTTCTTAGGCAATAAAAATTAAAATAAATAAATTTATTAGTGCATGATAAATGGGTCGACAACTTTGGGTATTGTTGGTAATGTGGAGACTTCTGTTTTTGATGATGGAGTGTTTAATTTTTTGGTCACTGTACGAGTGTGCGGCTTGTATTTTTTGTATAATTGGTAAGCTACAAAACCAGA
>BTPG01000004.1:38492803-38497803 GCA_036245525.1 Semisulcospira habei
TGATACCACACGAAAGTAGTCGGCAATTGGCGATTTGAACCAGTCCAGTCATTACCAGATAGTACCAGAAGCATCAGAAGGCTAATGCTATGTGTGCCTAAGCATTACTTTTTTTTTTTTTTAAAATATAGTTTAGACAACCAGTAGAATCCTGTCCTTTGTATCGGCAAATATTAGTAATCAAACGTGCCGTGGAGCATGTGTTCGTGCTTGTTTCTTTGTATCGGCAAATCTTAGTAATCAAACGTGCCCTGGAGCAGGTTTTCGTGCTTCTTATTTGTATCGGTAAATCTTAGTAATCAAAACGTGCCCTGGAGCAGGTTTTCGTGCTTCTTATTTGTATCGGTAAATCTTAGTAATCAAAACGTGCCCTGGAGCAGGGTTTCGTGCTTATTACTTTGTATCGGCAAATCTTTTTAATCAAAACGTGCCCTGGAGCAGATTTGCATTCTTGTTACTTTGTATCGGCAAATCTGAGTAATCGAACGTGCCCTGGAGCATGTGTTCGTGCTTGTTACTTTGTATCGGCAAATCTTAGTAATCAAACGTGCCCTGGAGCATGATTTCGTGGTTGTTAATGGAGCGTGTGATAACCAGAAGAATCGAGAAGCAAACATAATATCATTATTCAAGCCAGGGGTGACTATCATCCATGCCGCCAAATACATTGTGGAAAAATGTAAGGGTATTCAGATTTCAAAATCAGCGAAGTAATGTGTTATGCCACCGATTAGACACGCCACTCGTCTACATTTCAACAACATTGATTTTGTTGTGTCGGTCACGTAATCAGAGTGGGAGCCGTGACTATGGCTGTGGGTAGGTAGGTCCGCCCCTATGCAAACAGTGGGTGACATAGAGTGGGAGCCGTGACTAAGGCTGTGGGTAGGTAGGTCCGCCGCTATGCAAACAGTGGGTGACATCAGTGGCGGAGAGCGATATTTAGCTATTTTGCATCAAGAGCTGCTCTCAGCATATAGCACGCGTTACAAAAACAAAAACATGGACGAATAAAGCATCATCCGGACTACAGTTCTGTCGTGTTTGATTTGTTCTGAAAAGAAAGATGTATTTGTAGCACCGCCGAATGTGGAGCAGGGGTAAGCGTCACAAACAAACTTGGTCAGCTGTCTGTGAGAGCCCCGCACAGAGCCGCGCTACAGTGGCTATCTACAGAAAAACCGCTTGCGCAAATCTAAGATAGAACGCACAGCGTTATATTTGGTATCGTTGAAAAGAGCTTTTCCTGCCCTTTAGCGTGATGCCTGGCGCATGTTTGAATTAATGAGGAAAATGCATCAGATTTTGATGTGAAACTTTCATTTTTTTTTTTAAATCATGAGATATGTTATCTGGGAATGACCGTGCGCACATGCGCCAGCTACCGGTAAAAAAGCTCATTCAACCCCCTTTCGATCGATACATCATTTGACACGGGCGATCAAATTTTGGATTTGCGCAATGGCTTTGAAACTGACACCCAAATGCGCAAATACAACTTCACAAAGGCGCCCGCGATAGAATCTTTTTTTCCGTCAACGATGACGCAAACTTTGCTTGTGACTTGCAGAAAACATTGCGCAAGTACACAAACGTTCATGATTAATGATAGGCAACGAAACATTCAGCAATATAAACTACAAGATGGGATGAATCATAACCCACAAAATCCTTTCTATATGAGAGCTGTCCTCGCTGTCAATTTTCTCTCTACCTTTTGTCTTTGACCTGATTCTGATGTTGCATTATCTCCTATTGAAAAAGTCTCGCAGATCTACCAATGCGTCAGTGAGTTATATAAGGGGTGCAGAACATACGCGTCATTGATTTGTCAAACGTCATTTGTCATGACGTATGTTTGTTTTGTTTGCTTGCTTTTATACAACCTTTTATAGGAAATCGATTGACCCAGATTAGAGCCCGTAATTTTTGTCATATTTACTTGAACTTTTGCATATAACTAGTTTGTGTGTGTGTGTGTGTGTGTGTGTGAGAGAGAGAGAGAGAGAGAGAGAGAGAGAGAGAGAGAGAGAGAGAGAGAGAGAGAGAGAGAGAGAGAGAGAGAGAGAGAGACGCGCGCGCGAAAGACAATGACGTCATATTTAGGGTATTATGTCAGTGTTTGCGTGGTGACGCAGTTGCCTTTTTTACGTCACCGCCACTGTCTGACTTTCTCTAGAAGTCAACTTTTGTGTGTGTTTTAATTCTTTTCTGAAAAGAAGTTGAAAGGATACAAAGCTGGCTAACGAACTCATCACATGTCTTTCTCCAAACTAGTTATATGCAAAAGTTCAAGTAAATATGACAAAAATTACGGGCTCTAATCTGGGTCAATCGATTTCCTATAAAAGGTTGTTTATGGCTTCAATGAGACATTCAATGAGAGGATTTAACTCCCTGCTGCTGCCACTAGGTGGCTTAAACACAGTAGGGGCTAAACGCGACATTCTCAGTGTTTCAGTTGATCCCTGTCGTACACATTATCTTGCGTCCTCGCGATACTGATACTGCATGCCACGGGTTTGTCGTTTTTCTGTTCACAGGCTTTCGTTTTTATCTGGTATATCGCACAGTAGGATTAGTTAATGTGGTTTACTGCGCTTAGCGTGTCCGGATTCTATGTCATCCAATCGGGCACCGTGTTTGGGAGCGGCTTGTAGTGTAGCGCGATTACTGAAACCTATGCACACGAACAGGTATCACTTAAGACATCGAGAATAGTGACTTTTCCACTTATAAAGCAGCGACACCACACTGTAGCAGGAAAAGACAATGTTATTTAAGTCGACCATTACAATATGCTCGGAGGCTCTCTTAACCACCCACTTAAGCAAGTATTTCGCCAAGTTTCAAGCTTGTGTGTAAGGAAATAATTATCGGATATTGTCTTGTTTCTCTTGGCTTGACTTCGCGAACGAAGATTCTATAGGGCTTGCCCACGTCGTCTGCAGGCATTTTCGTGGCTGCGGAGGCCAATCCGGGACAGGCAGGTTCGACCGCAGTGGCTGCAGGGGAAGGTCTGGTCAGGGTTCTGAGTTATGACAGCTCTGTTTTTTCTTCTGAGCCGCTTGTCTTTAAGGTTAGCTCTGCGAGAGTCCTCAAAGGAGACGGCTGCCTTGTGAATGGTGGAGCGCCAGGTGTCACGGTCCGCAGCAAGCAAAGACCATTGGCGGTGGTCGATTTGGCAGGCACCAAGTGACTTCTTGAGACCGTCTTTGTGTCTTGTTTACATACATACGAACACGCATACATACATACACACATCCGCACATAGGACGCTTCGCGCCAAATGTACGTTCAGTAGCGATGTTAGCGTATCTAGACATGACGTAATATGTATCTTGTGTCACAGAGTGCCTATTATGTATAGTATAACCTGATCAGTGTTAAATAACTGATTAGAGTTAAATGTCAGGTCAAGAGCCAGGTACGAGATATTGACCGAAACGGAGTTATAATCGTGAACCGCAAGGCTTGACCCAGAAAAATACGGCCAAGTGTGGGATATTGGTTACCTATAAGAATCGTATATCTTGTGTGAAGGATAGGAAATAGTTATTCGTATAGGTATAAGTGGCGGGTGTCCAAACAAGTGTAGGCTGGGTCGAGTGGAAAGACTGAATCAGGACTTTTGGTTGTGTCCAAATAAGAGTATGACGGGTCAAGTGATAACAATGACGCAGGACTTTTGGTTAAAGACACATGAAATAGAAGGAACTAAAATTGTATATAAAGAATGGCCGGTGTGGGTTTAGGGGGTTCCGTTCCTGACAGGACATCCTGTGGCACCCTCTAGACAGCACACCGACCCTGAAATGTGATGTTAGGACTCTTCTCCCTCCCGGCACCAGCTTTGGTGCTGGGATGGGCCGGGTGACCACCATGGGTAGTCGTATCCTGTATGGCGTCAGAGGCGAGCAAACCCTTTACTATTGATCAATGTAACATTATATATACGTAGTAAATACAAAAGAGCCTTTGATATGTCTGTTATGCCGCTTGCATGCGAGAGTGGTATGATTGATGTCATGTCTCTCGTGTGTACTTGCTCAGTGGTTATTGTGATTGTTTGTGTCCTCGACCGGTATACCTCTTTGCAGCCAAGCGAGTCAAACTTCCCTTATTCACGAGTCACATGCATAGATAGTTAAGATAAAACGATCCCCATAGTAAACGGTCGGGTGATACTTGTTACTTCAATTGTTCAAGGTTTAGCGTGCTCACCTTTGACATCATGACATGCTATTAAATTTTCCCCACCGCAACCCGTCCTAAAAAGTCTCTTCTATAAACAGAAGGGACTTAACAACTGATTGATAGAATTGATTATTTGGACCCGCAGTTTCATTTTTACTGTGTAGTTGATTTCCAGCCTGAAGTTCACGCCCTTCTCCTGGGGTATACTTATTTTGACCTAAATCACAGCTTTGACACCCCCACCCGGGTCTGCCCTGGGGGACTTGGGTGGGGTTAGGTACTTTTTAGTTCCCAGGGTCACCCTGGTCAGCCCCACAGGGTGGGTTTTTCTCTCTATTCTGGGGCATGTGTTTCTGTCTACCCTTTGTCCATTCACCTGTATTTGCCTTTTTAAAACTCTCCCTACTGTCTGCACTGCCTGTAGCTCTTGATATTGGATGTGTGTTGCTAAATGGTCTTAGCTTTATTTAGGCCCCATGTTGTAGGTTTATTTAATGTATTTGACCGGCTGGCGACATACATTCAATGTTCTGTTTAGTTGTTTTTTTTTTCACAAGCAGTGCAGGCACGTCCTGAGAAAGCCTTGTTGCTGTCGGGACGTTAAGCAGTGTACAATCAATCAATCAACAGCTTTGACAAGTTTAGACCTACTGAAATGCATGCAAAATATTTACTGCATTACTTCAGAGTTTCACTTGAATTTTTCTGAGACAAATATGTTCGATGGTTTCTTTGAAATAACCGTTTAAGACTACAACAAGAACGACAACTCTTTGCCAGGTAGCAGACGAATTTTTTCAGAA
>BTPG01000004.1:38502803-38520957 GCA_036245525.1 Semisulcospira habei
ATGACCTTAGCTGTTTTTAACTCATCAGGGAAAATATTTCTTTGAATAGAAAGATTGTAAATGAACGTTAGAGACTCAACTATGTAGGGCAGGGCTATTTTAAGAATTTCGCAACTGATGCCATCTGAACCACATGACCTCTTTTTCATATTAGATATATATTTACCCACGTCAAAAACAGTCATTGGGGGGAGTGAGAAAACACAACCAGCAGTATTGTTACTGTGAAATCGTAGTTGCTCAGAACATTGGTATTTCGCAGGATCATTTGTATTAGTGCGTGCTAAAGTCTCAGCTATGCTAAGAAAGTGGGTATTGAAGGTATCTGCAGTGAGCTCAGGTGCAATGTTCATGTCTCTGTGATTGTGACCTTTAGTAAAGGTGTTGATAACTTGCCAAACAGAGCGCAGGTCCTTGCCGTCTGCAATGATCTGTTCAGCATGTTGTCTTTGAGCTTTTCGGACCAAAGATTTGACAAAATTTCTTTGCTTCTTATAATCAACAAATTTCTTTTCTTTCTTAAGTGTATCTCTGAGTTGCATGGCTGCTTTTATTTCTCCAGTTAGCCATTCAGGAATTGTGGGATGTTTGACACGTTTTGTTCGCACTGGGGCATGTTTATCTAGAACACCGAGGAACAGTTCATACCAGCGGGTGAGGGCTTCATTTGGGTCATTGTAATTTAACACATCATTAAATGGGGTATTGGATAAGTCATAGAGAAAGGCATTCTGGTTAAATTTTTTGAAAGACCTGTAAATAATAGTAGTATGCCCTGTGCAAGATTTCTTAGCTAATTTGGCAGACAGCGAGAAAGATACTGGGAAGTGATCACTGATAGAAAAATTGAGAACATGGACATTATTAACAGCATTTACATTTGTAGTATAGATATGGTCTATCATTGTCGCAGAAGATGAAGTAACTCGTGTGGGCGACTGAATAACTTGTGTTAAACCAAGAAAAGAGATCATTGAATTCCATGAAGAGTAACAGTCTTTTAACAAATCAACATTAAAATCACCTAGGATATGTATATCACCCCTGCATTTCTGTACTGTGTCAATCATTGATTCAAAGTCATCAAGCCATGCCACTGTGGCCGCTGGATTTCTATAAATAAACCCTACAAGAACGGGTGATGACTTCGATGTTTTTATTTCCAACCACATGCATTCAATTTGCTTTGATTCTAGGTCAAGTCTTCTAGTCACATATTGAATTATAGAGTCATGTATGTATATTACTATGCCAGTTTGGCCTAGAACAGTGGCATCACGACGTAGAATAGCAAAATTAGGTATGGAGATTGCCTGATCACTGATATTGTCTGTCAGGCGGGATTCAGTGAAGCCAAAGATATGAAATTGTGATGGCTGATTTAAGAGAATAGTGATGTCAGGTATTTTGCGGCAGAGATGATACACATTAAGGTGGCCAATGTTCAAGAGACGATCTGGGTTGTTGGTATTTGGTGACATCTGTCTTTCTGACTACAGGATAATGGGAGAAAAAAGAAACTGGTTGCACTTGTGAAATAAGAGAATGAGAAAGTAAAGTTAAATAACCGAAGCTAAATACCCGATAACAGGTTTAACACGAACGATCTAATGTATGCAATAAGTAATGACACGCAATAAGATTTCCAAACACGATACGTGTCACAAATGAGAGTTCAATGTTCCTATAACTCAATGCTGCCTTACAAGATACCCTAAAATTATTATTATTTAAATCGCAGAAGCGTCTAGCAATTTCTTATGTCCGGACAAATCCCAAGAAAAGCACAAGCAGATACAAATATGCTTGTGATGAAAGTGTCAACACTCGCACGATATGTCAAGATGATGCCATCGCAGCACACATTTAAGATATTAAATAGATAATAGTAATCAAAATACAGTAGAACATGCTATCCATGAATTACTATTTTCATCTAGTAATATATCGGCATATAATACTGAAGGAATCATAAGACACTCAGTCTATGCCCGTCACATTTCTATTGTATTGAGTATGAGTGCCTCGCATAGCCTGACATATTAGATAAGTCGACAGGCAGACAATGAAACATTCTAGTGATTATGATGTAGTGAATATCACCAAAGAATTAAAATAGAGAGTCATAGTCTATTCTATGCTCACCGCCTTCCTCGTATAATGTGTACGAGTGCACGTCAAGACAATACAGTAACGGGGAAAAAAAGCGATGGGCATAAAATAAAGTATGCTACTGACATGCTGAAAGGATCCTGCCGAGAATATCATTTCAAACGCAGACAGAGGTCATATTCAGTTTATATGCTTAACACCTTCGACAAGTGAAAAGTCTCAGATATGCATCATTAGTAAAGTGGCAACATATGCTAGTAAAGCAATATTTCATTTAAGAGAGAGAGAGAGAGAGAGAGAGAGAGAGAGAGAGAGAGAGAGAGAGAGAGAGAGGGAGAGAGAGAGAGACAGAGAGAGAGAGACAGAGAGAGAGACAGAGACAGATCTGCGCACGCGAAAGATTGACGTCATATTTAGAGTATTATGTCACGTCGGTATCTGGGTGGTGACGGAGTTGCCTCTTTTACGTCACCGCCACTGTCTGACTTTCCCTAGAGATAAAGTTTTTTTTTAGTGTTTTAATTCTTTTCTGAAAATAATTAATTTTTACTAAAGAAGTCGAAAGGATACAAACTGGCTAACGAACTCATCCAATGCCGTTCTCCAAACTAGCTATTTGCAAAAGTTCAAGTAAATAATGACAAAGATAATGGACTCTAATCTGGGTCAACCGACTTCCTATAAAAGGTTGTTTATGTCTTCAATGAGACATTCAATTACAATATGCTCGGAGGCTCTCTTAGCCACCCATGTAAGAAAGTATTTCGCCAAGTTTCAAGCTTGTGTGCACAGAAATATCGGAGACTCTCGTGTTTACATACATACATACGCACACACACACACATACATACTCATAAATACACATACATACATATAATACATACATACATACGCACATACCGCTTCGCGCCAAATGTACGTTCAGCTGCGAGGTTAGTGCAACTAGACATTACGTAATTTTTATCTTGTTACTTCAATTGTTAAAGGTTTAGCCTGCCCGCCTTTGACATCATGGACATGCTATTAAAAAACGCCCCACAGAGACCCATCCTAAAAAGTAACTTCTATTATTAAAAAATGACTTAACAATGCTTTTTGTGCTGTATGTTTTTCTAGTCGTTGTTGCGTACTTGTAAATAAAGAAAAAGATACGAACACACATTATTATTATGACATATATAATAATAATAATAATAATAATAATAATAATAATAATAATACTAATACTAATACTAATAATAATACTAATAATAATATTTATTATTATTATTATTATTATTATATTTCATTTGTGAAATTTAACTCTTTTTGCCAGTTTTTTACTGTAGAGAAAAGAAAATCACATTGAACAACAATATTTCGGTTGCTTTTTATTTTATTTGGACATTTCAAGGTGCTGTCAGGCAGAGTTAAGCGGAGGAAATGAGGAGGATCAACCATCATTTCCCCCATCTCAATCAACAAACTTTTGCTGCAGCTGAATATATGACACAACGACGGCAAACAACGCCAGATATTCAACTCAGACTTTATTTAATGATATTTGCTACTCTGCAGGTTTGCCTGTCTGTCCAGTACTTTCTATGACACAGACGCATATCCGTCAAATGAGAAAATATAGACGACGAAAGACATAAATATTTCGACCAATAATGGAGTGCTACCGTCCCAGACCACTTATCCTTTCCAGTCCACTCTTCCCTATCTTCTCAGCCGACCAGCATCTTAGTCAAGCAACGACTGCGTCTTTTTCTTCTTTTGCAATCATAGCAGATTCATGTCTGTCCGACATAAGCTAGCATCCATAAGGTGTAAGGAAGGTGTGCCCTTCAATGAGCACGGAACGATGGGTGCAAAATCTTTCTTGCTTTTGCTAGAGAGGTTCACGCTTACCAGCACTGTGCGCTTCACAGCGTGCCCTTTTCACACGCCTGTAACGAAAATAAATGATGGTTCAATCCACTCACGGAGATAGCTATTGGTAAACAAGTACCTACTGTCTGACCGTCCAAAAGAAATTTGCGAATATGTTGCGTAGTTTTCTTTATTTTACGTGTGAAAATCGGCCGATTATCTGATCGCGACGACTTGGACTTCAAATCACTAAATATTTCAGTGATTACTTCAATATTGTAGCGGCACGAGTCTGATTCAGACCAACCCACCGCTCATTTGAGCGTCCGCCATCGCCTAACCATAAATATTTCGGCATCTTGACACTGTGCACATATTCTCACAGCGCTGTTGTCACCTGTTCTTTCCACTCACTTCCATTTAACTCATGTTACTTGTCGTGAAAGTGCTTTATACGGCGATAAAGTTTATCTTTTTTCCTTCTCAAAGATGTTATTGGTTTTGTTAGGTCTACTTTTCGCCGCTACAACGAGTGTTTGGAAGACAGTCAGTGCAGACGTGTTTTCCACTTTTCATACAGTGGAAAATTTTAGGGGGCTTACCGCTAATTTCAAATAGCTTTTTGTAACTTGGATACATTAAAACATTATTCAGTTTTTCAGATCTAGATCTATATTAAACTCAGTGCAAGTTGTATATATCTGTTGAGTGTACGACAGAATTTTAAAATCTCTGGCTCCACGTCGTCTGACTCATTGCTAAAAAAAAGCGGGTCTGTGCTTAATGCGCTTACCACAGTGTCAATTACTTACCGGATTTGTGTGTGTGTGTGTGTGTGTGTGTGTGTGTGTGTGTGTGTGTGTGTGTGCGTGCGTGCGTGCGTGCGTGCGTGCGTGCGTGCGTGCGTGTGTGTGTGTGTGTGTGTGTGTGTGTGTGTGTGTGTGTGCGTACACGAAGCCACTGAAATGGGTGACTTTCTTTACCATCCTTCTGCAAAATGGGTGTGTGTAAAATTTTCGGTGACCAAGTCAGGCACCCATTTTTTCTGAGGGTTGTTTCTGCATTATCTTTCATTCAAAAGTCAAAAGAAAATATCAAAATAGGATGTCCCCATTTCCCCAGATTTACTTCATGTTGTGTTTTTGCGATGCCCTGGGCCTGTGTGTTGACACGGAAGCGAGTGTTTTCAGATCAACTTGATGATCGCTGATTGGTTAGCCCAACACCGATGAACGGAGTTCTTTCCCTTGACCTTCCTAAAACGTCTTTCGTCCCCCCACTGCCCGTTCTTCACGTTTGCAGAGGTACTTTATGCAATATTTCTTAGTTAATAGCACGCCCAAATGTACTTGTTCAGTGCAGTTATTTAACTGAGAGATGCCTCCAATCCCTGATACCCGTTTGGCCCAGAAAAAATAAGGCGTCTGCTTCGACCATGTCTCGGTCCGTGTCTCCCTCTCTGACCGTTGAGTCTTGTAGTAAATGATAATAGAACCCCACGATTTTAACAAAAGCTTTCTTCTTGAATGAAAGGAATTCGTTCAATAACACCATTACAAGGTCAATCTGCACATGCGATTTTGTTTCTTTTTTTCTGACATGTGTGATTGTCAGTGATCGAAAAGTAACTTGACACATGCACAGTATAAGTTGAATTTTAAAAAAAAAATGGCGCCAGATTTCAATCCTCGTTCGCAAAACTGCCTCGCGATTTGAAGAACAAACGTCCACAAACAGGTCTTTCGGATTGTGCAACTGAAGTGTAGCTTTTTAATGTATTACCAGTTTTTAGTTCCCAGGGTCACCCTGGTCAGCCCCACAGGGTGGGTTTTTTTCTCTATTCTGGGGCATGTGTTTCTGTCTACCCGTTGTCCATTCACCTGTATTTGCCTTTTTAAAACTGTCCCTACTGTCTGAACTGCCTGTAGCTCTTGATATTGGATGTGTGTTGCTAAATGGTCTTAGCTTTATTTAGGCCCCATGTGTTAGGTTTATTTAACGTATTTGACCGGCTGGCGACATGTTCTGTTTAGGTGTTTTTTTCACAAGCAGTGCAGGCACGTCCTGAGAAAGCCTTGTTGCTGTCGGGACGTTAAGCAATGTACAATCAACCTGATTCAAAATGTCAATTGGTTTACATGGTTGTAATGGATTTGTTTGCAGCAAAACCGTTTTGGTCACACCGGCTCAGGACTTTCTGCACACACCCAGCGCCGGATGGCAGCAGGATGTCCAAACCCATCGGGATCTATGGAAGTGGACAAGCATGCCCCTTTCTGGCACATGACCAAGGCCCATGGCAAATTTAGTCAGCTGCAGCATCATAGCCCCCCAGCCTCTGCCACAGAGGGTGCGTCTAGTAGGAGGGTGCATGGGCGGCAGCGGAATGCTCCCAATTACAAACTGAGTGATTCTATGATCATCTTCATTTTATTGGCTGGCGTGCGAAGCAAAAGTGAGTTTATGTTCTGGGCCACTGGTCGTCCGTCCGTCGTCCATGGTAAACTTTAACTCATTCTACCCCAACACCAAAATCCTTAAATTATGCCCCTGTCCTCTCAAGACCGCATTGCAGCGCAGGACACAGCTCGACCATGATAGTTCAAGGGTGATGCCAGAATAGCTTGGCGCCCGTAGGCGCCAAGCTATTCTGGCATCATCTTTGAACTATCATGGTCGATCCTTATCCTGCTGTGGTGTGTCTGGGGTAGAATGAGTTAACGGTGGCATTTTCTCGGAGACTATTGAAGCCACATTCTTCAAGCTTGGCCCATGGATACTTTGTGGCAAGACCATTTTAAACATACCAATTTGAGTGACCTCTCTCAAAGGGTCACGCATGGTGGACAAATGTGTGAAAACTGCTTGCATTTTCAGAAAACGTGGATTTTGCTGCTGCTGCAGAAGCCAGCCCTCGTCACCGGGGTCACACATATGTAAATCGGTCATACACGGGATTACACTTTTTATTCTTGTGCAAGGCCCCTTAAACCAAAATTGGGCTGTTTCTGTCCTAATGCAGCTTTGGTTTCAATCTTTCTTGCTTTCTCCAGTTGGGAAATGGAGCCTGGGATGGACCTGAGACTGAGAGTAGTGCAAGCGCATCGCAATACGAGGGCAGTGAGGACGAGGAGTTTGTTCTTGGCACGAGCTCACCGGATTCAGATGGTGTGTTGGCATCAATTGCTGGGATCTCTGACATAGACAGTATTGTATCGACTATGTTAGATTTCATCAAAGTGGCAGGTTCGGGGTGGCCAGGTGTCGGTGACGCTAGTACCATCAAGGTGCAGTGTGCATTAGGGGGTGGCAATGAGAATGTCGATAGGCAGAAGGAACATGATGCTGGGGGTGGGGAAAGAGCACTTACAGAAGAAACAGGTGTGCACGTGTCGCAGAGGGGGAAAGGAAAGTACAAATGGGACAAGAAACATGCATCTTACAAGATGTCCATGCAGATGAGGCAGACGTTGCTAAGGTTTTGTTGATGATAAAAGGGACAAAGCGGAGATGTCGAGCATGGATCAGACTACAAGATGAAGGTGATTAGATGCATAACGTTGCTGTCCTTGAAAACAAATCCGGATGTTTGATTCCTAAGTATCGCACCAAAACTAGTAAGGTAGACGACCTTCTCGCCTGTAGCCATTGCAAAGGGCTCTATCAAAAAAAAAAAGCTGATCTCTGTACACTCAAAACGTTGCTGTCAGAAACCAGGAGGGTTTTAGATCACTCAGAGAGGGGAGGCGGCGCGCCGTGGTCGCCTAATGCTTCCAATACCCTTAGACGTTGAATTTTCCTTCTATCACAAGGTCTTGGCCAGATGAGATAAGCCGTCTTATCAGAACTGACCCCTTGCTTCTTGAGTATGGAAAGAGATTATTTGACCGCAGGGACATTGAAGAACACACGGCTGGACAAATCAGCTCCAGGATGCGGGAGTTAGGGAGACTATTAAAGATTATCAGAGTGAGGTCAGAAGTGAAAAATCGCACGTTTAAATGATGTTAAAATTCATCTAGTTTTGATCATGTTGTCCTGGCTGTAAAAGAGCTAGCAGATTTTGATGAGGACACACATCAGTTCAAAAAAGGCAATCTCGCAAGGCGCATAGGCTATGCTTTGAAAAAGTGTTCACAGATCAAACAGTCACAGGCATCCAAACAGCTTGGGCAGGGTTTAGACGACAGGTGGCGACAGGAGCTCTCTGAGGCGCAGCGGTTTGACTCTGTCTTCAACGGGGACTGGTATGATTGTGTGTCCGCTACAGCAGCCCAATCGTTCGGGAAAATGACCATGAACAAACCCAAGCTGATCCCATCATGTGAAGATGTGAGGAAGGTCCAACAGCTTCTTGAGGCAAGGATGGTTTCGGAAGATTATCCGACAGTGGTTAAAGCAACTCTTTGTGCTGTATCACTTTTCAACCGAAAACGAGGGGGAGAAGTTCAGAGAATGAAGGTGTCAGACTTCCAGAATGCTAAGATTGGATCGATCACCAATCAAGATATCTTGAAAGGTCTCACAGAGGTTGAGAAGAAAATGGTGAATAATTTTCAGCGAGTGGAAACCAGAGGCAAGTTTAATAGGAGTGTTCCCGTTTTGCTGACGAAGAAGATGATGACAACTGTGGACAGAATCCGTCAAATGAGGCAATCAGTGCCAGCTCTCGCTGATTCCCAGTACATCTTTGCCACACCTTCTGGTCAGATGCCTTACAGAGGCCATGATGTTCTGAAGGCCCATGCCCTAGAAATACGGGTGTCATACCCAGCCATGTTCACATTTACTCAGTTACTGAAGCAGGTTGCAACTTTGGCTGAGTCAATGGCCATCTCGGAGTTAGACCAGGATCAGCTGGCAGATTTCCTTGGTCATGATATTCGGATACATCGCCATATCTACCGCCAACCTCAAGACGTCCTTCAAAAGGCAAAAGTGGCAAAGATTCTTCTGTCAGTTAACAATGGGATGACAGATTTTGAGAGTTGCATTAGAGCTGAGCTGGGCGATGATGAAGAGATTGACTTTGACAATGAAGACACATCAGAGTGGAGGTCTCGGGGGGAACAGCACCTGTGAATGAAGCAAGTAGCAAGTCAACAACACAGGAATCAATGAGCATGACGGAGAAAAGACATCCAGAGCCTGATGACAATCTAGATAGTTTTGATGATGACAGTACTGTGTCAGCTCCTGTTCGAAAGAAAGCTAGATTTACAACGAAACCATTTGGGGGGGGGGGGGGAGGGGGAAGCTGAAGAGAAAGCTGTTCAAATTCGTTTCAAGACACACCTCGTCATGAATAAACTTCCTGTAAAGGCCGAGATACAGCACGCAATGGCAGAAGAGCCTGCACTTAGACATAGGCGCTGGACAAACTTTAAGGATTACGTCCGCAACAGACTGAAAAAGTTACAAAAGAAATGAATTGAGGTTCCCCGCCACTCGCGGCATTTTCGGTTTCATACAGATCTATTACAAGAGTGTTATTATTCAGGTGGTTTTAGCATGTATAGCCTGCGGGTTTTTTTTATCTGATGGACGCATGGATCATTTTGTATACTGTATAACCTTTGGATTTGCAAAACGAAACAGCCGGCTGGGGACAAAAGACAATAATAAGATAAGAAAACCATTGACAACGTAAAGATTTATTACAAGAGTGTTATTATGGGGGAGGGGTGGGAGGGGGGGGGGTGCTCTGCCTGGATCATTTTTGTATACTGCATTCCATCCATTTACAAATCTGCAAACGGAAGAAGAATGGTTGGTTGGGGGACGAAAGACAATAATAAAGGTTGAAGTTTCAAGTGATTTCTTAAGTTGTCAGTTAATTAATTAATGTCAGTGTTCTGTTGTGTCATTTTAACTCATTCTACCCCAAGACCAGAATCCCCAAATGTTGAAGTCGTCTTCAGAAGACTGCGTTGCAGTGCAGGACACAGATCCACCATGATAGTTCAAGGGTGATGCCAGAATAGCTTGGAGTCCTAAGGGTGCCAAGCTATTATGGCATCACCCTTGAACTATCATGGTGGATCTTTATTTTGCTGTGGTGTGTCTGGGGTAGAATAAGTTAAGTGTTAGTTTCTTCGTCTGGGTCTTTTTCTGTCTTTTATATTTTTCCACACTTTTTGACCCGCATCATACTGAGGTTAAAAGCTTCAAATTTGTTCACTGCCATAATTCTATGCAAGCTACATTACAGTACACTTACAGATGAGGACATAGCCCAATGGCTTTAGTTCAAGGGTGGTGCCACAATAGCTTGGCGCCTAGAGGCACCAAGCTATTCTGGCACTATCCCTTGGACTATTTCAGTCACACTTGTTGCACACACTGGTGTATTCCGAATGATAAGGGTTAATATTCAAAATGCTCTGTTGCTGTTTGTCTGAAACTCCAGAGTACCCAAAACCAAAAAAAAAGTCCTTTAATTTCCAGAATACATTACGTTGATTCTCACATAAATGCCATGATAAACTGTTTTGCTTCAGAAGGATAAAACGCGGCAATGTTTAAAAGATTTACTCTGTAAAAATCATAGTCGAAAGGTTTCGGGCCAGTGTTTATTGAATTTTGCACAATACAATGTTAAAAATGTTAAAGCACACATACACATTATGTTGGAAAAAAAATTAATGTGAAAAAGACGTATTCCATGAACTTGACCTTATTACAGACGCCTAATGTTGTGAAGACACCCATTTTGACTGTAATAATAATAATAATAATAATAATAATAATAATAATGAGTATTTATATAGCGCTTAATCTTACTCAAAAGCTCTAAGCGCTTTACAATCTGTACACAAAAATAAAAATACAATGACATATGCACATAACAAACAAAGCACAATGCCCGAACACACCACTTTTACAATAAACTAAACAACAATAATGCCATTTTTTGTGTGAGAGGCACCCACTTTATTGGTAGAACCCCACTTTTTTCCCATCTAGTGGCTCTGTTTGTAGAAAATGTCTATTTTATTTTAAGTTATAGAGCTTAGTTATAAGGTGAGTTCTAAACATTCGCATCAATTCCAGAGCCCCAGAATAAATAGAAATATGGGGACCCATTTTAACATAAAATGGAGGTAACCCACTCTGACGCTTTTGTCCCCCTCTGTGTGTATGTGTGTGTGTGTGTGTGTGTGTGTGTGTGTGTGTGTGTGTGTCTGTGTGTGCGTGCTTGCGTGCGTGCTTGCGTGCGTGCCTGCGTGTGTGTGTGTGTGTGTGTGTTTTAAATAATGAAGTAATACCTGCGTTAAATTGTAGCTACCAATAAAGTACAGATTGTTTCAAATATATAACACCAAGTGGACATTTACACAGCAGTCCGGCGTGTGACTCTAATGGGCAGATTCGGGTGAGTATTGGGGAGGCCGGGGTGTAGATTCTCCCCCACTCCACCTCCCACCCCACCCACGCACCCAGGTAGCTCAAATATACTAAAATAAGTTTCTCCTGGTTCGGAAAACAGCATCCTTCTCGGAGCTGAGAGTGCAATCCCTCCACCTCCTCCCCTCCACCCCCTCCCTCCCACCTTTTGTTTCAAATACATGTCTCATCTCTCTCTCTCTCTCTCTCTCTCTCTCTCTCTCTCTCTCTCTCTCTCTCTCTCTCTCTCTCTCTCTCTCTCTCTCTCTCTCTCTCTCTCTCTCTCTCTCTCTCTTTCTCTCTCGCCCACTCGGCACCGGCCTCCTGACTGAGTGGGCTAGCAGAGGGGTGCCATCTTTGTCCAGGCTTAGGACTTGATTTCAGCAGATATGTTGTTCAGTCTTTTTCACTGGTCCGGTTTTTGAGGAGCTGTGCTAACCCAGGTCTTACCATGTTGGATTGGTCCTTAAAAATACACGTGAGCTTTTGGTCCTTTGGATCCCAAGTGTTTGCCGTGCTTGGAGACCCGTGTCGGGGGAAAAGAGGATCCTGGTGGCTGAAACACTCCACTTTGGCATTGACTTCTGCCTAAACGGGAGGCTAGTCGTACCGGCCTAGTCAATCGGCTCTTGTCAAGTTGAGCCCTGTCCCACTGTTGACATGCGGGTTGATATACGGAGCACCATGCTATAGCTTCTGCTGCTGATTAGGTGTTTTACGCCAGTATTCCCCTGCATTCAACAGTGTGATAGAAGGCGGTGGCTCATACGGTTCACTCGGGCTTACCCCCTTGAGTATATCTTTCGGGCAGTCTCCATTGTGCGTCGGCTGGAGACCCGCCGACAGTTGCACTTTCCCTTGTTGGGCTCGTTGGCGGGCGGGGACCCCCGGGGGATGAATATCTGTACTATTATAATATGGACAAACAAAAAATTAAAAAAAAACTTGCACAGAAACGGCACATCGCCACCGACATTGAACATGACAGTGACTCGGACTGTGAGGAAGCGACGCCTCAGTCGTCAGCTGTATGGCCTCGCTTCCTCATTGTTCATAGCAAGATTACAGACAAACCTGTTTCCAAGCTGAATCCATTTCTGGTGGGGGAGACCCTCCGGAGCCGTGTTGGAAGGCCTGAGGCTCAGCGCCTCAGGTCTGGTGACTTGCTGGTGGAGTGCCGTACCCGGGCACACTCCAACGGGGTGCTGAGGCTCTCTTCCATTGGAGACACTCCACTGGATGTGACACCCCACAAAACTATGAATTCGTCAAGATGGGTAATCAAAGATCAAGCTTTGGCAGAACTGTCAGACGATGAACTTGTACGGATGCTTAAGTCTCAGGGGGTGACTTACGTCAGGCGCTTCGCTTCCAAGCGAGGTGGTGTGGAGATCCGTCTCCCTACCATCATCCTGTCGTTTGGCACCCCAACCCCTCCTACTACAATCTGGGGAGGTTACTACTCCTTGAAAGTGAAAAAGTACGTCCTTCTCCCCCTCCGGTGCTTTAAGTGCCAAAAGTATGGCCCTGGGCAAAAGACCTGCCGTCAGGCAGAGGCTTCATGCGCCCGTTGCACTAAGCCCGGACACTGCTGAGTCCTGCACAGTCACCCCCCCCCCCCACCCCCCTACCCCCCTGTGTGTGAATTGCCAGGGGGCGCATATGGCTTCGGACATGAAATGCCCTCGTTGGATATCCGAGTGCAGGATTCAGTAAGTGCGTGTGGAGAAGGGGCTGTCCTTTTTGGACGCCAAAAAGCTGGTTGAAGGCCCTGGTGCAGCTGCAGCTGCCCCATCCTCTAACACATCAGTGTATACATTCAGTGCAGCGGTGGCAGGCAAGCGCCCCACCAAAGACTTCGCATGTCAAACCCCAACTTCTTGGTTGGGGGCGGTGCCTCGGCTCCTCTCGACCCTGGAGAGTAACCCTCCTCCGGTGGTGACGAGGAGCCAGGGAACGCAGAAGGCGGACACTGCCAGTCCGGTAGTGCCGCCTTCTGTTGCCCCTAAGCCTCAGCCCCCCACGCAAACCTGTTAGCCTGTCTAATCCAAAGGCTTCTGGCTCTGGTCAGCCTTCTAAGGCCGTTAACTCTAGCGGCAGGAACGCTGCCCCGGACCAGAAGTTAAGAAATATATGGGACCGCTGTGCGCACAGGCCCAGAAGGAGAACACTGATGTCCCCCTTCAAAACAAATATGCTGCATTCGAGGAGCAGATGGAGGGAGTGGAAGTTGTCGTTGATGATACGGTGGCAGTTCCACCCTCTTCATCTCCGAAGAACCAGAGGAGGCCCGGGAGCCGGTCCCCCTCTGTTTCTTCACCTCCTTCCAAATCAAAGGATAAATGGGAAAAAACTCTTCACCCCAAGATATACATAATCATGTACTCTCTGCTTCAGTGGAATTGTTGTGGTTTTCAAGCTAACTTTAAGGAATTACGTCTTTAAGTCCAGTTCAATAACCCCTCAGTAATATCTCTTCAGGAAACATACCTGAGGACTTCTGACCCTGTGGCCTTTACTGGTTTTCACGCTATACACAAAGGCTCTGATTCAGAGAGGCGCTCGGGTGGAGTGGCTCTTTTCATTAGTAGCCAAATTTTATGTAGCCCCGTTACCATCGACACCTGTCTTCAGGCTGTCGCAGCTCGGGTTACCTTGAAAAAGACAATAACCATATGCAGTGTTTACCTGCCACCATTCCTGCGGGTCTGTAGTACTGATATTTTTCACTTAGTAGATCAGCTGCCCAATCCCTTTATTCTCATGGGGGGATTTTAATGGTCACGCTCACCTTTGGGGTAGTGACCACTATGATGGCGGGGGTCAGATGTTAGAAGATGTTGTTTCTTAACTTAGCCTATGTGTCTTTAACGATGACTCACCTACGTACTCGAACTCCGATTCAGGCTCTAGTTCTGTTCTAGACCTCACTGTGTGTGATCCTTCTCTCATGCTGGACTTTGACTGGAAGGTTCACGACGACCTGTGTGGTAGTGACCACTTCCCATTAGTCCTGTCATCGGTCAGCTGTGAGGAGGATTTGCCGGTGAAGTGCTGGAATCTTACAAAAGTGAACTGGCCTCTGTTCGCCTCCCTCTGACAGTCTCGTATTACGGAGGAGGTGGTCATGTCAGCTGAAGAACCTGTTTCTTCTATTTTGTTGAACGTAGCAGGTGAAACCATCCCTAGAACTTCCACATCACTCCTTCGGAAGCCGAGAGTACCATGGTTCAATAAAGAGTGCCGCAAGGCCCAAAAAATGCGCAAATCTGCTCAGCGACGTGCGTTTCGCGATCCGTCACAAGCAAATATTTTAATATTTAAAAGACAGCGGGCGAAAGGCCGATACATTTTTAAACGTGAACGCCGTGCATCCTGGAGAAGCTTCGTCTCATCTTTATCTTCTAGGACTCCATCCACCAAAAAAAACCCACCCGGGTCTGCCCTGGGGGACTTGGGCGGGGTTAGGTATTTTTTAGTTCCCAGGGTCACCCTGGTCAGCCCCACAGGGTGGGGTTTTTTCTCTATTCTGGGGTATGTGTTTCTGTCTACCCTTTTTCCATTTACCTGTATTTGCCTTTTTAAAACTCTCCCTACTGCCTGCACTGCATGTAGCTCTTGATATTGGATGTGTGTTGCTAAATGGTCTTAGCTTTATTTAGGCCCCATGTGTTAGGTTTATTTAACGTATTTGACCAGCTGGCGACATACATTCAATGTTCTCTTTTTTTTTTTTTTTTGTTTCACAAGCAGTGCAGGCACGTCCTGAGAAAGCCTTGTTGCTGTCGGGACGTTAAGCAATGTACAATAAATCCATCCCAAAAAGTCTGGAAGGCTGTTCGAAGAATCAGGGGCACTTGTGGCTCAGCTTCTATCGGCCATCTTAGAGATGGTGCCAGTTTGGTCACGGATAAAACGGCTGTGGCCAATTTGCTTGCCTCCACCATTGCCCATCATTCTTCAACAGAGCATTATTCACCTTTCTTCTAGAGAGAGAAGGAGAAGCGAGAGTCTTGTACTTGTGATTTTATATCGGATAACTCGGAAGACTATAATGCCCCTTTTACGTTTTCAGAATTGCAGCAAACCATGCAGAAATGTACTAACTCTGCTGCTGGATTAGATACCATCCACTATCAGCTCCTAACTCATCTGTCTGAGGATTGACTTCTTGTACTTTTCAAGGCCTTTAACCATATCTGCATAACTGGTCATTTTCCGCCATCTTGGCGTCAGGCTGTGGTTGTGCCAATCTCCAAGCCGGGTAAAGATCCTTCCGACCTGGGCAACTATCGGCCAATCTCTTTGACATCATGTTTATGCAAAACTATGGAACGCTTGGTCAACGCTCGCCTGGTGTGGCATCTTGAGTCACAGGGTCTCATCACAGACCTCCAGTGCGGTTTCCAGCGCTTCCGTAGTACAACTGACCATCTAGTCCGCTTTGAGTCTTATATCCGAGATGCTTTTGTCAACAAGCAGCATGTCTATGCACTTTTCTTCGATCTTGATAAGGCATATGACACTACCTGGAAGTATGGTATAATGTCTGATTTGTCGGACATGGGTTTCAAAGGGCACCTGCCCATTTTTATTCACAATTTTTTGTCTAACAGGTCGTTCCATGTCCGTGTGGGCTTCACCCTCTCCGACTCCTTTGAACAGGAGATGGATGTCCCGCAGGGCAGCATTTTATATCCTGTTTTATTTAGTATTAACATTCTCTTGGCTTGACTTCGCGAACGAAGATTTTATAGGAGTTGCCCACGATGTCTGCAGGCTTGTTCGTGGCTGCGGAGGCCAATCCGAGACAGGCATGTTCGACCGCAGTGGCTGCAGGGGAAGGTAACATTGTAAAGGCCGTTAAGGATGATTCTGAATGCTCTTTGTTTGTGAACGACTTTGCTTTGTGTGCACGAGGTCGAGGGCTTGCGTCCCTTGAGATTCGCTTGCAGCTGTGCGTTGATCGCATCCCGCGGTGGGTGTCTCTCAACAGATTCAGGTTCTCGCCGTCTAAGACAGTCTGTGTGCATTCTTGTAACCAGACGAAATTTTTTCCAGAACCTAGCCTGAGCATTGCTGGAGTGCCAATTCAGGTGGCCGAAGAGGCAAAGTTTTGGGGGGTCATCTTTGACAAAAGATTGACCTTCTGCAACCATGTTAACTACCTTAGAACCTCTTGTCAGAAGGCCCTCGACATTCTTCGTGTCGTTGGTAGTACTGACTGGGGTGCAGACCGCATTGTCTTACTTCGACTGTACCAGGCCCTTGTTCGGTCCAAACTGGATTACGGCTCTGTGGTATATGGCTCGGCTTCAAAGTCTGTTCTACAGCGTCTGAACACAATTCACCATCAAGGTCTGCACATATGTCTGGGAGCCTTCAGGACATCTCCAGTTCCGAGCCTTCTCTCAGGCTCCGCCGCATCCCCCTCATGCTCAGCTTCGTTCTGCAGCTGAAGTCCCATCCAGAAAATCCTGCCTATGATTGTGTCTTTAACCCGTCGTTTGCAGAGATTTATGATGCCCATCCTGGAGCTGTCCGTCCACTTTCCTTCCGTGTCCGACCTCATCTTCAGGCGGCCGGAGTGGACCTGGACAAAGTTTCGGAATCTCTGCAACACGTCACTCCATCCTGGCTACTACCAGTTCCTGACATCTTGCTGGACTTGACCGCCCACAAGAAGAATTGTACTCCACCAGCCATATACCAACAGAGCCTCAATGAACTCATTTCTTTTTTTCCTGGCTATTGTCGTCTTTATACGGATGGGTCCAAGTCTGAGGATGGGAGGGTGGCTGCGGCTGCAGTGTCCTCTCGACATCATAGACGCCCATTTAAGCTCCGTCTCCCTGACCATTCCTCTGTATTTAGTGCAGAACTGCAGACAATTCTGCTGGCACTCAAGCATGCCTATCAGTCTCGGGAAAGGAACTTCCTGATTCTGTCTGACTCTCTTTCTGCCCTGCAGGCCCTTCAGGGCGCGGGAACAGACCATCCACTGCTGGTGCAGATTAGAGAGCTCTACGCAGACTTGATGAAGGAATAATTATTATGACATCATTTTTATTTGGGTCCCGGGCCATGTGGGCATCGAAGGCAGCAGAATCGCAGATTCTGCTGCCCACAGTGCCCGCAGTGACCCTGTCCCAGACACACAGACTGTTTTTAGTGATTTTCAATCTGTGATTAGTGCGTACATAGCCCGCGAGTGGGACAAGAGGAAGGGAACAAGCTTCATGAAGCTCTTCCTACGTTGTCCGACAGTCTACCTTTCCGCTGCGGCAGCCGCCGTGAAGAGACTGTCCTTGCTCGGCTCCACATCGAGCACACGTATGTTACGCACTCTTACTTACTTAAACAGGACGAGCGTCCGTGTGTTTTGCCTGTGATGAGCAGTTTTCAGTTCGACACTTTTTGCTGTATTGTGCCGATCTAATTGACACGAGATATAAACACTTCACAGCAGACTCCTTGACTGTTTTCTTTCGGGATGTTCCCCCGGACAAAATCTTCAATTTATTGAGAGAATGCAATATTTTTAACAAGATCTGAGCATTCATAGACTATGTAAATATTTTTATTTGCCATTTTTGAGAGTCTGTATACGTTTCTTTTAAAGACTTGTGCGACATTTTAGCCTGACATTTTTAAGCTATATTTACATCTTGTCTTAAAACCTTGCTTTTAGTCTGGCTGAACAGATTTTTACCCATCCCGCCGTGTGATGGCGTTAGTCGCCTGCTCGGCGTTAAACCCAAATAACTCTCTCTCTCTCTCTCTCTCTCTCTCTCTCTCTCTC
>BTPG01000004.1:38520977-38580241 GCA_036245525.1 Semisulcospira habei
GAGAGAGATGAGAGAGAGAAAGTGTGTGTGTGTGTTTGTATGAGTGTGTGTGTGTGTGTGTCTGTGTGTGTGTGTGTGTGTGTGTGTGTGTGTGTGTGTGTGTGTGTGTGTGTGTGTGTGTGTGTGTGCATTTGCTCAAAACTAGTGACATGCTCTGGGCTGCTGTCGTGTTTGTGATTATGCGTGTGAGTAATTTGTATTTTAGTTGTAGCGACGGCAAGTTTGAAAATTGGTTTTGTAACCAAATGCTTTTACCGTTGCAAACTAAAGGTTCATTGTTCATTGTCCCTTACCGAGCTTAGTGACCGTGCAATCCTGCATAAGGCGCGTGTGGTTGTTGCTGGTTGGTTGGTTAGTGTTACGTGGTTTAGTCGTAGTCGTAGTATGATAAACACACCAGACGCACACACGTAAGGTTCTTCTAAATAAACCTCTTTCAGCTGCAACCCGTCACACGTGCCTTAAGGATGTAGACAATACTGGAGTAACAGTTCCAACAATATTTTAATTCAGCCACCCGATCTCCACACAATGCAATTCCAAATGCACAAACACTGATACAAAGTGTCTTCTGCAAATATCCACACTGGCGACACACAGTTTCTCATACAACGTACACCACAGTTACGCTGCGTCTCTAACAATGTAGACCCTATACGGGCCACGTACCTACGATAAACTGTGTGTCTCTACAACTGACAATGCAAGACAATGTACATCCGCGCTTCCAAGCACCAATCTTTTATAGTGCACCATTTTCTAGAATAATCCAGGAAAATCATACAACGCAACCAATCAGACTAATCTACGTAACTGAAAATCATAAATATTAATAAAGAAAAACTTTTCTAGAATAACTACAATAGGTTACAACAATTCGACTGCTCATTTCAGCCCCAAATCCTAGTATGCAATGATGTATGTACAAAAGTATGGAAGGCAGTTCACGGCCTAGCCGGGACCTTTCGAGAAATTTCACAATCTTTCCAAAAAATACACCGATTGGCTGCCAACTTCACGCGCACAGTAAACAACTGTGACTATTAGAGCGGCTTTACACTTTGATACCGAGTTTCAAAAGGTTGCCGACGCTTTGATGTTACATATGCGAGGTCACTAGACAGAGCGCGATTTTGCTCTAACGTTCTGGTCTATTCTCAGCGTAACAACACAGTACACAAATTGACCGCTTTTCTCCGTGCGACTTCGCTAGAAACTTCCAGAAACTTCCGGAACAAACCTAGCATAATAACAAAGCGAATTCCGCTCTACGCGCGAACAAAAGAAAATCCCACCAAAAAGGTACGTGAATCGTAACCATGGTAGCTCAAATAAATATCGGATCGTTTTCTACGATTAACACATGCATGCTCTCACAGGACAACACAATCACAATCGTAAGTTAGTTAGTTCCGGTTTAACGTCCACAGCACCGAGGTGATCATGGACGGCCCTGATGGGCGGGTTATGGGGGACAGGGAAATCTATTGCCTATGGAGTACGACCTGAACACTGATCAACTGAGGCGCACTCCAACTGTGCCACTTTTATTTACCAGGATCTTTTAAAGGACATGCTATTGAACAAATCCGTTTTTTCCCCTGGATTGTGAGTCCAGCTACCAGGGCCGGGACGGGATTCGAACCCACGACCCGGCGATTCCCTTCGCTCTCCTGCACCGACGTTTAACCGCCTGAGCTATTTCGGACTCACGGTTGCTGCTGACACCGATCATCCACTATATAGTTATTTTGATCTACTCCCGTCTCGCCGTCACTACTGCTGCATGAGGTGTAAGAAGGCGCGACACAGGAAGAGTTTCGTGCCGACAGCTATAACAATGCTGAACAGCTGTTGCTTGTTTGGGCGCATGGTTTAATATTACACGTATTGACACTCGGGCCTCTGGGGGCAAAAGCCAGTGTGTTAGGCATACTGTGGTTGGACTTGCTGTGTTTGCCCTTGAAGGACTCTTGTAACTTTGCAGAACGCAATGTGGTGACTCGTTTTTATCCGGGTGACACTGATAAGTGTGTGTGTGTGTGTGTGTGTGTGTGTGTGTGTGTGTGTGTGTGTGTGTGTGCGCGTCTGTGCGTGCGTGCGTGCGTGCGTGTGTGTGTGTGTGTGTGTGTGTGTGTGTGCGTGTGTGTGTGTGTGTGTGTGTGTGTGTGTGTGTGTGTGCGTGTGTGTTTATATTAATACATGTTAGCGACATTTCTTAGATGCCATATTGTGATGCAAGTGCCGAAAATACGTAAATTATGTATTATTTATGTGATAGTCATAGTGATGTTATGTTTCAATTAATTAGCTTCATACATGTTTTATGTGATATTACGTTAGAATGTGATGTATGTAGTGGCTGTATTATTCATCAGTCTCATTTTACATTATGTTTCTTACTAATCCTTTGACCTCTTTTAATGAGCTGTGAACTGTAATAAGAAGATTCCTTTCGGGGCAATAAATATCCTGAATTCTGAAACTTGGTTACTTTAGTTGTCAGAATTTGAGATCCGCCTGCCTGTGTCGCCTTGGACATACTATTGAACTCGCTCCATCGTGACCCATCCTAAAAAGTCTCGTCTATAAATAGAAGAGACTTATCACCACACACACACACACACCACAGGACGCATCATATGAAGATAAGGATCGACCATGATAGTTCAAGGATGATGCCAGAATAGCTTGGCGCCTGTGGGCGCCAAGCTATTCTGGCATCACCCTTGAACTGTCATGGTCGATCTGTGTCCTGCGCTGCAATGCAGTCTTCAGAGGACAACGGCAACATTTAAGGATTCCGGTGTTGGGGTACAAGGGGTTACAAAGAGTAATTTACGCTGCTTATACAACCTGCTTTATGCTCATCCTTTAATAACGTGCTTCCTTCTTTGTGGTTTATTTCTCAAATGCTTTGTGTTTCTTTCTCTTTTAGTTAGCTCTTTGCGTTTTACTCGCTTGACACTCACCGTTGTCCTCTGCCTTTCAAACTGCGGCAGCTACAATCCTCCTGACAAACGTGGCAAAAGGACAATCTGTGACGGTTTCCTTGTTCGTGACTCGTGCACAACTCGACTGCACAGTGGTCAGGTACATTGTTGGCATTCCTGAAGGACAACTGGTACTCTCCGTCAGGTAAGGACAGATTCTGATTTGCAGGTGAGATTCAAATACAGCATACTCCGGATATAACGAATCGCCACGGGACCCAACTTTTCTTGTTGTTATATCCGATGTTTGTTATAAGCGATGTTCTTTACGTTGAAAACTGCTGTTGGAAACTTGGAATTTTCGTTCAAATATAACTGTAGATCTTTTGGGTCAGAAGGCGGAGTAAGGGGTGAGGGAGGAGCTATACTGCCACCACCACTAGTTACAGCCATTACAATTGTGATAATAATAAAACCCAAAGCTGTAATAATACAAGCAGTTGTTATACCCTGCTCTCTAAAAAGTGTTCTTAGTCTCAGCCAAAGTTGTGGCCTCTTGTAATATATTTTGTGTCGTTTCTCTTATCCTGTTCACTTGTGTTTTTAGCTTTTCTTTTCCAGTCAGTTACTTCTAGTCGTGCTGATCTTTCTGTCTTCATGTGCTTTAATCGTTTTTGAATTCTTTCTTTTATTTCTAAGTCATAATTTTCATCATCCGCCTTACCTAGTTTTTCCTTTTCTCTTTTTATGTGTTCATCAATTTGTCTTAGTTTAGCTACATTATTTACTAGTTTTCCCCTAATTGTTTCTAATGCTTCATTCAAAGCCCTTATTTCTCGCATTGGTAATATTTCTGTTGGGTCATTTATTGTTCTCATAGCTTCTTCAATTTGTCAAAGTCACCAGATAACGTCACATCATTGGCCAATACAGTAGCGGCTCTATGTTGAGACGTGTTACCACTTCTGCCTGGGGTCGCGCGGTCTTGTTATTGGGCCTTCTGGTGTTGTCGCTTCGGGAAACCGCCTTGGAAGGACAACGTATCGCCTTGTGTCCCTTCATTTCACAAAGGAAACATGTCAGGCTCTCCTCCCACATCTGTTTCGGGGTGTCTCTAACGTCGTGTTTTTCCTCTACTCGTGTAGACACATTCCTCGGCTTGCCGGGCCCGAACTTCATGTTGTGGGCGTCCAGGTATCTTTGAGCCAAGTCTGCCTGGTACTCCTTCTTCAAGCCAGCCAGCTCTATCCATTTCTCCAGGAATGTCCTGATTCTCTCAATGAATAGCCGGGTGTTTCTCCTTCCTCAGGTTTGCAATTCCGGAATCTTCCTTCAAGTGTTCTGAACTCTTTCCGTACATCTGTTGGGAAAATAATTATTAAATAAATAAAAAAAAAAAACAATTTGAATGAAATTGAAGTATTACAATATCACCTACATGCTGTAATCCGCACATGTATGCACAAGCGGCACAAATGATTAGCTCTAACTTGGCTGAATCCAACATTAGGTGGAAAAAGGTGGAGAGGAGAACTATATGACCACTTCTATATTTGAAAAGAAAATACTAAGGACTTATAATTTCTTGGATCTAAAAGTTAGTTAGACCACTTTCACACTGATATTATTTCTTTGAATTCGTGGAAAGTTTAGGGTCTACCTGCAGTCAGACCATTTTTGGACTAACTAAATTCAAACGCAAAGATTATTACAGTTATTTTAACGGCTATCCGTTCACATATTATCCATACACCTTCGTCCATTGCGAGACCTATGCGTGCGGCACCATCATCTCAGAATCGAATTTTTTTTTCAAACGGACCACTCATCCTGTGCGCCATTTAATTATTCTCTAATCGTAACTTTATACAAAGATAACAGCCAAAAGTGATTAGCTTATTTTGTTTTTTCCTTGGGAAAGCGGAAGAATGATATGTCAATTCAGCTTCTCTTGCTGCGTTTGAAATTGTGTTGCAGGTCTTTCCAACGCTACCTCTGCCCATCTCAGGCATCCAACAATGGAGATAACTCTAAAAACTCGTCCTCGCACTCGGTGGGCGAGTGATTTATGTTATAATATACTATCTTTGATTGTATCCGTTTTCCTTGACGGCTGAGGATCTCTGGGGTGCAGGTTGTACAATCACAGCCTGTGTGCAGTGGCAGGCAAGGGGTTCATGAACACGCAGTTATTAAGTCAGTTAGCTTGGGTTTTTAGAAGGGACTAACACGGTGCGGCATAGATCCTCATATTCTCCACAGCTGTCCGGGGCTGACGTGGATCTATGGATATCGCATATAAATTTGCCTGAGAACAGTTTTCAAAGGCAATATTCTACGTAACGTGTGAGTATGTGTGTTTGCAGTTGTTATGGCAACTGTAATGGAAGCCGGATTTTGGAGGAGACGTGGCTGAGGTCGGAGTGTGACAACTGTAGTGAGGTGGGTATACAGCGGACTGTCCACATTTCACATGACTTCATGACACAATTTAGTACATGCACACAGCACGACTTGTACGCGTGTCCCATCGTCCGCTTTTTCCATGCCTCACGCTTTCAAAGACATTTTGTGGCAAAACATTTCCAAACATAACAATTTCCCTGACCTCTTTCAAAGGTCATGGTCATGGTGAAATGGGGCTGGTCGGAGGGCATTCCGGAGCATACGCATGACGTATTTAGCGTGCGGGGCAGAAATTCTGGCAAACAAGTAACAAGATAAAAATGACGTCACGTCTAGCTACGCAAACCTTGCTAGAGAACGTCTTTTTGGCGCCAAAGCGCCTTATATGTGTGTGTGTGTGTGTGTGTGTGTGTGTGTGTGTGTGTGTGTGTGTGTGTGTGTGTGTGTGCGCGTGTGTGTGTGTGTGTGTGTGTGTGTGTGTGTGTGCGCGCTCGTGTGACAGCGACTAGCTTGAAATTGTATGATATTTTCCCTAAAAGAACTAAAAGAATAATTTCGAGGATTTTTTTTTCTTTTTTTTTTTCTTCTTTTTTTGAGAGGGGGGGGGGGGGGATTAAGATGCTAATTGGCGAGAAAAGGCCATTTCACACACACACACACACAAAAAACGACTGATCCACACTGTAGTCCGTATTTTTTCTTATTTGTACTAGATATTTTGCATATAGCTAGATAAAAGGGAGATATTAAATGAGTTCGTTAACCAGCATTGTACCTCTATAACGTTTTGAGTGATAATAAATATTTTTATGAAGAAAATATTTTCACGTTTTTGACATTAATTTCACGAAAGGTATAGATTAATCTTAAAACAAATGAAACTTTTTTACAACAAAAAATTTCCATTCTTCTTATTAATAATCGCATGATTTTTCATATGCGGTATTAACGTAAGCCTACAGTTTGTCTCGGCTGTCGGGTACGATTAGGTCAATTGTGACCTGAATGCCCTGTGTGTGAAAATCAGACAATTTTCTGCACCACTTTTTCGGAGTCATTTGTAAAACAGCTAACATAACTTTAATGTTTCTATTACGAAAACGCCTACCCGGCACCGACCTCCACGTGGCGTGGTTGGGTAGTCCGCTCAGTCCCTGACTGAGCGGGCTAGCAGATGGGTGCGATCTTTGTCCAGGATTAGGACTAGTTGTCAGCAGATATGTTGTTCAGCCTTTTCACTGGTCCGGTTTTTAAGGAGCTGTGCTAACCCAGGTCGTAATATGTTGGATTGGTCCTTAAAAATACTCGTGACTTTTTGGTCCTTTGGATCCCAAGTGTTTGCCGTGCTTGGAGACCCGTGTCGGAGGAGAAGAGGATCCTGGTGGCTGAGGTTCCCTTTGGGCTGCGGCTCACTGGTGCCAACACTCCACTTTGGCCTTGACTTCTACCTAAACGGGAGGCTAGTCGTACCGGCCTAGTCAATCGGCTCTTGTCACGTTGAGCCCTATCCCACTGTTGACATGCGGGTTGATATACGGAGCACCATGCTATAGCTTTTGCTGCTGATTAGGTGCTTTACGCCAGTATTCCCCTGGATTCAACAGTGTGATAGAAGGCGGTGGCTCAAACGGTTCAATCGAGCTTACCCCCTTGAATATATCTTTCGGGCAGTCTCCATTGTGCGTCGGCTGGAGACCCGCCGACATTTGCACTTTCCCTTGTTGGGCTCGGTGGCAGGCGGGGACCCCCGGGGGGATGAATATCTCTACTATTATAATATGGATAAAACGAAAAAAAAACCAAACTTGCACAGAAGCGGCACATCGCCACCAACATTGAACATGACAGTGACTCGGACTGTGAGGAAGCGACGCCTCAGGCGTCAGCCGTATGGCCTCGCTTCCTCATTGTCCATAGCAAGGTGAAGGAGAAACCTGTTACCAAGCTGCATCCTTTTTGTGGTGGGGGAGACCCTCAGGAGCCGTGTTGGCAGGCCTGACGCCCAGCGCCTCAGGTCTGGTGACTTGCTGGTGGAGTGCCGTACCCGGGCGCACTCCAGCTGGCTACTGAGGCTCTCTTCCATCGGAGACACTCCGGTGGAGGTCACACCCCACAAGACTGTCAATTCGTCAAGAGGCGTAATCAAAGATCAAGCTTTGGCAGAACTTTCAGAAGATGAACTTGTACGGAACCTTAAGTCTCAGGGGATGACTTACATCAGGCGCTTCGCTTCCAAGCGAGGTGGTGGGGAGATCCGTCTCCCTACCATCATCCTGACGTTTGGCACCCCACCCCTCCTACTACCATCTGGGGAGGTTACTACTCCTTGAGACTGAAAAAGTACGTCCCTCTCCCCCTCCGGTGCTTTAAGTGCCAAAAGTATGGCCATGGGCATAAGACCTGCCGTCAGGCAGAGGCTTTATTCGCCCGTTGCACTAAGCCTGGACACTGCTGAGTCCTGCACAGCCACCCCCCTGTGTGTCAATTGCCAGGGGGCGCATATGGCTTCGGATAAGAAATGCCCTCGTTGGATATCCGAGTGCAAGATTCAGCAGGTGCGTGTGGAGAAGGGGCTGTCCTTTTTGGATGCCAAAAAACTGGTTGAAGGCTCTGGTGCGGCTGCGGCTGCCCCAACCTCTAACACCTCTGTATATACTTTCAGTGCAGCGGCTGCCCCACCCTCTAACACCTCAGTATATACTTTCAGTGCAGCGGCTGCCCCACCCTCTAACACCTCAGTATATACATTCAGTGCAGCGGCTGCCCCACCCTCTAACACCTCAGTATATACTTTCAGTGCAGCGGCTGCCCCACCCTCTAACACCTCAGTATATACATTCAGTGCAGCGGCTGCCCCATCCTCTAACACCTCAGTATATACATTCAGTGCAGCGGCTGCCCCAACCTCTAACACCTCAGTATATAATACATTCAGTGCTGCGGCTGCCCCACCCTCTAACACCTCAGTATATACATTCAGTGCAGCGGTGGCAGCCAAGCGCCCCACCAAAGACTTTTCATGTCAAACCCCAACTTCTTGGTTGGGGGCGAAGCATCGGCTCCTCTCGCCCCTGGAGAATAACCCCCCCCCCCCCCCTCCTGTGGTGGCGAGGAGCCAGGGAACGCAGAAGGCGGACACTGCCGGTCCGGTTGTGCCGCCTTCTGTTGCCCCTAAGCCTCAGCCCCCACCCAAACCTGTTAGTCAGTCAACTCCAAAGGCTTCTGGCTCTGGTCAGCCTTCTAAGGCCGCTAACTCTAGCGGCAGGAACGCTGCCCAAGACCAGGGGTCTAAGAAATCTATGGGACCGTTGTGCGCACGGGCCCAGAAGGGGAACACTGATGTCCCCTTTCAAAACAAATATGCTGCACTGGAGGAGCGGATGGAGGGAGTGGAAGTTGTCGTTGCTGATTTTGCGGCAGCTCCACCCCCTTCATCTCCGAAGAACCAGAGGAGGCCCGGGAGCCGGCCCCCCTCTGTTTCTTCAACTACTTCCAAGGCAAAAGAAAAAAAAAAAGGGGGGAGGGAGAACTCTTCACCCCCAGATAAGACATAATTATGTACTCTATGCTTCAGTGGAATTGTCGTGGTTTTCAAGCTAACTTTGAGGAATTACGTCTTTTAGTCAAGTTCTATAACCCCCTCAGTAATATCTCTTCAGGAGACTTACCTGAAGACTTCTGACCCTGTATCCTTTAATGGTTTTAACGTTATACATAAAGGCTCTGATTCGGAGAGGCGCTCGGGTGGAGCGGCTCTTCTCATTAGTAGCCAAATTTTATATAGCCCCGTCAGCATCGACACCTGTCTTCAGGCTGTCGCAGCTCGGGTTACCTTGAAGAAGACCATAACCATATGCAGTGTTTACCTGCCACCATCACTGCGGGTCAGTAGCAATGATATTTTTAACTTGGTAGATCAACTGCCCCCTCACTTTATTCTCATGGGGGATTTTAACGGTCACGCTCAACTTTGGGGCAGTGACCACTGTGATGGCAGAGATCAGATGTTAGAAGATGTTTTTTCTCAACTTAACCTATGCGTCTTTCACAATGGCTCACCTACATACTCTAACTCGGGTTCAGGATCTAGTTCTGTTCTAGACCTCACTGTGTGTGATCCTTCTCTCATGCTGGACTTTGACTGGAAGGTTCACGACGATCTGTGTGGTAGTGACCACTTCCCAGTAGTTCTGTCATCGGTCAGCTGTGAGGAGGATTTGCCGGTGGGGCGCTGGAATCTCAAGAAAGCTAACTGGCCTCTGTTCGCCTCCCTCTGTCAGTCTCGCCTTACAGAGGAGATAGTCATGTCAGCTGAAGAACCTGTTTCTTGTTTTACTTTATTTTGTTGGACGTAGCAGGTAAAACCATCCCTACAACTTCCACATCAGTCCCTCGGAAACCGAAAGTACCATGGTTCAATGAAGAGTGCCGCAAGGCCAAAAAAATACGCAAATCTGCTCAGCGACGTGCTTTTCGTAATCCGTCGCAAGCAAATATTTTAACATTTAAAAGACAGCGGGCGAGAGCCCTTTACATTTTTAAACGCGAACGCCGTGCTTCCTGGAGACGCTTAGTCTCATCTTTATCTTCTAGGACTCCGTCCAAAAGAGTCTGGCAGGCTGTTCGAAGAATTAAGGGCAGGGGTAGCTCGGTTTCTGTCGGCCATCTTAGAGATGGTGCCAGTTTGGTCACCGATAAATAGGTTGTGGCCAATTTGCTTGCCTCCACCATTGCCCATAATTCTTCAACAGAGTATTATTCACCTTTCTTCCAGAGAGAGAAGGAGAAGCGAGAATCTTGTGCTTGTGATTTTATATCAGATAACTCGGAAGACTATACTGCCCCCTTTACGTTTTCAGAATTGCAGCAATCCATGCAGAAATGTACTGAATCTGCTGCTGGATTAGATACCATCCATTATCAGCTTAAACTCATCTACCTGAGGATTCACTCCTTGTACTTCTCAAGGCCTTTAACCATATCTGGATAACCGGTCGTTTTCCGCCATCTTGGCGCCAGACTGTGGTTGCGCCAATCCCCAAGCTGGGTAAGGATTCTTCCGACCCGGGCAACTACCGGCCAATAGCTTTGACATAATGTTTATGTAAAACTATGGAACACTTGGTCAACGCCCAACTGGTGTGGCATCTTGAGTCACGTGGTCTCATCACAGACCTCCAGTGCGGTTTCCGGCGCTTCCGTAGTACAACTGACCATCTAGTCCGCTTTGAGTCTTTTATCCGAGATGCTTTTGTCAACAAGTAGCATGTCTATGCAATTTTCTTTAATCTTGAAAAGGCATATGACACTACCTGGAAGTATGGTATAATGTCTGATTTGTCGGACATGGGTTTTAAAGGGCACCTGCCTGTTTTTATTCACAATTTTTTGTCTAACAGGTCGTTCCATGTTCGTGGGGTCTCCACCCTCTCCGACTCCTTTGTACAGGAGATGAGTGTCCCGCAGGGCAACATTGTATCTCCTGTTTTATTTAGCATTAAAATAAATAACATTGTAAAGGCCATCAAGGATGATTCTGAATGCTCTTTGTTTGTGGACGACTTTGCTTTGTGTAAACGAGGTCGATGACTTGTGTCCCTTGAGAGGCGCTTGCAGCTGTGCGTTGATCGCATCCAGGGGTGGGTGTTTCTCAACAGATTCGGGTTCTCGCCCTCCAAGACAGTCTGTGTGCATTTTACTAACCAGACGAATTTTTTTCCAAAACCTAGCCTGAGCATTGCTGGAGTGCCAATTAAGGTGGCCGAAGAGGCAAGGTTTTGGGGGGTCATCTTTGACAAAAGAGTGACCTTCTGCAACCATGTTAACTACCTTAGAACCTCTTGTCAGAAGATCCTCGACATTCTTCGTGTAGTTGGTCGTACTGACTGGGGTGCAGACCGCATTGTTTTACTTCGACTGTACCGGGCGCTTGTTCCGTCCAAACTGGATTACGGCTCTGTGGTATATGGCTCGGCTTCCAAGTCTGTTCTACAGCGTCTGAACACAATTCACCATCAAAGTCTGCGCATATGTCTAGGGGCCTTCAGGACATCTCCAGTTCCTAGTCTGTATGCCGAGGCCGGGGAGCCTTCTCTCAGGCTCCGTCGCATCTGCCTCATGCTCAGCTACGTTCTGAAGCTGAAGGCCCATCCAGACAATCCTGCCTATGATTGTGTTTTTAACCCGTCGTTTGCAGAGATTTACGATGCCCATCCGGGAGCTGTCCGTTCACTTTCCTTCCGTGTCCGACCTCATTTGCAGGCGGCCGGAGTGGACCTGGACAAAGTTTCGGAATCTCTGCAACACGTCACTCCACCCTGGCTACTACCAGTTCCTGACATCTTGTTGGACTTGACCGTCCACAAGAAGGATTGTACTCCACCAGCCATATACCAACAGAGCCTCAATGAACTCCTTTCAAGTTTTTCTGGCTATTGTCGTCTTTATACGGATGGGTCCAAGTCTGAGGATGGGGAGAGTGGCTGCGGCTGCAGTGTCCTCTCGCCATCCTAGACGCCCATTTAAACTCCGCCTACATGACCATTCCTCTGTATTTAGTGCAGAACTGCAGGCAATTCTGCTGGCACTCAAGCATGCCTGTCAGTCTCGGGAAAGGAACTTCCTGATTCTGTCTGACTCTCTTTCTGCTCTACAAGCCCTTCAGGGCGCGGGAACAGACCACCCAATGCTGGTGCAGATTAGAGAGCTCTACGCAGACTTGATGAAGGAATATTATGACATCATTTTTATTTGGGTCCCGGGCCATGTGGGCATCGAAGGCAACAGAATCGCAGATTCTGCTGCCAACACTGCCCGCAGTGACCCTGTCCCTGACACACAGACTGTTTATAGTGATTTTAAACCTGTGATTAGTGCTTACATAGGCCGAGAGTGGCAGTCCGAGTGGGACAAGGAGGAAGGGAACAAGCTTCATGAAGCTCTTCCTACGGTGTCCGATAGTCTACCTTTCCGCTGCGGCAGCCGCCGTGAGGAGACTGTCCTTGCTCGGCTCCACATCGGGCACACGTATGTTACGCACTCTTACTTACTTAAACAGGATGAGCGTCCATGGTGGTTTGCCTGTGATGAGCAGTTTTCTGTTCGACACTTTTTGCTGTATTGTGCTGACCTAATTGACACCAGATATAAACATTTCACAGCAGACTCCTTGAAGGTTTTGTTCTGGGATGTTCCCCCGGACAAAATCTTCAATTTCTTGCGAGCATGCAATATTTTTAACAAGATCTGAGCATTCGTAGACTATAGGCTATGTGAATTTTTTTATTTGCCCTTTTTGAGAGTCTGTAGACGTTTCTTTTGAAGTCATGTGAGACATTTCAGCCTACTATTTTTAATCTATATTTACATCTTGTCTTAAGACCTTGCTTTTAGTCTGGCTGACCAGATTTTTACCCATCCCGCCGTGAGATGGCCTTAGTCGCCTGCTCGGCGTTAAACCCAAATAACTAACTAACTATTACGAAAAACACTATCTTCTCATTAATACCCGCATGACTTTTTTTCAAAACAGTGTTTGCATTAGCCTGTTGTTTGTCCCGGCTTGGGTCGGATTCGGTCAAATTGTGATCTGTAAGTGTAAGCCCTAGGTGTCAAAATCAGCATGAAAATTGCCAAGTTTGATCCTCTGATACGTCAAATGTTAGTACTGGGATTTGTGACGTATTATATCGAGTGGTCACTATGAACACGGCGTCGTGGGACTAATGATGCCATGACGTGAAGTTTGAAGTGACGTCATTTTGCTGCTCGAATCGTCGTGTGTCCGTCTTTATTTCTGTGTGCCAGTGTGTGTTGATCAGAGGGTGGGTTAGGGGAGCCTTTAGGAGATGGATTCCTGTCGCTACACGAGCCCATAGAGCGTACTAATGGCGGTTAGCGCCGTGTGTCCGTTTTTATTTGTGTGTGCCGATGTGTGTCTTAATCGGCAGAGGTTGGCTTAAAGAGAACAGAAATGAATCAGCATAATAAGATTATAAATATGAACAACACTGAGTGTTCCTAAAAGATGAACGCATGTGAGCTCCGAACAATAAGGTAGACTTTGGGATGAAATCCTCATCTTGTTAACTTCAAACACAAACTTGGTACATAGGTGCCTGATGGATGGTAATACACTTTATGCATACTAATTTGGATGACCCTTTGGATGAAAGGTCAAGAAACACAAAAGGTCGGCAAGTGTCATTTCGCAAAGGTCAAGGGTCATAGAGGGGTCCAGAAATAGATTTTGTTAAAAAGCCATATTTTGACAAAACCTTTTTTCCTTTCTCAAATACAATGTTTATTACTTCAAACCCAAACATGACAGAGATACTAATTTGGATGACCCCTCGGAAAGGGTCAAGGGTTACAAGAGGCCGTCAAGTGTGTGAAAAATGACAGTTTTTGATAAAATTGTAGTTTTTAGCAGTTTTTCTACAAACGTTTCAATTATAAAGCATAAGCGTACCTGATAATAAGAATTTTATATGCCTAGAAATTACGTCGAGGGTCAAGAAGTGTTGACAAATTTGTGAAAATGTATGCAATTTGAGAAAAGTTAGATTTTGCTGATACAAAATCCAATCCTTTACTTATGTTGAGACACTTGAACACTTGTTCAATTCAGTGACCTGTTGGAAATGTCAAGGTCACAAAGGTCACACTTATTATGTAGATTGGCCACATACATGAGCCATAAGGGCTTTGCCTTACTGGCCTTAATTATGTCCGTGGCAAAATTATCAAAACTGAAATCATGCAATAACTATAACATATGAATAAAGATAACAGGCATGCAACAAAACGATTATGACAGGTATTCCCTCTCTCATACACACGCGCGCATACATAAACACACACACACACACACACACACACACACACACACACACACACACACACACACACACACACACACACACACTCAGCCGAGACTGACGGAAAAGCCTCGGCTGCCTCAGGCACCCCTGATGATGTAATGGACACTGTAGCCCTGTCCCATGACCCGTCTCTTGCTATACTGCCGAAATCCCATTATGACGTCATCTTCACTAGCACGCCTAACGCAGGAGTGCTCTGAGACACCAATAATACCCAGCGCGTCAACGATCAAGCCCACCAGCAAAAACGACAGCCATGAGAATACCACTTCAACTACCTTCTCATCCAGCCAGCTGAAAGACATGCAGAGCCAACTAGCAGCCGCCACAGAGTCAATAAGAGACCTACAAACAGAGCTATTGTCTGTGAAAAGTGAGCTGGCTACTATCAAAGGGCAATATGCAACATTTAAAGAAAAGCAAACCGTTCTTGGTAGTGTCATCAAGGACACTGAGGTCACGGTAAAAAAAAAAATGGCAAGTTAGCCGAAGAAAAGTGTTTAACAGCGACGGAACAGTCGCACCACGCAGCACTTGAACAACTGACTAAGGACCATGAGAAAATTATCAAAGAACATGAAACACTGAATAGACAAATGAACAAGCTAGCTAAAACCAAAGACACTCAGAGTACTGAAATCGCGGAACTTAAAGTTCAGTTTGATACTTTGTGTTGGTCACTGTCCCCCACCGCGCCCACTCAAACTGACACCAGCCTGCACACTGGCAAAGCGCCCAGTCATCCATCACCCCTCCGGCCCTACCTCAAGTATTGGAAGCTGGTCAGTCCACGCCCACCAATCAGCCCTGGGGGAAATAGCTGTAGCGGGACCTGGACCGAAGGGGTGTCGGCTATTCCTATAAGTCGTCAGCCACCGCAGGATCCTGTCCCGTTCACTGTGCTAAAGCCAGGATAGCGGGACTACTGATTGGCGACTCTAACTTACAGCGGGTAGATCGCCGGAGGATAGATCCCAGCGGGGCCACGTGCGTTCGAACCCTGCGAGAGGTGACAATTAGACAGCTGGCAGTGGCCTTGAGTCATTGTGAACCACGTGCTGACATTGGACATGTAGTGGTCCACGTTGGTACAAATGACTGCGCCTCAGGCCATGACATTGTCATCATGAGGGACTACCAGAGTCTGACAGTAGCAGTCCGCCGTGCCTTACCGTCAGCATCTGTCGCCTTCACCTCCGTCCTTCCGCAAGGCCGGTGCCCCCTGCAGAAAGTGTGCACCATTAATGAACGTCTGGCAAAACTCTGCCGCCAAGAGAAGATGCACTTTCTCTAAGAGACTGGTCTTTACACGCCAGCAGGCGCAGTGGTCACATCACTGTTCAACAACGACAGACTTCATGTCAATGAGCGTGGTGCTGGTGTCCTGCTCCGTCTGGTCAAACAGTTCCTCCTTCAGGCCAGAGATCACAGGGAATCTGACACACAACAGCCTCGCGACCAGCGCGCCACCCGCCAAGTACTGAGCACATGTGCTTTGCACACGTTATGCTCGGCTTTTTTTTAAAATTTTTTTATACCGTACCCAGTATCGTATCCCCAGTGGCCGACACAGGCGGCTTGCGGCCCCAGGTCATCATGTGATCGGATTATGCCAGGGACAGCTGGGTACAGAGTGTTTGTTTTAGGGCTTAGGTTAACTTACCCTGTCTTGTATCATTCTTTTTTTACAATCTTGTCATAAGCATGCATTGATAGTGACATGTGAACTAATATAACAGGACACAAAGTGTGAGGCTTGTTGTTATCTATTTGGATTCTACTGCCATATCTAGTTGATCGGTGCTGATTTTGTTGCAATAGACAGATATCTGGACTGACATTACTGTGCCGCGCATTTTGGCTACGTTAATCTCATTTTGCTTCTGACGCAGACGTCGTCTGTGATATGACTGTATTTGCAAATGAGTAGCTTTCTGACTGAGCCAGAAAATTGTATTTCTAGACAAAGTGTGACATTAAGCGGCTATTTCGAGAAGCTGCGTGAAAAGGGACCCACAGATTTGTTTCATTGTTATATCCACTGTGTCTGACGGTGAATCAGCACTTTGGAAAGTGAAACTAGTAAATTATGGTTTTTATTAATGTGGACTGAATGGCGCCGGTTATAACGTACTCATTAGAGGCCGGAGAGTGACTGTATAGTGAAAATTTTCGTTAACGCATGGTTATCTAAACTGGTTTTCTTCTTCTGTACAACGATCAGTCGTACAGACTTGTGAGAGAAAGGATAACTATTGACTATTGACTTTAAAAAAGGTCTTTTGTCGTCGTGTATACACTAGTGACTATATACAACGAACTATATGGCGAGTGCATCCCCTGGCTCAGCCACTCAAGGACTGAAAGTCGGACATACAAACGTGTATCATTTATATCCGAAAGTACATGATGTTTCTCTGTTTCTGAACCAGCCGTCACATTTCCATCTCTTTGCTCTCACTGAATCTCGTCTGGACTCTCGAATCGCTGACGCATGTGTCAGTATTCCGAATTTTTCTCTTATTCGACCTAATGCAGCTTCTCCTGGACATACTGGGCTAGCTGTTTATGTGCACAGCACTGTTCAACACGGGGTACGCAGACGTCTTGATCTTCAGACCAGGGAGGTGGAATGCGTGTTGTTAGAAGTCAAGCTTGCTAACACTTCGCCACTGCTAGTTGGCTTTGTGTATAGGAATCCAGCATCCACGGCCGAGTGGTAGGACGACTTTTGTACAGGTAATGGATAAAGTGAATGACAGGCAGGGATATACTCATCTTCGGCGATTTTAACATTGACATCTCAAAACCCCATTCGATGTGGCAATGTACAACAATGCTTTTTTGGACTAAAACAGATGATTACCACTGCCACCACAGTAACACACTCTTCGTCTACTTTGATAGACAACATATGTACTAACAACCTTCAAGCTATCACTGAAACTGACGTCCCTTCACCTTCAGTGACCACTTTCCCATCACCTGTACATGGTCATGTTATGTTCCTAAACAGAGCCGAACCCAAACTGTTATACATTACTTACAGATTTTTTTTTAGGAAAATAGATAGAGATAGTTTTCTTCATGACCTCGGTTTATTGCCGTTCCATGAAGTTTACAATCACAATGACCCTGATGTAGCGCTCTCACTGTGGCTTGAGCTGTTCTTCGGATTGCTAAATAAGCATGTCCCTTTAAAAAGGAAACGAGTCCGGTGCCGTGAGCCCCCCCCCCCCCCCCCCCCCCCCCCCCCCCCCACCTGTATTACCGAGGAGATTAAACAAACCATGGAAGCCAGAAATCAAGCCAAACGGGACAAAGATTTTATTGAGTTCAAAAGGTTACGTAACAGAGTCAAACACCTTATCCGGGAGGCATAAAAAGCACTGGTAGAGAAAACCATACGCGGCGGGAATCCGACTTCAATATGGAAAGTTTTAAACTTACTAACTAACAATAGTAAAAATCGTACTGCAAATACGACTGCCAACCTTACAGCCGATGCTTTTAACGACCACTTCATTTTAGCCCCGAAATCTTTACTACATGCTGAAGGTTTGGATCAGGTGGAACATGTCGCATCGCAGAAGCTTACTGACTTTTGTAAGAAAAGACTGTCCGCGGGCGATCCTTTTAATGGCGCCTTCATCGCTGGACATGAATTTGGCAGAATTATCTCTAGTCTCAAGACCAAAACGTCAGCTGGCGTTGATGGTATCAATGGTTTTATCCTCGAACTTTCTCTTCCATACATTGCGGAAAGCTTATTCTTTACCTAAATTCAAAATAATATTTTTCCGGCGGCTTTCAAAAAATCTAAAGTGGTACCTATACCCAAACAAAAGAGACATCTGATTCAAATAATGTTCGGCCCATATCCATATTATCTATTCTGTCGAAGCCTATTGAGAAGCATGTACACAAACATCTTCTCGAATTTCTGGAAGAAAAGTCTCTCCTGAATAAATATCAATCTGGTTTTCGCCCTAAACATTCGTGTCACACTGCTTTGGTTCATATGATTGACACTTGGCTTGACAGTTATAATTATAGAAGGGACTTTGTGGGTTATGATTCATTCCATTTTGTTACTTTTCACTGTCAGATTTTCAGACCTACCTTTGTCGTCATGGGCATTCTTTCGAATACGATCCGCCGCCACCCATCCTAAAAATTATGTTCTATATATAGAAGAGACTTAAACAGTCACTACCGTGGGTCTTCAATGGACAGTTACAACAGAACAAGAATACAGCGGGATATGTTCACCCTAAGTTCACAAAGTGGGGTCTCAACAGATATGTTTTCAATGCGCAAAAGGCCGTCGTGCACGGGCCAACGGCGGTCGATGTCGACCCGATGGCCTTTGCGCACTGGGTTGGGACTTAATATATATTTTTTATTAAATGTGGAAGTTAGAACTGTGGATTTTCAGTGGATTGTTAGAGCGCTCAAAGTTTTAAAATATCTGCAGTAGGTTGTCTGGAGCCCCTACAAAGTCCACTGAAACGTAATACTTTGGAGTTAAGTGGTGTTCGCTTTACAGTGGACTCCAAGCGGTCCTTCTAAAGTCCACTGAAAAAAAACCCAGTAATTGTGATCTCAGTGGGTAGGTCTCATTAATCATGCCCAGCTGGATTTCAGTAAATCCACTGGTATCCCTCGTATTCTGAGATGGCATTTTCAGTGCTCCGCTGATTGATCACCCAAACTAATTAAGTATGCACAGCGGGAATTCAGTGGACCACTGAAAGTCCGCAAAAAAATATGCATGGATCTAAGCACCGCTAAAAATGTTCAGCGGCCGTTGACTTTGATGTGGGTATTCACACGCGATCCTCTATACATTTACAGTTCTAGCCAGATCACACCATCTGCACCATTGGTAGGGACTTGACTGTGGGCTGATACCGTCTGCCCACCTATTATCAGCACACTCACTGATGATAAAAGTCCACTTGACTCCAGAAATGTGGCATAAAAGCGCACATACCAATGATATGGCCTGAGTCGTCTGCTCAGCTTTAAACCTATATAACTAGCCTAAGCAAGATTAATCATAACATTTACAGTACATCAAATGAAATTTCAGCTAAAAAGCATTTGCAGTCTTATTGTTCGTGGCTTGAGTTTAACAATTTTAACGATAGGTGATATTTTGGCCAGATGCTTTTTGAAAAAAACAACAACAAAAAACAAACAAACAAACAAAAACAACAACTGCTGTCAAAAACCTAGCGCGAACACAGCTTATGGTCCACGTGCTCACTACGTTTCTGGCACTAATTGCAGCCTGGCAACACGAAGTTCTTGTGGCGGGCTGCGGTCCGGTCGACAGCTTGCGACTGTGATGTCGATGCTGAGGAAGAAGTTCTCAAGTCATGGACGGTAAAGGGTGACCTGGAGGCACAGTACCTTCACTTGAGACCCGGATGGATAAGAAACGCCTCAAAGGTCACGGATTTGGTCACCTTCTGCATCAATCGTAAAGGTAATGGTAGTAGTAATAGAAGCAGTAGCAGTAGAAGTACACCCCCCTCCCCCTCCGACAGACACACACATACACACACACACACACACACACACACACACACACACACACACACACACACACACAACATACACACACACACACACACACACACACACACACACACACACACACACACACACACACACACACACACCTCACCCCCGTCTTTTGCTAATTCTTTGGTATTTCGGACGCTGGAAAGTTACGTATCACGCAAAATGGGCGCCATAAGAAGCTGACAAGGCGTTGACAGGTACTGACATGAACCAGTAAGATAGGAATGTGGAACCGCAAAACATGGCACATGTTGCAGTACAACATGTTGCGGTCGCGTGCCCAAAGTACAGAAACGCAAATTGTTGCAGCTGCTACAAAAGTACAACAATTGCAACGTTTTGCGGTGGGAACGTAGACCTGTACATGTGCAGACAAACGGGGAAAAGGGCTTTAGTTATTGAGATAATATCAATTTTGGTTGAGTAAGTTAGTTATTTCGGTTTAAGGCTGAGCAGGCGACTAAGGCCATCTCACGGCGGCATATTTGATTGATCACGGATCCGTCATACCCCATTCGAAAGCGTATCTAAAGTACATCGCAGGACATTAGTTTTCAGATCAGAAATGTTGCAGCATCACCTTGAAAATAAGCGACAACTGACACCACCAGACCTTGGTTAGTTCGTTTTAAGGATAAAATGGATGACAATGGGATCGTTATTCTTAATGTTATTTGCATCAGGAGCTTTAACAGTTGTATTAGTGATTAGAACAATGTGAATAATTTTTAATTGTTCATCCTTTGCAGAGGGAAACATGCGCTTCTGGAAGGTCATGCGAACGATACGTGCAAATTGACCAAAATTGTTGTACAGTTTGGCAGAAATATGCATTACATAATTATTGATGAAATTAAACACACAGTTCAATACCACGTGTTTATTTATTTATTTTTTGTTGTAAGTAGCAAAACCATACCAGGTGTGCTTATATTTCTTGACGCCATTCAGGAACTAATACAGTGTCGGCATGAACACCAACGCTGAAGGGGTCAACTTCGCAATATGTCTGTGAAAATCTGACCGACGATGAATTAATACACGACTAATCAACCTGATGTAGATTTGTGCTGCAGCTATGCAGAGTGTGTAGTTTCTGGATTCTAGCCTGTATGGATATATACTTTATGCAAGTTATGCTCTGCCCACTCACTCTGAGTTAGTTTACGTCTAAATATGAGTGAAATAACAGCATCGCTAATGTGTAAAATGCCTGTGTCAGAGGATTCATGCACGGTAGATTTCTTCCAGATTCAAGTTAACAATGACAACTTAATATAGCGACGCTAACGCTTCCAGCAACACTAACACACACCGTTAACCATTACACATTGTGTGCAGGTGTTGACGCAGCACACAGCGTCATTTGGATAATTAGTGTCTTATTATAGATAATGTGTATGTCACCGAGCATCACCCATTCAGTGTGTTACAAGTTCCTACGTTTTCTTACTTGTTCATATGTATCACACTCACATAACTGTTCAGTTTCATCAAGGGGGTGTATTACAATTCTGTAAATGTTACTTTTCAACCGGCATGCATTAGTTTCTAAATGTGTGTGTGTGTGTGTGTGTGTGTGTGTGTGTGTGTGTGTGTGTTTGTGTGTGTGTGTGTGTGTGTGTGTATGTGTGTGTGTGTGTGTGTGTGTGTGTGTGTGTGTGTGTGTGTGTGTGTGTGTGTGTGTGTGTGCATGTGACAGCGACTAGAGCCCCCGTTTGAGGATGGACAAGCATGAAATTTTAGGATTTTATCCCCAACAGCATTATCTCGAGACAAAAAAAAAAAAAAAAAGACAGATAGAAAGAAAAGGAAGAAATATAAAGGAATAAAAAAAAAAGTGTAAAGCCCCATCTGCGATGTAGACTTTATAGGAAACAGTTGTGCGTAGTTTTCTGCTGCCATGGACCCTAACAAATCCATGCGTCTTACGTAGTGATCTCATCCTGTGTGCACGCGATGCCGATGCAAACCACTTTTCACACCGCTTCCACACGTTCTGGTCTCCTGACCATTAAAAATACGGTAGAATGGTGGCCTAGCTCGATTCCCTTATGCATGTATCCATTAGTGCTATTTATAGTACTGAGGCTGAGGAATGCATGCATAGGGGGTCACACTTGTGCGACTGTCCAGTGTGACTGTCCAAACCTAAACTTTGCTTGTCACTTGTGTGTTCGAGCTGTGTGTGTACTAAGAGAGTGGGGGTAGGGGGTGGGGGGGGGGGGGTCTAAAAACAGAAGAAAAAAAATACGGTAGAATTTGAAATGGGGCTGGTTGGAGCGCATTCCGGAAAATGCACGTGAAGTTTTGGGCAGAAATCCTGGCAACGAAGTAACCAGATAAAAATGACATCACGTCTAGCTACGCAAATCTTGCTAAAGAACGTCTTTTTGGCGCCAGAGCGCCGTGTGTGTGTGTGTGTGTGTGTGTGTGTGTGTGTGTGTGTGTGTGTGTGTGTGTGTGTGTGTGTGTGTGTGTGTGTGTGTGTGTGTGCATGTGACAGCGACTAGAGCCCCCGTTTGAGGATGGACAAGCATGAAATTTTAGGATTTTATCCCTAACAGCATTACCTTTTTTTTTTTTTTTTCGATTTTTTTTTTTCATTAAGATGCTCACTGCCGAGAAAATGGCCGTTTCACAAAAACCGGTTAATTCACACTGGAGTCTGTAATTTTTCTTATTTTGTACTAGATTTTTTGCATATAGCTAGATAAAAGGGAGATATTAAATGAGTTCGTTAACCAGCATTGTACCTTTAGAGCTTTTTGAGTGATCATTAATTTTTGTTAACAAATATATTTCCACGTTTTGGGGAATAGTTTCACGAAATATATGGATATCTTAAAACAATTGAAAATTTTTTACAAAAAAAATAATCTTCTCATTAGGAAGGTTACAAAGTAAAGTAGGTTATAGCACTGTCAGGGGAGAGAAATGTGCATGATCGACCAGTGATCATAGATCTACTGTGGCCAAAGCACAAAAAAAAAGAGATAGGAAAGAGAGGGGGCGCTAAGAGAGTGACTGAAAGAAATGCATATGGAAGGGGGGGGGGGGCTTCCATATGCATTTCTTTCAGTCACTCTCTTGGCGCCCCCTCTCATTCCTATCTCTTTCTTTTTGTTTGTGCTTTGGCCACAGTAGATCTATGATCACTGGTCGATCATGCACATTTCTCTCCCCTGACAGTGCTATAACCTACTTTACTTTGTAACCTTCCTAAAATATTAGCACTGGCAGTCTCCCCTTTTCTTTTCATTTATTACTACAATATCGACTGCAACCCCTTCCCCCCTTTTGGTAGGTTCTCATTTAGGGTGCATGGAAATTTGACTCTATGTGGTGGCATGGAATGTATGCCCCTGCAGACACCACAGTAAAATGTGGTTGTCTTTGCAGGTAAGCAGAATTTCCTGCCTCCTCCAGTGTTGCCGATAGTGTGCTGAAGAGGTCGCCAAGACCGAAACAGCTGTCCACACCGGCTAAATATCTGGACCCACCTTGGGGGACCTAGATTTAAATTTCCATGCACTGAGTGGCTGGAACAGTGGATATGTGATACGCCCCCCTTCGGGGGGGGGGGGGGGGGGGTTGGCGGGCTTCCATATGCATTGCTTTCAGTCACTCTCTTAGCGCCCCCTCTCTTTCCTATCTCTTTTTTTTTTTGTGTGTGCTTTGGCCACAGTAGATCTATGATCACTGGTCGATCATGCACATTTCTCTCCCCTGACAGTGCTATAACCTACTTTACTTTGTAACCTTCCTAAAATATTAGCACTGGCAGTCTCCCCTTTTCTTTTCATTTATTACTACAATATCGACTGCAACCCCTTCCCCCTTTTGGTAGGTTCTCTTTTAGGGTGCATGAAAATTTGACTCTAGGTGGTGGCATGGAATGTAAGCCCCTGCAGACACCACAGTTAAATGTGGTTGTCATTGCAGGTAGGCAGAATTTCCTGCCTCGTCCAGTGTTGCCGATGGTGTGCTGAAGAGGTCGCCAAGACCGAAACAGCTGTCCACACCGGCCAAATATCTGGACCCCCCTTAGGGGACCTAGATTTAAATTTCCATGCACTGAGTGGCTGGAACAGTGGATATGTGATACGCCTCCCTTCGGGGGGGGGGGGGGGGGGCTTCCATATGCATTGCTTTCAGTCACTCTCTTAGCGCCCCCTCTCTTTCCTGTCTATTTTTTTTTTTGTGCTTTGGCCACAGTAGATCTATGATCACTGGTCGATCATGCACATTTCTCTCCCCTGATAGTGCTCTAACCTACTTTACTTTGTAACCTTCCTAAAATATTAGCACTGGCAGTCTCCCCTTTTCTTTTCAATCTTCTCATTAATAATCGCGTGATTTTTCGTATACGGTATTTACATAAGCTTACAGTTTGTCTCGGCTGTCGGGCACGATTAGGTCAATTGTGACCTGTATGCCCTAGATGTGAAAATCAGACAATTTTCTGCAACCACTTTTTCGGAGACATTTACGAACAGCTAACATAACTTTATTTTTTTTCTTATGCGAAAAAATCTATCTTCTCATTAATACCCTCATGATTTTTCATAAAGAGTGTTAGCTTGAGCCTGCTATTTGTTCCGGGCCTGGGTTAGAATTAGGTCAAATTGTGACCTGTAAGCCCTAGGCGTGAAATTTAGCAATAAAATTGCGAAGTTGATCCTCTGATACGTTAAATGTTAGCCTAGTACTGCCCTTTCCGACTTTGAGAACTAAGTCTTTTGGCGAGAGGTCTTTCTCATACAAAGGACCATTTCTTTTGAATAAACTTCCACAGTCCCTCTGATATAATTATCTGCTTGTTGTTTTATTCCGTGATAGTAAAAACCACACAATTCTACCTCAACATTATGATTCTATAGGTGTCTAAACACAGCACCTTCTTAAAAAAATGCAACAAACAATTTTTTTTCGGGGGGGGGGGGGGGGGTGGGGGGGGGGGGGCTATATTCAAATGCACATAAAATGATCTCGGAAGCCAGTCAACATAAAGTTCTTTTATATTTGCAGTTTGCGCCCCTATTAACCCATATAATCCTAGCGTCCTCATTATAGGTCACTGCGGTTTTTTTTGTGTTTTTTTGTGTGGTTTTTTTTTTTTTTTTGCAATTTGTTCTAAAACCAATGTCTCAATGAGACAGGTCTCTAAACAGCAGTAAATGGGAGATACCCGTCAAATATAAATGAGCTTCTAGAGTTATCTGTTTTGAAAAGAATTTCCAGGGCGCTGCCATTTATGTAGATTTCTTAAGGTGGTAGGAGGCGAAATCCATCGTTACATAAAGTAAGTGAATATCCTTTTTACTACACACATTTCTAATAACACTATTGAATGAAAGATGAATGCTGAAAACTAACCCAAAATGTGTTTTGAGCGTTTTTGTACGTATTGAGTACTTTGAGCAGTGCCTTGTGTTGATGTACTGTCCTTGTATGGGGACGCTAGGACTGAGAGGGTACAGGTTTTGTACATTATGTTGATATCTGTTTTCTTGCTTTTATTCCAAACGGTACACAAATAATAATAATAATAATAATAATAATAATAATAATAATAATAATAATAATAATAATAATAATAATAATAATAATGGGTATTATAGCGCTTAATCTTAATCAAATGCTCTAAGCGCTTTACAATCTGCACACAAAATTAAAAATACAATGACATAAGCACATATCAAACAAAACACAATACCCGAACACACCACTTTTACAATGAACTAAACAACAATAAATACATAATATGTTCTAATTAACATGTACTTCCGCGTGCTGTATTTGTTTGGTGGCAGATTCTAGTCTTACGTTTGTTATTTTTTGAGTATGTGTGGGTTGATCATACTAGGAAAGATCTGATATTCAGTTGAGTTGTTTGGATAAAAAGCACGTACCTTTTTAGTGTGATTTTTTTTTTTTTTTGCCAGGAGGAATGCTATCGATTTTTGTTCTATAATTAGAATGTTGCATATTTTTGCTACTTTGTCGCAAGGTCTGACTTACATTAGACTGGAAGGTTTGGAAAGGGTCGCGACCGTTTTAGTGACCTCAGATATGACGACAAAGTTTTGTAATACACGTTGGCTACGTTTAGCAACATTTACGGAATGGGCCTATATGTTAGTGGAAGACTGTATATAGATCTAGAGTGTTCTTTTAAATGAAAATTAATGAGTGTTGGTAACGTTTTCCTTTCTGATTGGTTGAGTTGTGTATCTAGCTGGATTGTTCTGTAAATGTGTAATAGTATAAAAGAGCGCGTTAGGAAATATATGTGTGCATTGTATGGGAGACGCAGTGTATCAGAATTGTCGATGCACTGTAGAGAGACAGTGTACCAAAGTGCGGATGCATTTGTAAATGCATTGTGCTAAGTTTGCATCGCAATAATAAAGTACTGTTGGAACTGTTACTCCAGTGTGGTCTACAACCTTGTGTTAGGTGTGACGAGTTGCAGCTGATTGAATATTTTTTACAAGAACCCTACAGGAGTGCGTCGGATGTGATTGTATCATATTACGACTACGACTACCACGTAACATCTAGCAAATATAATTGAGTGGACCTACCTACTTATATGTAAATAAAGCTGAAACCACAAAACAGTCTAAAAACAACCTGCTGTTGGTGCACAAAGGGGTAACCTACATACTGGGGGTGTCACAAGGACGGGTTCGTAAATTGAATCTTGAGCAGATCTCAGCCTGTATATTTGCATTTTTTTATTACTTGTGAGTTTAAAATAAGTTGCTTTCAAGAAGTAGAATCTAATAAAACAATTATATGTCTCTTAATAGCTTATTTTAGAGTGTCGCGTCACATCCGCGACGCAGGTTACCGCAAGTTTTCTCTCGACCTATTCTTGAAAGCACGGCATTTTTCAAACGTCAACACAACGTCAGTGGTTTAAATGTATCACGGAGATACACATTGATGACGCGTTGCGGCAGAAGTTTCACGTTTTGCGTCCGTGGGGCCCCCAATACTGTGACGTGTCACATTCGTTTACGCGCCATAAGCAGGTTACTTCTGAGCAAACGTTTTTGACTCACTCTGAAAATCTGTCCGAATTGGCTGTTTTCTGCATTATCTTGGGCTAAGGTGAGTTACTAAACTTTGATAAATGACTAATTCATGCGACTAAGGGGAAGTAAGATTAATTACAGCTCGTTTTTTGTGCCCTATGATGATAATTCGATGGGACTTTTCAGTGATCTGCGCTCTAGTTTGACAATTCCAAACCCAAACTTGCTACAGAAATACCTGATGTTAAGTCCTATCTATGCATACTAGTTTAGATGGCCACTCGGAAAGGTCAAGGGTCACAAGAGCTGAGGAAATAGGTTTAAAAAAAAACAACTATATTTTGTCAAGTAATGTTTTTTTTTCTCAAGTACTATTCACAACTTCAAATCCAAACGTGGTACAGAGATACTTGATGGTAAGACATTTCAATGGATACTAATTTGGATGACCCATCGGAAAGGTCAAGGGTCACAATAGGTCGACAAATGTGTATCTCTCTTGGCTTGACTTCGCGAACTAAGTTTCTATAGGAGTTGCCCACGACGTCTGCAGGCTTGTTCGTGGCTGAGGAGGCCAATCCGGGACAGGCAGGTTCGACCGCAGTGGCTGCAGGGGGAGGTATGGCCAGGGTTCTGAGTTGCGGCATCTCTGTTTTTTCTCCTGAGCCGCTTGTCCTTAAGGCTAGCTCTGCGAGACTCCTCAAAGGAGACAGTTGCCTTGTAAATGGTGGAGCGCCAGGTGTCACGGTCCACAGCAAGCGAAGACCACTGGTGTTGGTCGATTTGGCAGGCACTAAGTGACTTCTTGAGACAGTTTTTGTATCTCTTCTTTGGTGCCCCTCTGTCACGGTGTCCAGTAGAAAGCTCGCCGAACAGGGTGATCTTTGGTAGGCGATGATCCTCCATCCTGGAGACATGCCTCGCCCAGCGGAGCTGTGTCCGCAGCAGCAAAGCCTCGATGCTCACAGTTTCAGCCTGTTCAAGGACCTCGACGTTGGTGACATAGTCACTCCAGTGAATGCCCAGGATGGTGCGCAGGCAGCGCTGGTGGAAGCGTTCGAGGAGTCGTAGTTGGCTGCGGTAGAGGGCCCAGGACTCGGAACCATACAGCAGGGTGGTGAGGACCACAGCTCTGTACACGCTGATCATGGTGCCTGTTTTCAGCTGTTGATTGTGCCACACACGCTTGAAAAGTCGCCCTAAAGCGCTGCTCGCTTTTGCCAGCCTGCTGTCAAGCTCCTTGTCCAGCTTGGCGTCCGACGTGATAATGCAGCCAAGGTAAGTAAACTGGTGCACTGACTTTAGTTCAGACTCGCCAAATGTGAGGAGGGCGATACACTGTCTTGGGTGCCGGCTGATAGAGGACCTCTGTCTTTTTCAGACTGACCTCGAGCCCAAAGAGCTGGGCAGCGTCTGCGAAGCAGGACGTGATGCGCTGCAGGGCTCTCTCTGTGTGTGCAACAAGGGCAGCGTCATCAGCAAAAAGCAGCTCACGAATCTGTTGGTCTAGGGTTTTCGTGTGGGCCTGCAGTCGTCTGAGGTTGAACAGGCTGCCATCGAGACGATACCTGATGTACACTGCATCGTCATCATCGAGGTCGACTGTGGCCTGCTTCAACATCATGCTAAAAAAGATGTTGAAGAGGGTCGGTGCTAGCACACAGCCCTGCTTTACGCCGTTGAGAATAGGGAATGGTTCTGAGAGATCATTGTTGAGTCTGACCTGGCCTTGCTGGTCCTCGTGTAGCTAGACAATCATGCTGAGGAACTTTGGGGGACAGCCAAGTCGCTCCAGGATCTTCCACATGCCTTGCCTGCTCACAGTGTCGAACGCTTTTGTTAGGTCGACAAACGCTAAGTACAGCCCTTTGTTCTGCTCGCGGCACTTCTCCTGAAGCTGTCTCAGCACAAAGACCGTATCGGTGGTGCTCCTGTTTGCTCTGAAGCCACACTGGCCCTCTGGGAGGTGGTCTTCAGCGATGGCAGGTATCAGCCGATTCAGGAGCAGCCTTGCAAGAATTTTCCCAGCAATGGACAGCAGGGTGATTCCCCGATAGTTGGAACAGTCAGACTTCTCGTCTTTGTTCTTGTACAGGGTGACAACGACAGCATCACGGAGATCCTTTGGTAGTGTTCCTTACTCCCAGCAGCAGAGAAAGAGGTCATGGAGCTTGTTGTGCAGTGCTGTGCCTCCATGTTTCCAGATCTCTGGCGGTATTCCATCAATGCCTGCTGCTTTGCCACTCTTGAGCTGGTGGATGGCTGTGAGGTCTCTTCAGCGGTGGGCGGTTCGTCCAATTCAACCTTTACTGGGAGTTGTGGGATTTGTAGGACGACTGCTTCTTGAACAGTGCGCTCAGCGCTGAAGAGGCTCTGAAAGTACTCCGACCAGCGGTTTAAGATGGAGGTATTATCTGTGAGGAGTGCCTGGCCATTCGCGCTTCGCAGGGGACTTTGTACCAGGTGCCTGGGGCCATACACTGCTTTCAGTGCTTCGTAGAAGCCCCTGTAGTCACCATTGTCAGCGCAAAGCTGGGTCCTCTGTGCAAGTCTGGTCCACCACTCATTCTGGAGATCTCTGAGCTTGCGCTGGAGACTGCTGCAGACGAGACGGAAGGCATACTTCTTCACAGGGCAGGAAGGCTGGGCTAGGTGGGCCTGATGTTCGGCTCTTTTTTTTTTTTTTTGCTAGGTGTTCCTGGATCTCAACATCGTTTTCGTCAAACCAGTCGTTGTTCTTCTTTCTAGCAAAACCCAAGACTTCTGCAGAGGATTTTGCAATAGCAGTTTTCAGTTGTTCCCAGAGTGTTTCAGGGGAGGAGTCTGCTGGGTCCGCTGTGTCTTTGAGCCTGCGCTGTAAATCTGTCTGAAAGGCAGCTTTCACGTCGTCACGCTGAAGGCTGGCAACATCAAGCTTTTTCTTCGGGGGGCTCCCATTTCTTGGGTTTTGGCTTGACGTGGAGCCTGAGTTTGCAGCGGACAAGGCGGTGGTCAGTGTGGCACTCTGCGCTGGGCATCACTCTGGTGAGGAGGACATCACTGCGGTCCCTCTGACGCACTATGACATAGTCGATAAGGTGCCAGTGTTTGGAGCGAGGATGCATCCAGGTGGTATTTCGACTGTCCTTTTGCTGAAAAGTAGTGTTGGTGATGACCAGTTGCTGCTCTGCACAGAACTCCAACAGTAGGCGGCCATTGTCATTGCAATTCCCGACGCCATGCTTGCCGATGACTCCTTTCCAGGCTTCATAGTCCTGGCCCACTCTGGCGTTGAAGTCGCCAAGGATGATGACTTTGTCGTCTGCAGGGGTGCTCTGTATGAGGCTGCGCAGGTCAGTGTAAAACTTGTCCTTTTCAGCAGGCTCTGCCAGGAGGGTTGGGGAGTACACACTGAGAAGGGTGACGTGTTGCTGGTGTCTCAGTGGGAGGCGCATGGACATGATGCGGTATGAGTGACCCATTGGTAGGTTTTCCAGCTTGGTTTTCCACCAAATGTGTATATAATGCCATTAATTGTACCTGTTATCAACATTTTTGCAAACTTTTAAATTAAATTTGGCACAAAGGTAGCGATGATAAGATCTTCCTATGTATCCTAATTTAGTCGACTCATCACAAAGGTCAAGGGTCAATTGTTTCAAAGATGTATAAAAACTGATTACATTTTGAGAAAATCTGGATTTTGTTAGTGCAGAAGCCATCCCTTTACTTATTGTCAGACACGTGTGGATCGGTCATACACGTGATGCCTTTTTTGTTTGTATTAATTTTCTAACGGCATCCTAGTTTGGCGTCGCACATCATGCAGGTTACAATATTATTTTGCATCGTTATTTTTTTTTATTATTGATACAATGTACCTTAACTGACTCATCTCTATACAGAGAATATGTGACATGGTTATTAAAACATAGCTGTGACAACTAAGTACACCAGAAAAGGTTTTGTATTGATGGTAACCTACACATGGCGACACAGGTTTATGCAGTTCCTACACACTACATAATGGACTTCTGTTACGTTTGTGGTTGTGTTATTCTTTGAGAACATTTGTGTTTTAATCATAGGAAAAATCCGATATTTATTCGAGTTATTTTTTTTTTATAAGAATTACGTACCTTTTAAGTAGGATTCATTTTCTTTTGCATGGAGACGTGTCGATTTTTGTTGTGACGCGTAGTTTCGCTACAATGTTGTAAAGTTTTACCTACATTAAACTGGAAGGTTGGAGCAGGGTCGCGATCTTTCTAGTGAATATTACATTGGATATCACACAACTAGTTTTTAGGTTTGACAAAATATGTCGGGTCACATTGTGTGCAGGTTACCCTTTTAGCTCCCCCCCCCCACTCTCCCCCCCCCCACTCCCCCCCCCCCCACTCTCCCCCCCCCACTCCCCCCACCACTCCCCCCCCCCCACCACTCCCCACAATGAAATCGCTCTGACGCCCAAACCATCACAGCTCCTGACGTTTTTTTTTTTTTTTTCATATAGTAGACTAAATAAATTTCAGAAAAGTGAAAAGTATATATTTAATTAGTCTTAATAGAGTTTTTGAATCTGGCTGATTTTCAACATTTTTGTCATTATTAGCAAAAAATGACTCAGATGTCAAATACTAAGACCAAAGGCAAGTGTTTAGTTTATATGATTGCCGCGACCTTGACCTCAGAGGAAGCAACACAATTCTTGTCTGTGACACTTCACTTAATATAAGGATTCTCATCAGCTAAAGTCTGAGACAAATCCTCCGCTGGTTTCAGAGATATCTGAGGGGATGCTACACCCCTTAGAATAAAACAGCTGACGACGGCGCCGGCCTCCACGTGGCGTGGGTGGGTAGTCTTCTTATTCACTGAATGGACTAGCGAAGGGGTGCCATCTTTGTCCAGGATTAGACTTGATGTCAGCAGATATGTTGTTCAGTCTTTTTCATCGGTTATTTTATTTTATTTTTTTTCGGAGCTGTGCTATCCCAGGTCTTACCATGTTCGATTGTTCTTAAAAATACTCATTAGTTGTTGGTCCTTTAGATCCGATGTGTTTGCCATGCTTGGAGACCCGTGTCGGGGGAGAAGAGGATCCTACTGGATGAGGTTCCCTTTGGGTTCCGGCTCACTGGTGCCAACACTCCACTTTGGCCCTGACGTCTACTTAAACGCGAGGCTAGGAATACCGGCCTAGTCAATCGGCTCTTGTCACGTCAAGCCATTTCCCGCTGTAGATATGCGTGTTGATATACGGAGTACCACGCTTTAGCGTCTGTTGCTGATTAGGTGCTTTACGCCAGTATTCAAATGCATTCAGCAGCGTGATAGAAGGCGGTGGTTGACGAGACGGTACAATCGGGCATAACCCCATGAGTATATATTTCAGGCAGACTTCATCTTGTGTCTGCTAGAGACCCGCCGACAGATGCACGTTCCCTTGTTGGTCTCGGTGGCGGGCGGGGACCGCCGGGGAATGTATTCCTTCGTGGTATTAGTTATGACACAAAATAAAAAAAAAACAAAAAAAATAAGACTGGTAAAAAAGTCACCTAAACACTGTCTTTGACCACGACAGCGTCTAAGATTGGGTGGTAGCGACGCCTCAGGCTTCGGCCATCTGGCCTCGCTTCTTCATCGTACATAGCAAGGTACCAAAAAAGCCTGTCTCCAGGTTGCATCTTTTCCTGGTGGGGGAGACCCCCAGGAGCCCTGTCGGCAGGCCTGATGCTCAGAGCCTCAGGTCTGGCGACTTGTTGGTGGAGTGCCGCACTAGGTCACACTCCGACGGGCTGCATCGGGGAAATTCCAGTAGACGTTACACCCCACAAGACGATGAACTCTGCCAGAGGTGTGATCAAGAATTAGGCGTTAGCGGAACTGTCTGATGAGGAACTTGTGAAAAGCTTGAAGTCACAAGGGGTGACCTATGTCCATCGCTTCGCTACCAAGCGAGGCGGTGGAGAGATCCGTCTCCATACCGTCATCCTGACGTTCGGCACTCCCACCCCTCTTACTTCTATCTGGGGAGGATACTACTCGCTAAACGTTAAACAGTACGTCATTCTCCATATCCGGTGCTTTACGTGCCAAACGTACGGCCATTGGGCAGAATACACGCCGCCAGGCAGAGGCCTCATGCGCCCGTTGTAGTAAGGCCGGACACTCTTCTGAATCCAGCATTGCCACACCCCTGTGTGTGAATTGCCAAAGGGCGCATATGGCTTCGGACAAGAACTGCCCCCGGTGGATTTCCGAGTGCAAGATTCAGCATGTGCGTGTGGAAAAGGGGCTGTCCTTTGCGGAGGCCAAAAAGCTTGTCGACAGCACTAGTGTAACTACGGCTGCTCCCAGCAACTCAAACACTTCGTTTACATTCAGTACGGTGGTGGCGGGCAAACGCCCAACTAAAGACTTTAGTTGTCAAACACCAATCTCTTGGTTGGGGGCGGAGCCTCGGGTCCTCTCGCCTCGTGACGAGGAATCATGGAACGCAGAAGGCGGATACTCCCGGTTCGGTAGCGCTGCCCTTTGCTGCCTCTAAGTTTTAGCCCCCAACTCCCAAACCTGTCAGTCTGTCCGTTGCAACGGCTTCTGGATCTGGTCAACCTTCTAAGGCCGCTAATTCTAGCGTCAAGAACGCTGCCCAGAGCCAGACAACAAAGAAACTCGTGGATCTATTGTCCGCACGGATCCAGAAGGGTGACATAGAAGTCCCCTTTCAAAACAAATTTACTGCACTCGAGGAGAAGATGGAGTGAGTGGAAATTGTCCTGAATGGTGCTGCGGCAACTCCACTACCCTCGTCTCCGAAGAGTCAGAGGAGGCCCGGGAGCCGGCCCCCTTCTGTTTCTTCGTCTCCATCTAAAATAAAGGAAAAGGAGGGGAAGCCGCTATTCTTCCCCACGAAAAAAAGTAACTATGTACTCTTTACGTGCCTGTGCTCTTCATTATGTATATGCAGCCCGTGTCCAGTGTCATAGCTGCACGCCCGATTTCTCACCACGCGTACTCTGATGACACGCATTTGTATAAGTCAGGCCATGTTGAGCAGGTCGATGCCATCATCCAGTGTGTGCAACAGTCAGTTTCTGATTTTAGAACGTGGTTGATAGCCAACAAACTAAAACTGAATGAAGATAAAGCAGAAACCATGCCAGTTTCCTCTACCAGAATATTTTCTTTCTTACCGCGGTCCATCACAATCCTAGATACTTTAGTTAGTTTTTCTGCTCAGGTGAGAAATCTTGGCGTCACCATTGATTGCAGTCTCTCACTAAACCAACACGTTTTGAACACCTGTAGATCTGCATTTATTGAAATGCGTCGCATTAGCTCCATTAGGCATCTTCTTTCTCTAGAAGCCCATAAAACACTGGTCTGCTCCTGTGTCTTGTCTCGACTCGATTACGGCAATGCACTCCTGTGTGGCTGTCCTCGGTACCTTCTGGATCGGCTCCAGAGGTTGCAGAACTCAGCAGCACGGCTTGTCGTCAAGGCAAAGAAGTCACACCACATCACACCCATACTGCGTTCACTCCATTGGTTGCCCATCACATCTAGAGTACAATACAAAGTTCTGTCCATTTGTTATACCTGTCTTTCTCTTTCAGTTGGCCTTGTCTATCTTCTGAGCTTCTTCATTTGTCGTCGGTCGTACTGACTGGGGCGCTGATCGTATTGTTTTACTCCGCTTATATCGAGCTCTAGTCAGCTCTAAACTTGATTATGGCTCTATTGTGTATGGCTCCGCTTGTATATCTAACTTACACCGTCTTAACACCGTCCATCGCCAAGGTGTGCGGATCTTTCTGGGGGCCTTCAGGACGTCACGAGTTCTTAGTCTGTACGCTGAAGCTGGACAACATTCTCTGAAGTTGCGCCGTATCCGCCTCATGCTCAATTATGCCCTGAAGCTGAAGGCCAACCCAGACAACCCTGCATATAACTGTGTTTTTAGGCCTCAATATCTTGAGGCATATGAAGCCCACCCCAAGGCTGTCCGTCCATTGTTCCTCCGCGTTCAAACTCATTTACAGGCAGCTGGAATTGACCTGGCCCAAATTTCTAAATCTTTACAGTATTCCACCCCCCTCCCCCCCCCCCCCCGGACTCTTTCTGTCCCAGATGTACTATTTGATTTAACTGCCCACAAGAAAGACTCTACCCCACCCATTGTGTACCAACACAGCCTTGATCAAGTACTGTCTATCTTTCCCGATTTTTTACAGATGGTTCCAACCATCCCCGACGACCTTTTAAACGCCGTCTCCTAGTCCACTCTTCTGTTTTTACCGCAGAGTTGCAGGCAGTTCTGCTTGCCTTTAAACTTGCGTACCAGAGCAGTGAGAAGACCTTTTTAATATTGTCTGATACCTTGTCAGCCCTTCAGGCTCCGAAGAATACCGGAACTGAGCAGCGGCTCCTAGTGCAGATCAAGGTCCTGTAATTCTTCAACTCAGCATTATGCACCCTTCTTCCAGAGAGAGAAGGAGAAGCGAGAGTCTCGTATTTGTGATTTTAAGTCCGATAACTCGGAAGACTATAATGCTCCTTTTACATTATCCGAATTGAAGCAAGCCTTGCAGAAATGTAATGACTCTGCTGCTGGCCTAGATACCATCCACTATCAATTCCTAACGCATCTGCCTGAGAGGTCACTCCGTGTACTTCTCAAGGCCTTTAACCATATCTGGAGAACTGGTCATTTTCCGACGTCTTGGCACCAGGCTGTGGTTGTACCGATCCCCAAGCCGGGTAAGGATCCTTCCGACCCGGGCAACTACCGGCCTATTGCTTTGACGTCATGTTTATGTAAAACTATGGAGCGCCTGGTCAACGCCCGCAGGGTGTAGCATCTCGAGTCGCAGTGTCTCCTCACAGAACTCCAGTGCGGTTTCCGGCGCTTCTGTAGTACAACTGACCATTTAGTCCGCTTTGAATCATTTATTCGAGATGCTTTTGTCACCAAGCAGCATGTCTATGCAATTTTCTTCGATCTTGAGAAGGCATATGACACTACCTGGAAGTATGGCATAATGTCTGACTTGTTGGACATGGGGTTTAAAGGGCACCTGCCCGTTTTTTATTCACAATTTTTTGACTAACCGGTCGTTCCATGTCCGTGTGGGCTCCACCCTCTTCGACTCCTTTGAACAGGAGATGGGTGTCCCACAGGGCAGCATTCTATCTCCTGTTTTATTTAGTATTAAAATTAATAACATTGTAAAGGCCGTCAATGATGATTCTGAATGCTCTTTGTTTGTGGAAGTCTTTGCTTTGTGCGCACGTGTCGGACTTGCGTCCTTGGAGCGCTTGCAGCTGTGCGTCGATCGCATCAGCGGGGTGTCTCAAGGATTCAAGTTCTCGCCTCCAGACTGTCTGTGTGCTTTTACTACCAGACGAATTTTTTCCGAACTAGCCTAGCATTGCGGAGTGCCGATTAGGTGGCCGAGGAGCAAGTTCTGGGATCTTTGACAAAGCTTACCTCCGCAACCATTAATTCCTTAGAACTCTTTCAGAGGCCTCGACGTCTCGTGTCGTCGTCGTATGACTGGGTGCAGACGTACTGTCTACTTCGACTGTACGGCCTTGTTCGGTCCAACTGGATTACGCTCTGTGTGTAGGCTCAGCTTCAAGTCTGAGCTACGCGTCTGAACACAATTCCCGTCAGGGCCTGCGATATGTCTTGTGCCTCAGGACTCTCCAGTTCCTAGTCTGTAGCCGAGGCAGGGAGCCTTTCTCAAGCTCCGCGCATCGCCTCATGCTCAGCTACGTTCTGAAACTGAAGGCCATCCAGACAATCCTGCCTATGATTGTGTATTTAAACCATCGTTTGCAGAGATTTACGATACCCATTCGGGAGCTGTCCGTCCACTTTCTTTCCGTGTCCGACCTCATCTGCAGGCGGCCGGATTGGACCTGGACAGAGTTTCGGAATCCCTGCAACACATCACTTCACCCTGGCTCTTGCCAGTTCCAGACATCTTGCTGGATTGATTGATTGTACATTGCTTAACGTCCCGACAGCAACAAGGCTTTCTCAGGACGTGCCTGCACTGCTTGTGAAAAAAAAAACAAAAAAACTGAACAGAAAATTGAATGTATGTCGCCAGCCGGTCAAATACATTAAATAAACCAACAACATGGGGCCTAAATAAAGCTAAGACCATTTAGCAACACACATCCAATATCAAGAGCTACAGGCAGTGCAGACAGTTGGGAGAGTTTTAAAAAGACAAATACAGGTGAATGGACCAAGGGTAGACAGAAACACAAGCCCCAGAATAGAAAGGAAACCCACCCTGTGGGGCTGACCAGGGTGACCCTGGGAACTAAAAAGTACCTAACCCCACCCAAGTCCCCCAGGGCAGACCCGGGTGGGGTACATCTTGCTGGACTTGACTGCCTACAAGAAAGACTCTACTCCACCAGCCATATACCAACAGAGCCTCAATGAACTGCTTTCAATTTTTCCTGGCTATTGTCGTATCTATACGGATGGGTCAAAGTCTGATGATGGGAGAGTGGCTGCGGCCGCAGTGTCCTCTCGCCATCCTAGACGCCCATTTAAGCACCGCCTCCCAGACCACTCATCTGTATTTAGTGCGGAACTGCAGGCGGTTCTGCTGGCACTTAGGCATGCTTATCGATCTAGAGAAAGAAACTTCCTGATTCTGTCTGACTCTCTTTATGCCCTGCAGGACCTTCAGGGCATGGGAAATGACCACCCACTGCTGGTGCAGATCAGAGAGCTCCACGCGGACTTGATGAAGGAATATTATGACATCATTTTTATTTGGGTCCCAGGGCATGTGGGCATCGAAGGCAACAGTATCGCAGATTCTGCTGCCAACGATGCCCGCAATGACCCTGTCCCTGACACACAGACTGTTTATAGTGATTTTAGACATGTGGCTAGTGCGTACGTAGCCCCTGAGTGGCAGTCCGAGTGGGACAAAGAGGAAGCCAACAAGCTGCATGAAGTCCTTCCTAAGTTGTCTGACGGTCTACCTTATCGCTGCGGCAGCCGCCGTGAGGAGACTGTCCTGGCTCGGCTCCACATCGGGCACACGTATGTTACGCACTCTTATTTACTAAAACAGGAGGAGCGTCCATGGTGTTTGCCTGCGACGAGCAGTACTCTGTTCAACACTTTTTGTTGTCTTGTGCTGATCTAATCGACACAAGGCATAAACATTTCACGGCAGACTCCTTGAAGGTTTTGTTCCGGGATATTCCCCCGGACAAGATCTTCAGTTTTCTAGAGTGCCATATTTTGAATAAGATTTGAGCGCTTATAGACTATGATATTTCTATTATTTTGACCTTTTTGAGAGCCTTTCGATGTTTTCTTTAAAGACATGTGCAACATTTTAGCCTGATATTTTTAAGGTATATTTACATCATGTCTTAAGACCTTTCTTTTAGTCTGGCTGACCAGATTTTTACCCTTCCCGCCGTGAGATGGCCTTAGTTGCCTGCTCGGCGTTAAACCCAAATAACTAACTAACCATTAAGACCTTTCTTTTAGTCTGGCTGACCAGATTTTTAACCTTCCCGCCGTGAGATGGCCTTAGTTGCCTGCTCGGCGTTAAACCCAAATTACTAACTAACTGATTCCTGTGACCTTGACCTTGTGAGAGGTCACTATATTTGGAATGTTTGCAAAGGTCTTGCCACAAAGTATCCTTGGACCAAGTTTCAAGATTGTGGCTTGAACAGTTTCAGAGAAAATGCCAACCTTAAAGTTTACCACAGACGGCGACGGACGGACGACAGACGACGGACGGACGACCACTGTCCCATAACATGGACTAACTTTTGCTTCGCACGTGAGCCAAAAAGTAAACGATACGTGCATGTTAACTACATACATGGTGCCATGAGCCTGATTATATGCATCTTTTAGGTCGTGGTCATTTTCATTGCGGTCACTTTTTCTCACGTTCTATAGGAATATTGCGTCTCTTGAGTTGTATGTGGCCATCCATCGGCTGTCCGTTCGTCTGTCGTCGTGCTAAACTTTTGTCGTTGGCATTTTCTCACAGACTATTGAAGACACAGACTTCAGATTTGGCCCACGGATACTTTGTGGCAGTTCTTTCTAAACATACCAATTTGATGACCTCCCTCAAAGACCAAAGCCACAGTGGGTCAATAAATAGGTACACAAATTGCCTAATTGCTTTGTTAAATAGTCTTTTCTCAGATATTATTTTCAACTTAAAAGCCAAATTTGTATCTGATTATAAGGCATAATTATATGTGCATGCTACTTGGGTGACACCGCTCAAATAAGGTCAGGAAGTGCGTGAACAAAGCAAATTTTGTGAAAAATGTAAGTTTTCATTGGCCTTATTGCAAACATTTCAAACAAACTTGGCAGAAGGTTAGCTGATACTTAGACATTTTTATCCATGCAAGTTTGACTGACCACCTTGAGAGATTTTCACATGCTGACAACATATAACAATTTTCAGGGACTACTGCCGTTTTACTTCTAAACATCTGCTCATATCAGTGACCTGTCGGAGTCACAGTCAAGGTCACAGCAGGTCAAATAAAGAAAAGATGCAGAGCAGTCAAGCTCGTGAGTTATATGAGCTTTGCCATTCTTGTTAAAAATATGTTAGTGCTTACTTTAATTCGTTGCATCTCAGGCCGTTAGCGTAAGTGAATATATTTCACACTGTTAGTGTCAGCCAAGTGTGCATGTGTTCAGACAAAACCGCATATTGCACCTTCGGGTGTCTGTATACAGCAGTTGCGAGGTCCAAGTTAGTGCAAACGTTGGCAGTTACTACTAAAAACTAATATTGGTATTCTGTCTCAATAAGCTCTGCTTTGTCATTATCACATACACATCAAAACATAGACACTCCCAAATATGTGACCCTCTCTCACGAAACCAGTCTTAACTCGCAGGGAACCAATCAGCACTATACGCAATAATATGTGGTGGGGGTCAATCTGGGTCATTTTCACTTTTTTGCAGAAATGTATTCTACAAACACCAAAGTATCATATGGTTAAAATCTTTATCATGAAAAATGCCATTAAATAGGTTAAAAATGATTTTAAAAGTCTGCCCTTGGCCCCAATTATACTGCACACAGAAACTTCAAAGGCTGTTTTCTCAAAATGACCGCCGTAGGCTTTAACAACTTTATATACTAACAACTTCTACAATTTTTGCACTACAGCATACAGTCATATATCACAGTAATCAGCAAACACTGTAGTTTTCAGAAATGTATATATGTCAAAACATCCAAAATGCGAGTTAAGACTGATTTTGTGAGAGAGGGTCACATATGATGTATAGTGCTAAAGTTTATTTTTATCACAGTCCCCTGCCCCCTCCCCCCCCTCCCCCCCCCTTTCCTCTTTCATTCTTGTTTTCAACAACGTCAGTAACTATGTACTACAGTCTGTATTTTGTACATCTGGTATAAATAAAGTTCAGTTTTTCACTCCAAATTACTGTTCCTGTGTTGTAATCGGTATTTGTTTTGATTTGTATCTGACCCCTTGTTTCAGCACATGCTCTCTTGGCTTGACTTCGCGAACGAAGATTCTATAGGGCTTGCCCACGTCGTCTGCAGGCATTTTCGTGGCTGCGGAGGCCAATCCAGGACAGGCAGGTTCGACCGCAGTGGCTGCAGGGGAAGGTCTGGTCAGGGTTCTGAGTTACGACAACTCTGTTGTTTCTTCTGAGCCGCTTGTCCTTAAGGTTAGCTCTGCGAGAGTCCTCAAATGAGACGGCTGCCTTCTGAATGGTGGAGCGCCAGGTCTCACGATCCGCAGCAAGCGAAGACCACTGGCGGTGGTCGATTTGGCAGGCGCTAAGTGACTTCTTGAGACAGTCTTTGTATCTCTTCTTTGGTGCCCCTCTGTCTCGGTGTCCAGTGGCGACCTCGCCTAACAGAATGAATCTTGGGTAGGCGAAGATCCTCCATCCTGGAGACGTGCCCCGCCCAGCAAAGCCTCGATGCTCACAGTTTCCGCCTGTTCAAGGACCTCGACGTTGGTGACATAGTCACTCCAGTGAATGCTGAGGATGGTACGCAGGCAGCGCTGGTGAAAGCGTTCGAGGAGTCGTAGTTGTCTGCGGTAGAGGGCCCAGGACTCGGAACCGTACAGCAGGGTGGTGAGGACGACAGCTCTGTACACGCTGATCTTGGTGCCTTTTTTCAGCTTTTGATTGTGCCACACCCGCTTGAATAGTCGCCCGAAAGCACTGTTCGCTTTTGCCAGCCTGTTGTCCAGCTCCTTGTCCAGCTTGGCGTCTGACGTGATGATGCAGCCATGGTAGGTAAACTGGTGTACAGACTTCAGTTTGGACTCGCCGATGCTGATGTGCGGAGGGCGATGCTCTTCCTTGGGTGCCGGCTGATGAAGGACCTTTGTCTTTTTCAGGCTGACCTCAAGTCCAAAGAGCTGGGCGGCATCTGCGAAGCAGGACGTAATGCGCTGCAAGGCTCTCTCTGTGTGTGCAACGAGGGCAGCGTCATCAGCAAAGAGCAGCTCACGAATCAGTTGGTCTAGGGTTTTCGTGTGGGCCTGCAGTCGTCTGAGGTTGAACAGGCTGCTATCGAGACGATACCTGATGTACACTGCGTCGTCATCGTCGAGGTCCACTGTGGACTGCTTCAACATCATGCTGAAGAAGATGGTGAAGAGGGTCGGTGCCAGCACGCAGCCTTGCTTCACGCCGTTGCGAATGGGGAATGGTTCTGAGAGGTCACTGTTTAGTCTGACCTGGCCTTGCTGGTCCTCGTGGAGCTGGACGATCATGTTGAGGAACTTTGGCGGACAACCTAGACGCTCCAGGATCTGCCACATACCTTGCCTGCTCACAGTGTCGAACGCTTTTGTTAGGTCGACAAACGTTACGTACAGCCCTTTGTTCTGCTCGCGGCACTTCTCCTAAAGCTGTCTCAGCACAAAGACCATGTCGGTGGTACTCCTGTTGGCTCTGAAGCCACACTGGCTTAGTATTCAGCACATGTAACACAAGAAGATAACAGAAATATAGATGTCAAACAGTTTGATCTGCCTGTTGGCCTGTCTGCCTGTTAAAATTCAAAACATTCACTGTCATGTCAATTCCTCTTCCAAAACACAGCACGGGGAGAGGAGAGGGGAGGGAATCCCTTGCAGGAATTTGACAGATTTTGAGTACTATGCTCGATGGGGCTTTCTCTCAGATTTACTTTTACACTAATGGAGCTTTGCCTAAGAAAAAGTACTTACGGCTTCTGATCGCCAGGGTTAAACAGTCTACCCGACCTCTACTTGAACCACACCGATATTGTCCATTGTGGCCAAAAATAAACCAAGCTTGTTACGTGGTAGTCGTAGTGGTAGTATGATGCAATCACACCAGACGCACTCACGTAGGGTTCTTGTAAAGAAACTTCACTCAGCTGTAACTCGTCACACAAGGTTGCAGACCACACTGGAGTAACAGTTGCAACAGTACTTTATTCTCACGATGCTCTCTCAGCGCAATGCATCCACAAATGCATCCACACGAATAATATGTGTACTAGAAAACATTGACGTCATGTTGGAGGTGACTAGAACAATCGCGCCTTTTTTTCAGAATCTTCCAGCTTAATTTTTGTCGGACTTTGCAACAACTTAAAGAAATGTACAACATTCCAGCTACTCAACAAAAATCGATCGCAATTTTCCATGCAAAAGAAAACGAATCATACTAAAAAGGTTACGCGATTCTTATCTAAAGTAACTGAACTTAAAAGTTATTTTCCCCAGGATCAAGCATCTGAACACAGTCAGAAAACTGTCTGCAACAGATACTGCTGACAGTATGTGTATGGATCCTTTGTGTACTAACTTAGAGCTTATGATGTAAGTACAATGCCAAATGTCGAAATTCATCGTTTGGAGGATGTATTGTTTTTGTAACCAAGTCGCGGATTTATCGTCTGCATCTGCCTTGTTTTGAATTAATATGCATATGTATGAGCCTACGTCACAAGTCAGAACCCGGCCGACTGTGTATCGCAATACTGCAGGTCACGTGTAGTGCTGTTCTCCGGCATCCCTTTGACGTCATTTTTTCACGAGAAAGTAGAATTAACTTTCCATACTCTCTATGCTGTCAAAATCACAATGCGGATTCCGCTCGACCTGCTAGTAGTATTGTACTGACTAGTAACGATCGCGAGGGCTTGCGTGTTTGCGATCGCAAACTGCGAGCCTGCGCCGTCCACGGTGCCTAGTTTGACCTTCGATCTTTTACCCCTCGGAAACTAGCACAGTCTTCCATAATTGAAACAAAACATTGGTATTATACCCATTTTCTGCACTGCAGTCAATTTCACAAATAACTTAAAAATCTTCCGAAATCAGTAAGAGATAAATTCTACTGATCATGAATTCTGAAAATCACTAGCGCTCGTGGAACTATAGGAAGATCGACAAAATCTGTATATTACTCACTGATTCAGTAGGAAAGGGACAAACTCTAGGTGGGCGGTCAAGCCAGGCTCCTGCTTTACGCGTTACCACATATTCATATTTCCTTGTCCGATATCAGTTCTACTTAGGGGTATCTTGTCTCTCTTCCTCTTTCTTCTCTTCAATTCCGAGTTTGTCATTGTCGGCGAGAGTCGATGATATTTTTCTTCGCTGCTTCATCCGACATCTTGTCTCTGATTGGTTATAATTATGCAGATTTCATGGCGTTCAGTCACAAGATTCCGGTGGGTCTCTTTTCGCTTTGAACGGATGAAAGAAAGCATTTGGTGGGACAATAGGGTGGTCACTCTAAGTGAGTATGTATACTAAATACCACTAAAAGCTTTTTAGCAAACTGAAGCATTACAAAAGGTCAGGCGTGCCCCTTTTAACACCCAATCTTTTTATCTTATCAACACACACATGCCCTAAAAAGAATAAAACAACCACAAACGTAACAGTGAGATACAGCACGTATGGGTGTTCCCGAGCGCTGAGATCTCACGTTGAACTGACATGCATTTGCTGGAAATTTTCTTTAGTTTGTTTGTCTGCAGATGCGGATCTGTCATTAGGAACAACCAAGAGCGGCAAAGCCTGTTACAAGATTCCCGTCCCTGCCGTACCGGACAGCAGTAATACCACGTGCGCCGTGTACATCGAGAGCAACAAGTACACGATCAGCCCCATACGCTGGAGGTCGCTATTGGTGCCCTACCTCCTCATTGCGTGTAATGTCGATGATGGCGCGCAAGTTTCGCTTGCTGCTGGCATTCCCTTCATCAAACTGGTGGTGCCAGACCCTGACCTCCCCAACTATGGTAATACACCAGCGAGCAAAATGCCTTCCAGCCGACGGCAGCCGAGTTGGCCCGTACACAACCCGTGCACCTGCCAGCTGCGGTGGTCTCCGGCCTGAGGGCCTTTTAAGCACTGGGTCGTCTCTAGACAATAATTGTGATACTTAGTTTGTCAGCAGCGCCAGACGTTCAAACGCCGAGTCTCTGCTTACAAGCTGTCCTGTAAACAAAACAGAACACAACAGGAAAAGAAACATAGCATGCAAATAATAATAATAATAATAATAATAATAATAATAATAATAATAATAATAATAATAATAAATAATAATAATAATAATAATATGAGCAAGCAAAACTACGGGGGAAAAAAAACGAAGTAGGGGAATCATCGAAAGGAGGGGAAAAAATGACAATGGAGAATTTGTAACTGCCTCCGATGCATAAAACAAGAGAACGAAACGCGTGCATAGCATCAATATTATACTCGTCTAAGACAGTGTCATATAATCAGCAGCATCAATAGCGTATAGAGACACCGACAAGACAATAGATGATCAGTTAGCAAATGTAGGAAGAAAGAAAAATATTTGACGTTTACGTGTTATCAGCAGTATTATTCTTATATGGCAAACTGTGAAGTCACGCTGATTGGAAGTGAGTGTGCAATGCACGTTTAAAATGGGTTTTATCGGAAAATGATTTAATGTTTAGTAGCAATGAGTTGCAGACAGAACTACCTGAAAATAGAAGGCTTGACTTGTAGAGATCTATCCGTGGGCGGGGTAAGTGAAGCAAGTCATTCCTCGTATGTAGTTGATGCCGAGGGCTGAAGTTAAATATCATCCGCATTTGTTAAATTTGAGTTGTTCCTTCAGTGTAAGCAGGCCAAGGGATTTTATTTTCGCGTCCGTGGAAGTAGGGTTAGGAATAATTAACTTAACTGAACGACGATACAGCGAGTTTAGTTTTTTAAAATGAAGTTCACTGCATTCGTCCCACAAAGAGGACGCATAATCACAGTGACTTTTAATGTGCGCGTGAAAGAACAATGTACAGCACTTTGTACTAAGGATATGTCTAAGTTTAGAGAGCAGAAATACATTCCTGGACAAGGTTTTGCACAAACTGTCGATATGCGGCGACCAGTTCAGCTGGTCCTCAATTACAACTCCCAGTAGGCGGTGCCTGGATACTTGTTGGATAGGTTTATTGCCAAGTGACAGTTTCAGAGGGCAGGATGTAGCTGACGCTTTTGGCGGGTTGTTATCAACATACTTTTGGTTTTAGAAGTACTGATTAGCATGCGATTTTGCGTACATCAATCTGACACTTCATCGAGACTTTGCTGGAGGATACAATTTAGCGTCGTTTCACGCTTGTCAGATGTATGCAGCGTTGAATCGTCAGCAAAGAGTTCGCATTTAACCTCAGGATTTGAGATGGAAAGAGGTAGGTCATTGATGAATAAAGAAAATAAAAGAGGCCCTAGGATAGATCCTCGGGAGACTCCGTGCCTCACTATGCCTTCTTTCGAATATCTTCCGTTTGAGTACACCTTCTGTCGGCGGTTACTGAGGTAGGAGGAGAAAAAAGCTATAGTGTTCGAATCAAGCTTATATACTGAAAGTTTCTTTAAAAGAATGTTGTGATCGACTAAATCAAATGCTTTGGTTAGGTCCAGAAAAACTGCACCATTTAATTTGGAATTGTTTATTGATGAGAGCCAAGAGTCAACAATGTGAACGAGTGCAGTATGACATGAGTGTTTAGGTCTAAAACCGGACTGAAGAGATACGAGTAGGCGTTGATTCTCAAAGAATTGGAGTAGGTGCTTATGAACGTGTCTTTCTAGTGGCTTCGACAATAGGGATACACTGAAATAGGACGGAAATCGTTTGGACTTTTGGGATCTGTACATTTGGGAATGGGGACAACTTTAGCATCTTTCATGGCATCTGGAAAAATACCTTGCTTGATAGAAAGGTTGAATATAAATGTCAAGGTGTCAGCTGTGCATGGAAGGGACAATTTCAGTACCATGTTGTTTATTCCATCCAGGCCACACGATTTACTTGTTAGAGTAGAAACATATTTACCTACTTCAAACACTTTCATAAGAGGTATGGAGAGTGACGCACCTGCTGCAGACTCACAGTGTGTGCGCAGTTTATCAGAACAACTATAACTATCAGTGCCACTGGAAAAAGACTGTACAAGGGACTCAGCAATATTTAAAAAGTGGGAATTGAAGTCGTCTATAATGATGCCTGGAGAGGTAGCAGCATTGATGGAACTCCTCTTCTTTGTAAACAAATTGATTGCATTCCAGACACTTCGGGTATCTTTACCCTCTGCGGTAACTTTTTCCGCAAGCGTTCTCTGTGCTTTTCTAACTAAGGATTTTACAAGATTACGTTGTTTCTTAAAATCCGCCAACTTTTTTTCTGCCGTTTTAAGTCATCTCTTATTTTCATTGCGTGAATGATGTCCTTTGACAACCAAGGCGGAAGGGTAGGGTGTTTAACGCGTTTAGTCCTTAGTGGGGCATGTTTATCGAGGACCCAAAGAAATAGCTTGTACCAAAGCGAGAGGGCTTCATTGGGATCATTAGTGTTATAAATAAGGTGAAAGGGCGTGATTGAGAGGTCATGAAGAAAGTCATCTTTGTTGAACTTTGTGTAACACCTGTATGTGATGGTAGTGTGGTGTTTGTGCTGGGGTTTATCACGTTTAAACTGAAAGATTAAAACAAGTAGGAAAGTGATCACTAATGGCTACATTCGGCACGTGGACATTTGTGACAGCAGGTACATTTGTAGTGTAGATGTGGTCAATCAATGTGGCGGATGACAAAGAAACTCTAGTGGGAGACCGAACCATCTGCTGCATGCCAAATAATGAGGTGGTGCAATTCCACGCCGCATTACCAGTCTTTAGCAGGTCAATATTAAAATCGCCTAGAAGGTGTATGTCTTTGTTGTGACGTTGTTGCACCTTATCCATCATGGTAACAAAATCATCATACCATGAGAATGTTGCTGAAGGGGTGTGATAAATAAATCGAATTAGTGTGGGGGAAGATTTGTCACAATTCAATTCACGAAATAAACTTTCAACGTGACAAGACTCTAAATCCATGCGGCGGGTAACGTACTGGCGGATAGAGTTATGAATGTACACAGCTATACCGGTATGACCGGGGGGTGATGCATCTCTACGGAATACAGCATAGTTATCAATGGAGATCGAGGCGTCACTCAGTAAGTCCAAAAATATGAAAGGGTTGGAGTTGTGAAAGTGAGGTCGAGCGTTGACGTCCTGCAGAACAGCATTGTCGCCTATGGCTTGAAGAGCTGGCTGGATGAGGGACTGCACAATCTCGTCCCGATAGCGCAGTCCAGTCAGGTACCTCGGATGACGTGGAGGGGGGGGGGGTTCTGCCTTCCCTGCTGAAGCCTGCCCAGACCATGACTGAGCCTCCTCCGTAGTGATCTACCTCTTGGACGCATTCATCCGTGAATCGCTCGACCTAGCGTCTCCAGACCCTCACCCTGCCGTCGTTGAAGGTCAAAGTGAACCGTAACATCAGTAAACAGAACCTGAGTCTACTGGAGTCTGTTCCACCTCACATGTTGACGACACCAGGCAACACTGGCTCTGCGATGAGGTGGAGTGAGGGGTATTTTCACTGCTGCTCTGCATGAAGCCATGCCAATTTTGCGCAGACATCGGCAGACTGTGCTTGTGCTGACGTTAACGTTTGCAGCTTGCATCAGTTGACGTCGCAGAGTGGTTGACGTGACAGTTCGGTCGCGCAGAGCCGCCACACAGAGGTATCTGTCCTTCTTTCTGCTGGTACAGCGCGGGCGTCCTGAGCAGTGTCGCCGTTCTGCCCTTCCATTTTCTTGGAATCGTGCCAGCAGCCTCTGGATCACTGAATGGGACAACCCAAGACGTCTCCCAACTTCTCGTCCGGAAATTCCATCCTGCAGCCATGCTAGCGCCCGGCCTTCATCTACTGGCGTTAGGCTTCGTCGTGGTGGCATGGTTACGTTAGGAAAGTGACAATTATGTCCCTACTCTACCGGTATTTGTAGCGAAACAGAAGTGCTCAGTGTTCACGACCGACCCCTTTAGCACGTGCATCACGACTTTACCGAGTTTTTCCACCTACCTGCCTTTGGTACGCTTGCCAATATCGCACAGCTTTTCACAAAAACTGACGATGCTTCACGTGCATTTGACAAGTTCGTGGAAATTGATCAATTGCTGTCTATTGTTCCCTGTACAGTGGACTGTCTAAGGTCAACTTTTAACCCATTTAGATCGAAAAAAAACATTGTATCGTATTAGCGTACTTGCGACGATTATCAATGACACAAAAAGTGTGGTGGCCCTTAAGTTGTGACCATTAGTATAGATGCGTCACTTACGTCGGAACGTAAACGTGACTCTGTAATTCCGAAAATATGAAAGGGGGTGGGGGGAGAGGAGAACACACAAATCGGGAATCTTGTTCAACAAGTGATAACTATTTAAATGACCCAAATGTAAATTGTGAAATGTTGAACTATTCGACATGTTGAAAGAAAGAAAATATAAATGCAAATATAATACGATTGAAACTATATTGAGCACAATGATCATCGGGTCAGGACTTCCAGTACTATCGTGCCTCGAATTAATGTGTCCGTTTTGGTCACCACCTAGATAGTGTCTGACGGTAGTCGCAAATACTTGTCACAGTCAGTCAACAACAGCATACCCACAGTGCTTCACAACTAAGTTTAGGGGTGGATGCCTTTCATAAGTGGTGTACTAAACGATCAGAGGTCCTTCATCAGCCGGCACCCAAGACAGTGTATCGCCCTCCTCACATCACCATTGGCGAGTCTGAACTAAAGTCAGTGCACCAGTTTACTTATCTTGGCTGCATTATCACGTCGGACGCCAAGCTGGACAGGGAGCTTGACAGCAGGCTGGCAAAAGCAAACAGCGCTTTCGGGCGACTATTCAAGCGGGTGTGGCACAATCAACAGCTGAAAACAGGCACCAAGATCAGCGTGTACAGAGCTGTGGTCCTCACCACCCTGCTGTATGGTTCCGAGTCCTGGGTCCTCTACCGCAGCCAACTACGACTCCTCGAACGTTTCCACCAGCGCTGCCTGCGTATCATCCTGGCCATTCACTGGAGTGACTATGTCACCAACGTCGAGGTCCTTGAACAGGCGGAAACTGTGAGCATCGAGGCCGTGCTGCTGCGGACACAGCTCCGCTGGGCGGGGCATGTCTCCAGGATGGAGGATCATCGCCTACCAAAGATCACCCTGTTCGGCGAGCTTGCTACTGGACACAGTGACAGAGGGGCACCAAAGAAGAGATACAAAGACTGTCTCAAAAAGTCACTTAGTGCCTGCCAAATCGACCACCACCAGTGGTCCTCGCTTGCTGTGGACCGTGACACCTGGCGCTCCACCATTTACAAGGCAGCTGTCTCCTTTGAGGACTCTCGCAGAGCTAGCCTTAAGGACAAGCGGCTCAGGAGAAAGAAAAAAAAAAAACAGAGATGCCGCAACTCAGAACCTTCCCCTGCAGCCACTGCGGTCGAACCTGCCTGTCCCGGATTGGCCTCCGCAGCCACGAACAAGCCTGCAGACGTCGTGGGCAACTCCTATAAAATCTTCGTTCGCGAAGTCAAGCCAAGAGGACTAAACGATCACAAGATATGTAGTGGCAATACAATATGAGTTAGTAAACGTGATCAAGGACGAAAAATACACGAGAACGCTAAATTTAGCTGTCAAACGACGCACTAATTTGTGAAGCTGAAAATGCCAAAAAGTGTTACCTGGAATGCAATTGAGGCAAAGATGTCGGTTTTAATCAGAGCTCGCAAGACTGTGAGGACTAAGGTGCTCTTGGGTGTACGATGTCACAAGATAGAAAAATTGAGGTGGCACCCCAGAGTACGAATGATAATGCTGGGGCAGACCAAACGCTTGAGGATTATAGTCGTACACCGGCCACGTGAACACCTGAGGCCCACGAGTCACCACTGGCCAGGAGAGCCCTGGCTGCTGCAACGAGGGATTTACTGGCATTGATGACGCAACACCGCCGTCGGCGATAAACGTAGTCTGCTGTTCGGGTCGTTGCCAGGTAACGTGTCTGAGCGGCTCACTGTGTGCGGTTGCCTCATGCGAGCGGCCACTCTTGCTGCTGGGAGGGTGTGAAGCGTGGCGAGGCTGGTCGTATGGCTGGTTGGTCGGCTGGTAGCCACGCTCGTTTGATGTTGGGCGCAAGTGGAGAAAGTTGTTCTTCGGCAGCTTCAATAGCACTTGAATGACAGTGGCTTGCTTGACATGTATCAGTCAGCATACATGAAAAATCATTACACCGAAACAGCCCTGCTTCATGTTGTCAGCAATTTACTGACATCCGCTGACCAGAGAAAAGTCGCTATTCTTTGTCTACTGGATCTGTCGGCTGCGTTCGACACCATCGATCATGACATTATTTTAAGACGCCTGCAGTGTACTTTTGGCATAACTGACACCGCCGTACGATGGCTTGCCTCCTATTTGATAGGCCGCTCTCAGTGTGTGACTGTTGGAGGTGCAAAGTCCAAACCACTCCCCCTGCGTTGCGGCGTGCAACCGGGTTCTGTCTTGCGGCCTGTACTGTTTTCAATGTATACTCAACCCTTGTCATCTGTCGTGAGTCGGCATGTTGTGGTTTCCACAACTATGCCGACGACACACAGATGCTCAGGGACTCCAAGCCACGTGATGTCCCAATTGTAATTAAGGAAGTCGAACTCTGTATATCTTCTGTTAAGAAATGGATGTTAATGAACAAGCTCATGCTGAATGATGGCAAAACTGAGTCAATGTGTGTTGCATCATAGCACACTCTTTCCCAGGTCACCTGCAGCAGCTTGACTGTTGGTGAAGCTAGCATACCTTTCAAACGCTGTGTTCGTGACCTTGGTGTTCTTTTGGACTCTTCTTTGTCTATGCATGACCATATCACTTCCATATGTAGAGCAGCCTATTTCCAGCTGAAGAAAATCAGCTCTGTAAGATCTGGGAGTTACCGGCCCTGGTCGAGACCATACACAGCTTGTTTTGTGGTGCTCTTTTTTGCTTTTTTTTTTTTCTTTCTAGTTTAATAGGACTGTACTGACTCAAAAAGTTAGGAGAGTCACTGTAGCCACAAGAAGAAGTTCCTGTCAAGTTCTCTCGCTTGTGCTAGCTCCTGTTGGAGCAGAGGACGGACGGAGGATTTCGAGTGCTGTGGTGAGTAGACCGGCCGGTCGGTGCAATATGGCGACCTCAGCTATGCACGTTGAGCCCGTGTTTGTAAAGGCGAGCGACATGCTGGGTGACGCCAGTGTACTGGAGGTGTGTTTGGCGGCCGAAAGTGTCTCTGGCAGAGAAACAATTGCTGGTGCACAGCGTATCCGCGGGCTATGGCGAGTATATCCTCTGAATAGAGAGGCCAGGACAACTTTATTGGTAAATGGAACGGATATAGGGGGGGGGGGGGGGGGCGATCTCTCTGTCTATACGACAAGAACCCTTACATTCTGCGGGAGTCTCGCTCAGAAACACCGACTACACGGCTGTACATACAGGACATACCCATCAGCGTAGCAGACGAAGAGGTTATTACCCTCTTACAGACTCGGATGTGTCAGGCGCTCTTCTATCACACATGAGCGTGCCCGTAACACTGATGACAAGCTGACCCGCTTCCTGACCGGCCGTCGGTTTGTTTACATTGAGATCCCGGCGGTTCCACTAGAGCGTAGTTTTCAGATGGGCCTCTATTCTCCAAGGAAATGAAGAAAACGCGCGAGCCGGCAGAAGTGTTCCAACTGCCTGCAGAGAGGACACTACACTCATGAATGCGTTAATCAGGTGGTGTGTCGTGGGTGCAGACAGGGTGGACACAGAGAAAAAGAGGGCAAGTGTGTTCAACTGACAACCGAGGGAAACACGGCTGACCCAGTAACTGACACGGACATTGCCGACGTTATTGTGACATTCCCTGCCGTGACACCAATAGACTCTGACCCCAAAACCGATCCCGTGCCGCCCGCCTCGTCTGCTTCTGGTGACAGCGCTGATGTGGGTCAGCGTGTACAGAAAGGTCGCCAGCTGTTGGAAAGAGGTCGCCACGAGAAAAAAGGAAAACAAACGAAGCTTACCAATCTTGTCCAACGTAGACACCGATCGGAAACACCTAACAAAAGACTGAGGTCGGAATCTAATTCCCCTCCTCAATCCCCAGGTAAAAACGCACGCACTCTGCTGCCAACAAAGGACGGTCGGGAGACTGGAACCACTGAAACTTCCGAGTCCGACTCCGTGTCTCTTCCACAGGGCCTGACCTAACAAAATTGGTCGAAAATGTGGCTCTTTCCCGGTCCGGACCTCGCACCCATCCTTGGACTATGAGACTGAGATGCGATTCAAAGTATTATCATTATGAATAGATTAATAAATAAACATTGTTAGGTTCTTTATAGAGGCTATATCAAATATTACTGTTGTAACGCTCAACGTAAGAGGAATTTGAAATAAGCGAAAACGAAATGTAGTGTTTCGATTTCTTAGACAGAAAAAAGTGGATATTGCATGTTTACAAGAAACGTATATTACTGACGACGTGAAGGAGGAGTGTCAGAATGAATGGGGTGGTCAACTGTTCTGTTGTTGTGTTAGCAGTCATTCAATGGGTCAGGTGAAGGAGGAGTGGCAGCCGGAATGAATGGGGTGGTCAATTGTTCTGTTGTTGTGTTAACAGTCATTCAATGGGTCAGGTGAAGGAGGAGTGGCGGAATGAATGGGGTGGTCAATTGTTCTGTTGTTGTGTTAGCAGTCATTCAATGGGTCAGGTGAAGGAGAAGTGGCAGAATGAATGGGGTGGTCAATTGTTCTGTTGTTGTGTTAACAGTCATTCAATGGGTCAGGTTATCTTAGTGCGAAGAGATTTTATATACGATACAAAACTCGTACATCACTCAGACAGAATACTGTCTCTGGAGGTGTCTATTGATGACAACATACTTATGATACACAACGTATATGCCCCGGCTTCAGGGAACAAGGCTGCTTTCTTTGAGCAGCTGGTGCAACATGTGAATTATTATCCTATATCGTCGGTCTTGGTGTGTGGAAACTTTAATTGTGTTCTAGACAACAATAAAGACGTAATTAGTGGAGACAAGCACTCAGTGAAGAACGTTTCCTCTTTTAATGACTTTCTGATTAACAGTGATTTGAACGACACGTGGAGATTACTGAACCCACAGCAGACGGAGCTTACATGGTCTAGAAATAACCCCACTCAGGCTAGACGGTTAGACTACGCGCTTTCTTCCGATGAAGTGTTTGACAGAATTCTCTCCTGTGAGCATGAGTCGGTGTCTTTCTCTGACCATAGATGTGTCACTTTAAAGTACTGTATTTCTAATCTTACTAGAGGCCCAGGCTACTGGAAATATAATAACAGCCTTCTCAAAGATGAGCAGTACGTCAAAATGATGAATGCATTAATCTCTAAGTTTAAGGCTACGACAGATGAAACGGATAGTCAGATAAATTTAAGGGAAGTTATTAAAAATTCAAATACGTGAACTCAGTATAAACGTTTGCCAAATTAAAAAACGAAAGGAAAGCAAAAGGTTAGAGGATTTACAAAGAAGACTGAACACTTGCCAACAATCCCAGTAACATTGATATTCAGCAACTACGTCAGAAAACAAAGATTGAACTTGAAATCTTTGAACAGCACGCTGCAAATAGCGCTCGAGTCCGTGCTCGAGTAAAGTGAACAGAAGAAGGCGAAAAAACTACGAAGTATTTTTTGAATTTAGAAAAAGCTCGCGCGAAATCCAAAGTGTCACGACACGGATTTTTTTCGTCTAATTTTGTAGAGGGTAAGTTTAGAGGGGTGACAGGGTTCAGTTAGTCACCGGGTAACGATAGCGTAGGTATGTAGTATTTGGCCTGTTACACGTGTATTTTGCTGTTGTGCGAGGGTTGGGTGGACGGCGTGCAGCCACGTGGCCACCCAGTCTGAACGTCATCGGGTGGTACCTGCTTCACGTGAATTTTCATCACGTGAGGTAGTGAGCAGTTTTTCGCCAACCTTAGGTTACCCTAAATTTTCATCAGTCGCATTCCACCAGCGAACGAAAACAGTCGTCTTTTCAACGTAGTCTCTGAGGGGGGCGGGCGTGGTTTTCCATTAGCCGACGCCTCAAGTAGCTGTGGCGTCCCGCCTGTGGCGTCCCTACGATACGGCCCTGGTTCGAGCCCGGGAGTCGGTGTCCTGTGACGAGAAGAAGAGCTGCGACGACTTTACCCCTGGCTTGTCTTGTCTTGTTTGTCTTCGTCCTAGCCGGGGCGTCTTCACGGATGACAGTGAGTACACGCAACAGTTCTCTAGTGGCCATTTGCTCAGGGGGTTTGTTTGTTTGCTTGTTCTGAATCATCATAGTTGGCTAGTGTGTATTGAGGACAGGCGTAGAATAGCGTAAGAATAGAGTGTAGATTGAATGCTAGTTATCGTACGTTGTTTCTAGAGTAGTTAGCCGGGTTTAGTTATTGGGATTTAAGGCCGAGTAGGCGACTGAGTTCGTCCCAGGAATTTAGTGTCGTAGGGGTGTAAATATCGGAAGTGAGTCAGGTGGTGATGTGTAAATATGTATTTTGAGGTTGCATTTATTGTTGCGGGAGAGAAGTGAAGAGAATATGTTGAGGTTAAATCTATTGTTGCGGGAAGTGTGCGATTGTGAATATGTCATTTGTGGAGATTGAGTTTATTGTTGCGGGAAAGAGGTGAAGGGAATATAAAAGACGGCAGTTAAAGTTGCGGGAAGGGTGATATGATTATCTTATCTTCTTTTGTTAGTTATTTATATGTGTATTTTTGCACCTGTGTTTTAGTGCATCTTTAAACCCAAAGAACTAACCAGCTAGTCTGCCACCGTGCTGTTGTACTGAGGGGGAGCTGACTGTGTCACTCCGCCTTGTGGGCTACGACACCGGACCTGGGTGCCTTCGCGAGTGTCGCGGCACGCCTCGTATTTAGTCAGGTCGGGTCGTCCCATATAGTTCTTTATAATCTGTTTAAGGGAAGTGTGATATAATTATAATGCTGTAAAGAACGTTAGTGTATTTCATCTCCTTGTGGCGGCTATATTGCGAGAGGAGCTTTGTTACAGTGACATTTGAGTTATTACATTGTTTAAAGTAACCTGTGTTACGGAAGACCTTATCGCGGAAGCAAGAGCGTCGAGTTGAGCTGCGCTCAACGGTTGTGCTTCCTGCGAGAAGGTCCCGTGACGTAAAATATATTGTTTATTCAACTTTCAGTTATATTAAGGACATTTGCTCCATTTGCCTATGGGATATTGTTTAGTCCCAAGTTGCATGTGTGCTATTGTTTATTCTGCGACATACTAGCTAAAAGAGCCTTGTGCTGTCAATGTATAATTTGCTAGCTTAATTCGAACTTGTTGTTCGTGATCCCTTTGGGGAGATAGAGTAGCGTACGGATTGTATCCATTTTTCTCGATCTTTATTTGAGTTAGTAAGCAAGAGTATTTCGTTCATTTAGTTGTGCTATTTGAACTGATGTGCTATTTAAGGAGCCACGTGCTGTGATAGACTCTCCGCGGAAGCAGGGCGTTGGTACAGCTGTCGCTAGCGCTTGACGCTTCTGTTTCCGGCGGGGTCTAGTGGCGCACGGTTTAAGCCTGTCAGCCTATTGTCTTTTATATTAGTAAGGATAGTAGTTTATTTATATTTTGTTTATATTGCATTAGGAATATTTAGTTTATTTATTTGTTATTTTGTATTGTGTATTAAGGACCATTGGAGTGGAGAGTTTGAGCGCGTGTGAGTGTGAATGTGAGGTGTGAATACATGGTTAGAATAGTTAGTTTTTGTTAGGGTATTATTTAATAAATGTCGTCGTCATTGTTCCTCTGGTGTTTGTGTTAGGTTTGTGTTAGTGTGGGTTGGGCGAATCTTGAGTGACAGCACTCATAGTTGGCACCCCGGAAGCGGGGTCGTGACACAAAGTAATGGATAAATTAACGCTGGAAGATGGGTCGGTAGTTACAGATCAAAACAAGATACTGGAGGAACAGATGAAACACTTTACATCACTGTATGCATCTCGCACAGACCAGTCCCGCATGAGTCGCTTGGCGGATGATTTCATAAGTGACACTGCAATTCCAAAACTTTCATCCCTTGATAGTGAGTCATGTGAAGGTTTAATAACAGTAGATGAAGCCTTGGTTTGAAACATTTAAATAACGGGTCAGCCCCTGGCTGTGATGGTATTACGGTAGAATTCATGAAAATGTTTTGGGTCCATCTGAAGGATCTTGTGGTGGACTCCTTGAACAAGGCCTTTGAAAATGGCGCTTTGTCTCCTTCACAGAACAAAGCAGTCATTACTCTAATACATAAAGGGGAAAATCTAAGTCGAGAAACTTTGAGAAACTGGCGTCCCATCTCCCTAACAAATACAGATTATAACATTTTGGCAAAGTGTCTTGCTTTTAGACTGGCCAACGTGGTCGGAGATACTGTCCACGAAGATCAAAAAGGTTTTATCAGAGGTCGAGAAATCTCTACAGCTATAAAGTTAATTGATGACACCGTTGAGTACATGAACCAAATAACCGCCCCAGGATTACTGTTGGCGCTCGATTACGAATCTACCTATGATAGTATATCAAAGGAATTTATTTATATTCTTTAGAAAAATTTGGGTTTGGTCGTGAATTTGTTCGGTGGGTATCGGTTATTATGTCAGACGCTAAGAGTTGTGTTAATTACTGTGGCTGGTTGTCAGGGTTCTTCCCAGCAGCACCCGGAATCCGTCAAGGTTGCCCGTTCTCACCATTAGCCTTTGTCGTTGCGATGGAACTCTTTGCAATTAAAATTCGACAATGCAGAGAAATAAAGGGACTTGTAATGCCGTATGAGGGATCCGACGAACTGAAGTTATTAAAGATTCTTCTCTACGCCGATGATGTAACCATGTTCTTGAAAGACGAACATGACCTAAGAAACACTCTTGCCATAGTTGCTCATTTCTCAAAGTTTTCGGGCCTACAGCTTAATAAGAATAAATCAGAAGCCATGTGGCTTGGCTCGAAAAAGAACTGTGATGAACAATATGGAGTACTCCGTTGGAGCAAAAAGGTTAAAATTCTTGGAATCTACTTTAAAAATGACCGGCCAGCGTCACAGGTTGAGGAAAACAGGACCGGTAGAATTCAAAACATGAGAAGTATAATATCGAAATGGAAAAAAGCGGAAATTAAGCATTCGGGGGAAAGCTTGCGTTGTTAAAACATTTATTATCTCACAGCTGGTATATGCAATGCAAGCGCTCAGTATCCCCTCAGACGTACTAGACGAAATAAACACTTTGCTTTTCAGATATTTATGGAAGAACAACAATTTGAATAAGAAGGCCTTTGAGAAGGTAAAACGTTCAGTTATGTGCAGTGATTATTGTGAGGGGGGACTTAAAATGATTAACATGAGGGATATGCAAGCCTCCTTTCTATGTGAGTGGGCAGTGAGGCTGCGTACAGCCATAAACCCACGAGATATACTGTCTTGCCCAAACATACGCTAGGTGTATTTGGTCATGACTTGATATGCTTTGAATTTAATATCAATTCCAAAAAATGTAAAGGGCTTGAAAATATTAAGTCGACCTTCTGGAGAGATGTCATAATGTCATGGTTGGATACTGTTAAAAACAAACCCAGTACTGTCTTGTGGAATAACAAGTTATTAATGCACAAGTCTAACGTTCTGTGTTTTAAAGACTGGGTACGCGCAGGTGTCTATCGAGTGGAGGATGTGAAGGAAGATGGCGAGATTATGTCGTTTGAAAATGTCTGTCGCATTGTTGGAGATTCCCCTGGGAGGTTGCTGGAATACAACGTTGTAAAAAGTGTCGTTACCTCGTACATGCGATGCCTTAGTAACAACGCTGACTCCATGTTAGAGAGTATAACGCCAACCTCAGCAAAGGAGTTTAGGATAACAATTGTGCAGCAGAAATACAGTCCCGCTTGTGCCCGTCATTTCTGGGCGATGAAGTTTGATGTCCAATTAAATGAATGGCAATGGGGTATTGTGAAGAGCAACAAAGGAAGTGAGGTTGCGAGAACTGCAGTGGAAAATTCTACACAATATTTACCCAACCAATATTTTATTGTCTAAAATGGGCCTCGTTAATAATAGATACTGCAGCTTTTGTCCTCATGAAGTTGACTTTATTGAGCATTTTTCTACTTTTGTGATTCAATATCTCGAATCTGGAAAAGAGTTGAAGAACTTTGTTCAGGAAAATGCAATGTACAGATACGCATAACCCTTGCCCAAGCCTTATTGGGATACCGTGATAACGTGTTAGGAGCAGCAGAAATTGCATTTATTAACCACGTCTCCTTAGTAGCTAAGCTGTGTATTAGCAAGTACAAATATGGTACACCAATAGATATCATATTTTTGTTTGAATCTGAACTTAGAATAAGAAAGTTTTATGTGGTACAGACAATGACGTTTCCCACAGATTCACGTAATAGTTGCACGTGACTCAAATCTCGCGGTACAGTAACTGTGAAACTGATTGTAACCTCTCTTTCTCTTTCTCTCTCTCTCTCTCTCTCTCTCTCTCTCTCTCTCTCTCTCTCTCTCTCTCTCTCTCTCTCTCTCTCTCTCTCTCTCTCTCTCTCTCTGTGTGTGTGTGCGCGTGCGCGTGCGTGCATGCTGTGTGTGTATGTGTGTGTGTGTGTGTCGGCGTGAGAGAGAGATGGGGGTGGGGGGGGGGGATAGCACCTGCATACATATTTGCCCTTGCTGTATGAACTTTAATGTACTTAATGATTTTTTGTTTATTGCTTTACTTTGCATTTTTACTCATTTTAAATTTTTGTGCGTACGCGTATGCGGGTAGGTATGTCTGGAGTGCGTGTCCGAGAGCGTGTGTTTGTTTTTGTGCGTTTGTACCTGAGTGCGTGCGTGTGTAAGTGTGTGTGTGTGTGTGTGTGTGTGTGGGAGAGTGTTCGTG
>BTPG01000004.1:38580261-38685870 GCA_036245525.1 Semisulcospira habei
GACTTGTGATGTGCATGCGTGCGTACCTGAGTGCGTGTGTGGGTATGTGTGTGTGTATGTGCGTGGTGCGTGCGTGCGTGCGTGAGCGAATGCATGCATGCAGCAGTGTGTGGTATGTGTATGTTTACATGTCTATGTCACTTATGTAGTAGATGTAGCAACGGCAAGTTTGAAAACTGGTCCTGTTACCAATAACTTCTACCGTTGGAAAATAAAGGTTCATTGTTCATTGTTCTCTCTCTCTCTCTCTCTCTCTCTCTCTCTCTCTCTCTCTCTCTCTCTCTCTCTCTCTCTCTCTCTCTCTCTCTCTCTCTCTCTCTCTCTCTCTCTCTCTCATTGTTCTCTCTCTCTCTCTCTCTCTCTCTCTCTCTCTCTCTCTCTCTCTCTCTCTCTCTCTCTCTCTCTCTCTCTCTCTCTCTCTCTCTCTCTCTCTCTCTCTCTCTCGCCACAAACTCCTTCAGCTCGACAATCAGCTCAACGAGTCAGGGCCTGAGGAAACGAGCGCCCCTCCCCCTCTCGCTGATGTCGCTAAGGGGATTACCGACGGTGGCGGTGTAAACCCTGCTGCCGCAGGTGGTGAAGTGATCCCGGTAAGGATCACCCCTCCGAAAAACGTCAGCTCGTCAAGTACCCGGAAGGATCAGGCCTCTGGCGGTGTGCTTATAACGGTCCACGCGCCCCAGAAAGAGGCTGAGAAGCAAGCGGAGATCAGCGGTGCAGGTGAGCGTGACCAAGCTGAGAGGAACGGTAATCGGATTAACGGCGTAAATCGACAAACCCTCATCCGCCCTCCTCCAAGCGATGAGATCCTCACACATCATGTCAAGGCGGATACCACAACCCTCGTTATAGGACAGTCTCACTTCTCATCAAGTACGGGTTATCTTTCGCTGCTCTTTAGCGTAGGAGAACGCTCACTGAGTTCCGGCTGCTGTTTCGACAATGGCGTCAGCATTAAAGGCTAGATCGGCAAAAGTATGTGGAGGTGGAAAACATTACTGTGTTATTTGCCATAACCACCGAGGAAAAATTATTGACGGAAGAGTTGTCAAGCTACATAGCTGTCCAGCAAACAAGCAACTTAAAAGAGCTTGGGAGCAGCGCTTACGTTTGATCCGACAAGATTATAACAAGGTCAAATATCCACTTGTTTGCTCGGAACATTTTGTTGGAAAACGTGGACCTGTATTTGGTGATGATGTCCCATCTGTTTTCCCGAATCGAACTTTTAAACTGTCTACGGTTAGTAAATTATTTGAATTATTACTTGCGTTTTTATTTACTGAAGCTTTATTTAGTCTTCTTTAATGAAGCTTTATTTATTAATCACACTTTGAGATTTCCTCTAGTCTATAGTATTAGTATTAGTAGTACTAGTACTGTAGTAGTCCAGCAATGCCATCGCCCCGATGCAACAGGACAAAGAAGGTGTCACCCACACCACCACTTCATTTTCAAGATAAATAGTGGCCAATCCGTAAAATAAGCAAAAATACTGTATGAATGAAAATTGACAGTAAATGTTTTAAACAACACATCTGTGGTGTTATTACTAATAATGGAGAGATTCGGCACGCCACGTTTCGGTGGCTGGCGGTGGGATGGTGGTGGGAATTCCCTTTATTTTTAGCACGTCCACGAGTGCGCATGTCGGTGACCTAGCGTTGATCTCTCAGGGTCAGCGCCAGCGAACGAAAGGCGGTAGTTTCGTCGGTGAAAAGGCGATTTTAGCGAAAAATTCCAGGCAACTTCGGTGAGTGTTTTCACCTGTTTTTACTTCATAGTTGTAGTTTCCAGCAGTATCCTTGCATATTGACATTCATCCCTAATGGTTCCAAATTCATTGTTTTGAGCAAGAAGGACGAATTTGATCCTCGTAGCGCGATGAAATGAGGTGGGAGAATCTGTAAAAGGAAGTAGATTACGAGCTGTCACCTGAGATGTACTCATCTGGTTTTGTGAAGTTCTGCAAAGTTTAACATGCTGCTTTGCTAATTTTCCAATTTAGCTAATTTTCTAGTTCGAACTGATTTTAATTCATGCTGTGAACTTGCACCTACAAGCCATCCGTTACTTCAAAATTGAACGTAGAAGAAAATCTATGCAAGCAAAATCGAATGTAGAAGCAAATCTATGCAAGGTTGTTGGTTCTTGCAAATGGCCAAATGTAGCAATTGAAAGTGCACAGCACATGTATGATTAGGCCTGTAACATCATGTTTCAAACTTTCTTTCAGAAAAATGGAACAGATATCAGATGACACCCTTTTAGACTTGATCTTGGATGACAGCATTGACTGCTGGGACCTGGCTATCCTTATAGAAAGTCTCCGCAGAGATGAAGAGATTTGTCGGAGGGCTGATCTCACCAGAAGCTTCAGACTCGACAAGTACACAGCCGAACAATGCATTGACCACTTCAGGTAATTATTATATTTTCCTTTTTGTGAATTTGTTTGGCTGTGTTAAATAATGTACAATTTATCAGAGCAAATGCATGTTGTTAGATTTAATGTGTCTTCAGTGAAGTGAAAACGTCTACAGGTAAAGTGATCACTTGGGATTTGGTCAATGCCAGCAGTAATCAGTCCCATGGGACAAGTTTGTACATTTATACATTTGTGTGCAAGGGAATTACATGTGGAATCTTCATGTTGATTCAGGTTTGAACCAAATGACATTATCCGGCTGTGTGACTTGCTGAGGTTTCCAGCCAGAATGACGGTCCATCGTACAAGTGCTTCAGGTAAATTGGAATTATTTGTACAGTGGAATTGCTCTCTTTACAATTGAGTAAGTTAAAACGCTGTTCATTGTCAGAACAGATTTTTTTGTATCTGTACAGTTAGCCCTTTGAGTGTCGGTCGCGGCTGTGGGCCATGCTGAAAGCATGGCCCACAGCCGCGACCGACACTCAAAGGGTTAATATACTTCAATTAATAAACATCAAGAAGAAATGTTTTACTTAATACAATGAGAACGACAGTTGGGGGGGGGGGGAGTGGGGGGGGGGGGGTGTCCAGACTAGTAAGGTCCTTAACATTACCAAATGAGCCCCAAATGCTTTGCAGACTTAGTATCCAACACCAGCCTCTAATCAACCGTGCAAAAGGTGGAATGCAAGACACTTCCGTGGCATGGGCCATAGCAGTAATAGCAGCCTCTCTCATTAGAATTGCTCACAGAGGCAACAGAACTCCATCGGTAATTAGCACTTTGAGTGTCGGTCGTGGCTGTGGGCCATGCTTTCAGCATGGCCCACAGCCGCAACCGACACTCAAAGGGTTAAGCAAGTTACAGCCACAACTGTGTATGATCTTGATCGAATTCACTAAAAACATGTAAGGTGAACATCTATGGCTATGAACTGTTGAAGTGTGCACCTTAACCACCACCACCTTGAACAGGATTAACATTTTTCTCTCTTGAAACGCCCACTGTGAATTCCACAATGGGCAGTTCAGGAGGGGTTGAATCATATGTCCATTTTGATTTAAGTTGAGGAAAATACTGAATAATCTGTTTTTGCTGCAGGACTGGAAGTTCTGTGTCTGGTCTTGAAGCGTTTGTCCTATCCATGCCGCTACCTAGACCTTGAGGAATTCTTCAAAAGACCAAGAGTGGAGTGCTGTATGTTGTTCAACCTGGGAGTGGACCACATCGATAGCATTTTTAATACTCGACTGACTGATTTAAATCAGCCTTGGCTTACCATTCCCAAGCTGTTAGAGTACTGTGCAGCTGTGCATGCCAAAGGTGCACCACTTGACTTGTGTTGGGGGTTTATTGACGGAACAGTAAGGAAAATGTGCAAACCAGGAATGCACCAAAGGGAGGTATACAACGGTCACAAGCGAACACATGCTTTGAAATTTCAGTCCGTTGTAACCCCAAATGGTCTGATTGCACATTTGTATGGACCAATGCCAGGGAGGAGGCATGATGCAGCACTGCTCCATGCCAGCGGGTTTCTTACTTTTGCTGAGGCAAACCTTCATGCCCCTGACGGAAGACCGTTATATGTATATGGCGATCCAGCATACCCTTTAAGAGCCCATCTCCAGCGCCCATTCCGTGGACAACTGACTGCTGTTGAACAGCAGCACAACACGGCGATGAGTACAGTCCGTCAAGCTGTCGAGTGGCAGTTTGGCAAAGTAATTAAGTTGTGGGCATTCCTCAACTTTGAAGATAATCTGAAGTTGTTCCTGTCTCCTGTGGGGAAACTATACAGAATAGGAGCACTGCTGACAAATTGTCATGCTTGCATACATGGCAATCAGACATCTCAGTACTTTGGCCTTGACCCACCCAGTCTTGAGGAATACCTCTACTGATCCTTGTTCAGTTCCAGTTGTTCATCAGACGATTGTAATTGTAGATTGTGGCTTTTTAACTTTTTTCTTGTGACTGTACTACAACAGTATGAATATCCCTGTAAAAGAGTTTTTGAGCACTGACAAGTACACATCAAATCTGAAGTTTCTGGCGAGATATAAAAATCCTCTCACAAGTCTGTTCATGTCTGTACAAACCTATCAGACTGGCAAAGTCTCAGCCGTCAAGCTGTCACACAACATCAAGTGTAAACGAGTGTTAGTGTATGAAAACACAAAGTTTTGGTAACAATTTTTGTTTCTGATTGATTTGTATTAAATGCTGTATTGTAACTGAGTGTAAGTGTAACATATCAGGCTATGAGTGTTCTGATTTGAGGGTATGGACGTGCAGTAATAGTAATAGATTAAATTGAATCATGTATGAACTGCTCTTTCTCATAATATACCTGTTGAAATAACATTAACCCATTTGTGCCCAGCGTCCCCATGTGGCCCATGCCTTGGCATGGGCCACATGGTGACGCTGGGCACAAATGGGTTAAAGCGAGCGGGAGGACATGACATGAAGACCCGGGCGCAACCTCTGTGAACATGTACATTTCTGAGCGTTGTTTCCTTATAAATGTTGACTACAATATATAATATGAAATTCAAGTCTTTTACTCTGATTCATGTGTGAATTCAGGAGATTGTATGCTTTTTCAGCAGTGACTGTGTGTGACAGAATTCCTCTGGTTGTTCATATGCATGCGTGGTCACGGGTTGTGACAGTGTGAGTGTTCAGAATGATGTATCATTGAGAGTGTTTATTAAAGAGTTATGCTGCAATTTTCACCTAAAATGTTTAACGAAAGTACTCCCCACCCTGAGCCCAAAAAGTGCAAAAGTACTGCAATCAATCGTATTGTTAAAAGTAATTAATGACATACAAAACCCTGAAAATCAACATTAAACAGTTCAATTTAAGGTGTGACTGCTTTGAAAAGCTCACTGCAGGGTATCCGCCATTGGATTGGACAGATTTAGATAGATTTTGGGTGGATTTTTATGGATTATTAATCCCAAAAATGAAACCAAAAAAATAAAAACATACACTTAGATTTGTCAGATTGCTGTACGTTTGGACTTTTTGGACAGTGGTAAGTGACATCTATTATTTTTTTTTTAAAAATACATCAAAAGAAATCGCAATTATAATCCTTTAATTGTACTGTTCCGACAGTATTGCCACAACAGCTCGAGTCATGTCATACTTTTCACTTGAACAGTTCTACAAAAGAGAATGGCTCCTATTCTGTTGTCATGGCGACCTCAGAAGGCAGCTGGCCACGCAGATGCTGCTCAGGAGCGGCGTTACTACTACTTCTTGTCTATTAAAAAATTGATCAAGAGCTGGCGCTCTCTGCTGGCCTCCGCCTCCTGCTTCTCTTTCAAAGCCAGCTCTCTCTTTCTCAAATCCAGCTCCTCCCGCCTTCCGCTCTTCTTTCTTTTTTTCAGCCTCCAGGCGAGCCTCCTTCTCTGTTTCTATCTTGACCTTCAGGACTTCAACGAGGTCAATGGACCTCGCCCCACTGGCCTGTCTTGGTGCCTTAGCCGCTGGTGGTGCGCCTGCACCGGTAACTGGAAAAGACAATTGGAGCACTTAAAGGAAATATCTGAGCAAGTTCCTATACAAAATACTGAAATATCACATTCTATTTACCAGCATAATAATGCAAGCCTGAAAGTTACATTGTTTTGGACCATTTTGACAAAACCTCTTTTAAGGCTTTGTTTGTTTTGTTTTTTGTTAAAGTTTAGTCAGAAAATTTGTATTCAAGATTTCAACTGTGTGAACATAAGAAAATTACTGAGTATAATACAAGTAGAACAGCACAAGTGATGTTTTCCTGCACTGATGTTTGGTAACTGTTAAATCTCTTATTAAGATTAGTAAATATAACAATTTGCCAGCATCAGTGCTTTGCCCGCTCTTTTTTGGTTCCCAGTTCTAAATGGAAAAAAAGGTAAACAGCATTTTGCTTTCACTGGTGACTCACCAGCAGCTTTTGCTCGGCATTTGTCTGCAGCACCCACAATTTTCTGGTCTGCTGTAGTGGTGGCGCTGGCAGCTGGTCTCTTGCATGCACTGGCTGCCTCCTCTTCCTCCTTCTTGAGGAGGAGGGCCTCGTCCACTGCCACCTCATAGTCTGTACGGGGTGGCTCTTCGATGCCAGAACTGAAAAAAAAGTTATGGTATGAACAGTTAACCTGGTAACAGGACCAAGAAACGGGATGTGTTGACATACCCCTTCTTACACCAAAAAACGGTGTCCACATCAATTCAAAATGTAAAATTCAATCAATCAAAATATCTTGTGAGGGATGTCCCTTTAAGAAATGTATTGCCTTCGGGCTTCTCATTCTTCCTTCAATTCTGGAATCACAAACTTAATTTGTACAGTGAATCAGTAATGAACATTTTTCCTGAACTGACACTTGCACATGAATGTTTCTTTGTAATTTATAAGGATTTGAAACTTAATTATTTTTACTTTACAGCAAATTACACAAAACTTACGCTCTCTCCTGCTCCTGTACATGAGATTTCCGCTCCCCCATGAGCAGGTGTGTCCGGTCACGCAGACTTTTCGCTGTCCTCCTATGGAGGCTAGGGTGTCTTGATAACTGCTGCCTCAGGACCTCCCATGAGCGGGTCTTTTTGAAGGGGTTATAGACCACCACCTGGTCCATCAGGGCGTGGTCTTCTTGCGGCGTGTAAAATTTGGATGTTGAGGTCATTTTCCACGTTGAGGTCGCTGTCGGCGTGGAGGTCGGTGTTGAACACATGTCTGTCGACAAGTAGCACAATGAAGGCACTGGTTAATTGTTGAGCCAAACAATGATCACGTTTTTAGGCCAAATTAGATCTACAAAAGTTACAGTAATGGTAGATGTCTACTGACCTAACGGGGAATGTGAGAGCTACCATTCGTGAATGAACGGCTACTAGTTCACGTCTTAGTGTTGGAAACGGACCAGCTACAATCAGGAGTCTATCTAATCAATTTCTCTTCACTGAGGGCAGTGTATAAATCATTTTATGAAATCGACTGTCATTTGATTTATCACAATCCAGCACTGTATACAAAAGTCACTTTTAGGATGAGTAAAATGGCATTGCTCGACCTGTAGCTCGCCCGATCACTTACTGCGATCAAGCTTACAACAAATTTGTCCCGATAGTTGTCTAAAAATGTGTAACTCGATTCTATTTTGCAAAAGAAAAGAAGGTAGCCTAGATCTACTCCTCACCTCAGTCTTCGCGAAAGATCGAAAAGTCCGCCGGAAGGAGCCAAGGGACTTCACTGTCGGTACCGAAAACGCAGCAACGAAACGCAGACGCTGAACCGATTTCTCGTACTTCGCTTTCGGTGGCCGTGGGTGCGAATGACGTCACCTTACCTCGTTTTCAAACCGCGCATGTAGCGAAAGCTCTGCGCCAGCCACCGAAATCGCGTGTTTGCCGAATCTCTCTAATAATGACACTCAGTTGTAATTTTAGAAGTCTTATAACAAATAAATAATTAGTAATATTATATTATATAATATTGATTATGTTGGTATCTATTTTAATAATAATAATAATAATAATGAGTATTTATATAGCGCTTAATCTTACTCAAAAGCTCTAAGCGCTTTACAATCTGTACACAAAAATAAAAATACAATGACATATGCACATAACAAACAAAGCACAATGCCCGAACACACCACTTTTACAATAAACTAAACAACAATACATACATAATAATTTATATTCTAATTAACATTCAGTCTAAACAAGGAGGATTGCAGAACTACAACTAAGGCATCAAACACTGGCAGTTATTCAAAGTAAAGCTTGAAGAGGTGAGTTTTCAACGACCTCTTGAAGTCAGAGACAGACTCACTGTTTCTGACCTCAAGAGGAAGTGTATTCCATAACACTGGGGCTTGATAAACAAAAGCGCGCTGACCACATGAAATGTTTTAGTTTGGACAGAAGGTACACACAACTTCCGTTTATCAGAAGAGGAGCGGAGCTCACGAGAGGGTGTATACACATGCAGCAAAGAGGACAAGTATTCTGGGCTGGTGCCTGAAAGGCAGTTAAAACAGATTGACATAACTTTATATTGAATACGTGAGGACACAGGTAGCCAGTGAAGGGACTTCAAGATGGGTGTGACATGCTCAGTCTTACGGACTCTCACAACAAGCCGGGCTGCATTGTTCTGAATTTTTTGGAGGCGATCAATGAGATACTGAGGGCAGCCACAAAGCAAAGAGTTACAATAATCTAGCTTGGACAGCACAAATGCACAAACTAGTGTTTTAGTGGCATCCACGGTCAGCAGGTGACGAACTGAACTAATACGACGAAGTTCCAGATAAGCGGATCTACACACTGCACTGACATGCTGTGACATAGATAACTCGCTGTCAAGTGTAACACCCAGGTTTCTCACACTCGCAGAGAAGCCAATGAGTGTTCCATCCACAGACAATGATGACGGTAAAGGCAGGGACGAAGATAATCTTGGATTATCTACCAACATTGCTTCAGTTTTGCCATCATTTAACATCAGTTTGTTGGTGGTCATCCATGATTTGACATGGTCAATGCACTGGCTTATACTTTGGACGGCATTCACAGCTCGCTCGACAGTATCACTTTTGTACATCTGCGTATCATCTGCAAATGCATGATGGGAAATGGAGCGACTACAGATCAGGTCGGACAGGGGCTGAACATACAGTAAGAACAATACAGGTCCTAGGACCGAGCCCTGGGGTACACCAAACCGAAGAGGTGATGGCTCAGAACGACAGCCGTCGACAGAAACAATCTGGGATCGTTCAGTCAGGTATGAACTAAACCATGCCAAGACTGTGCCTTCAATGCCAAATACAGATTGAAGACGGCACAGCAAAATTTCATGGTCAATAGTGTCGAACGCACTGGACAGGTCCAGCAAAGCAAGGACTGTGATCTTACGCTCGTCCAAAGCACAAAGCAGGTCATTGAATATCTTCAGCAAAGCTGTTTCAGTGCTACGATGGGGACGATATGCAGACTGGAATACACTGAACAGACTATTAGAGTTGACATGCTTTAAAGTTTGAACAAGGACAATTTTCTCAAGAATCTTTGATAGAAATGTAAGATTGGAAACTGGGCGATAGTTTTTCAGTACATTTGGGTCTAAAGATGGTTTCTTCAATAGGGGTTTCACAAGTGCAGTCTTGAAGCTTTCAGGAAAAATACCAGTGGAGAGAGAGTTGTTGATAACTTGTGTAATGGCAGGCAACACTTCATCCAGGCACTCGTACAACAAGGGAGTGGGTATGGGGTCTAACTCACAAGTTTTGGGGGCAGTGTTTGTGATCACTTTTCTGACCTCATCCTCTAGCACAGGTTCGAAGGCTGAGAGAGGTTCTCCACTAAAGCGTTTTTCGGTGAACAAAACTGAAGTGGGCATGAGATCCAGAGAATCACGAATTTCGCGGACCTTATCAACGAAGTAATCTGCAAAAAGCTGAGGCAGCTGGCACGGGGGAAATGTAGTGGGAAGAGGTGATGGAGTCTTCTTCACCATAAGCTTATTGGTCACATTATACAACTCTTTGCTTGTTGTGCACTCACTGATCTTCCTGTTGTAAAACGAAGATTTTGCTCCATGAACAATCTCATTTACATGCTTCTTAGAACATGTGTATATCTGCTTGTGAACAGTCAACCTAGTTGAGCACCACATTCTCTCAGCTTGGCGCCGCATCTGCTTAGCCGAACGCAGCTCTTTGCTCACAAACCTATACCACGGGCTGATTCTATGAGCTGACTTTTTACGCTTTGAAGATGGTGCATGATTGTCTAAGACAGTGCGTAAACATAAATCAAACTCCTCGGCACTAGGACTAGGATGGTGAGACAGTGACTGAACGAGGTCAGCCTTGAAGGCTAGTCTGTCAATGGCACGAACATTGCGCACTATGGTAAGCATAGGCACTGGAGGTGGGACTATGGCCCTCAAATGACTGATCACACAGTAATGGTCTGAACATATTGCATCAGAAACCTGTGCTGAGCACAAGATATCATCGTCACATCTATGAAGGATCCAGTCAATAGTATGCCCTTGTCTATGAGTTGGTTTGTCGACAACTTGTGAGAGACTGAACATGTGTAAAATGTCCATGAGTGCAGAGGTGGTGTGGTGCTTCTGATTGTCAAAGTGGATGTTAAAGTCACCAAGGACTATCAGACTGCCAGCAAGAGAATTACAGTGATCGAGAAGATCATGAAATTGATCAACAAACATTGAATCAGTTAATTTGTTCTTGCGGTTTGGCGGGGGTCTGTAGAGGCACAGAAAATGAACAGTTTTCTGAGTTAAAGCTAGAGTAAACTGTACAAGCTCAAAAGACTCATGGGAGAAACTAAAAGACGTTGAGAATGATGCAAAAGGCTGCAGTGCTTCATGGAGGACGACTGCAATACCACCCCCACGAGAATCGCGGGGGAAGGATTTCACAGAGTATCCAGATGGGGCAAGATCAGCACGTTTGGCCTCATCACCTGAGGCACGAAGCCAGGTCTCTGTTAAGAACAGAATGTCAACATGATGGTCGGTAACAAACTCGCACACTTCAGAGCGCTTCTTGGCACAACCAACTGAGCGCACGTTAAACAGTGCCAAGCATATTTACAGCCTGCATTAGTTTAATTTGAATATGCGATTTTAAAAAAAATGCAACAACTACTGGAAACTTCTACTTGTTGCCTATAGCTCTCTCTTTTATATATATATATATATATATATATATATATATATATATATATATATATATATATATATATATATATATATATATATATATATATATATATATATATATATATATTTTTTTTTTTTTTAAATCATATCATCTCATGTTACATCATTTTTAACTTCATACTCATTATTTGAAAGGAACTCTGACTATGACAATGAAATAGATGCTAGTAGTTAGCACTCAGCATTTTGTAAAAAAAAAAATTAAATTAAATAATAATAAAGGGGACTGCTCGAAGTACGTTTGATAGCGCTACAAAAATGCATAGGTACTCAAGTAAACAGACATTGATTTTTTTTTATAAAGTTTATGAATTTTTTTTAATATTAACAATTTCATGTACTTTATGCCATGTAGAATACTTTATTTATATAAGAAATCAGGGATAATTGATTTTACTTATATTACAAAACTACTAACTCGCAGATCAAATTTTACACACACACACACATATGACAATAATGTAATTTATAAACAGAGTCCAAAGCACAAGAAGCACATGCTGACAAATATGAAATATTTATAATAATCATATGGCAGTGGTCAGTGGAGTCAACTGTTTACTGACCTGCATCATTTCTTTCCACAGCATCATCGACAGCATCCTCAACATCTTTTCGCAGCAGAAATGTGCCTCTTGCTCTGCGCACTAATTCTTCTTTTTTTCCACTGACAAGTTGTCCATGTTTTCGAAGAAAATCTTTTAATTGTTTCACGTTCATGCGTTCTATGTCTGCTTCCATCTTGCCGGAACTCGGTGTAGCAAAGGGAGGATACTCGTGCTTAACTTCCTTATTACAAATGGGAAAGAGCTATAGGATGCTTTGTCCTGCGTAACGGGAAGGGAGAGAAAATGGCAATGTGCCAGGGTGAGAGGGTGCAGATCATTTCTGTGTCGGACCTGCAAACCTCCCACCTGACTGACTGGTGCATGAAGCAGGCGCCGTCACCCCGCGTCCAACTGGTCACCTTCCACGTGGGGGTGAACGACTGCAAGCAGCGGGAGATCACCAGCCAGCAGTGGGAGAAGCTGGTTACAGCCTGCATAACGGCGTTCCCCAAAGCACGAGTCCAAGCCTTTTCTATCTTGCCTGCTGGGCAGGGAAGAAATTCGCGTTTTAATCAGCGTATCTTCCCGTCCAACGCCAACCTGTGCCACGTGGCGAAGAAGCTGGGCGCTTCCTTTATAGACAACACCGGCATCTTTCACACGTCAAATCGTCTACCTCGCAAGGCGCTGTACCGAGTGGACAACAAAGGCCGGCTTGACACTATCCACCCGTCCCACGTGGGCATGAGGAGGCTGGCCGGTAACATCAAATACAGCGGGGAAGATGGTCACCGAACAACCTCTCAACGGGACGCTACATCTCCTAATGTAACAACCTCTAAGCAGCTTTACTCAGACATTGCTGCGGGGCGGGCAACGGTGGGCTTGTCATCCCCTGTTCAGAAGCACCATCAGCAACAGCAGCCAAAACAGCGATGCCCTCAACAGGAGCAAAATGAACTACAGCAGCGGCAACGACAACAAGAACAGCGTCAACCTCCGCAACAGCAACAACAGGATCTACAAGAGCAGCATCTACAACTACAGCCTATTCAGGAGCATCAAGATACATCAGTTGTTGCCCCCGACTGGCTGCAGCAACAGCAACTGATGTATCCGCCTGTGACACCGTGGCAGTACCAACCTCTCCCTAGCGGTGCTCATTGGACTAATTACCCACAATCTTCCGTTCACCAGCAACCAGGAAATGGAACGTATGTCCCGTACTACCCGAGCTACCCAGCGTCCATTCTCAGTGGCGCCCAGTGGGCGCAGTTTGTGAACAGTGTGCGTGCGTACTAGGCTGTGCAGTCGTTCATTATTCCCTACTCACTAAAAAGTGTGTTATCTCCTGTGCCCACCTGTGAGTACACTAGGTGATCTTGTTTGGTCTATCTGCATTCTTTGTTGATCAACAGTGTGTTGTTGTCGCTATAGTTCACAACTTCCTGGAGTTCGGTTTTTTTTTTTTTTGACAGTTGTTGTTACAGCTACAACGGAAAATACGAGGTGTTCTCCGCTGCAGCGGTAAACAGAATCAAATAACTACTTCCTGGATCGAATATTACCGCATTGTGCCAGCAGTGTTTGTTTGCTGCTACAACGGAGAACACAAGGTGTTTTCCGCTGTAGCGCTAAACAACTAGCCGTTTATTTCGTTGTGGGAGTCAATCTACATTGTTGTCCGTGTAACGGTTAACAGTTACGGCCACTCATTCATATCTTTGGATTATTCGTGAGGAAATCGTGTGATAGCATTCAGATCCACACCCACTGATCTGGTCTTATCAACACATTTCAGGGTCTACAGTTGTTTGTTTTTTTTTCGCTGCCTAGTGTGCCGCTGACCAGAACATTCTTTTCACGTGTGACATCTGATACGTGTGCTATACCACAGTCACTATTTAGACAGCTTGCGTGGCATTCATACGTGGATACACTATTAATCAAAAGCGATCTTCATTTGATAACGCTGTGTTGGACACCGTTTGTGACGTTTGATTCGAGGTGCTAAAACTTCAGCCACGTTTTACTGCGTTGAAACTTTTATTCTTATTCTCTCTGTTTATATTTTTTTGCATTGTGTTGCACTTCAATTGTGAGAATTAGAATTCAACATGATACATAATGCTCAGACACACGGAAGCCTTCAAACTGGTCACTTGAACATTTACCATCTTTTTAACAAGGTGGCCGATTTGAATGTTTATCTAAACTCGTCTGAACCATTCCACCTGTTTGGTCTTAGTGAGACGCGACTTAACTCTGACATAAGCGATGAAGCCGTTCACATACCTAACTTTAGCATCACTCGACGTGACCCTCGTGTACTTGGTCAAACTGGGCTTGCCGTTTACATCCGTAACTCAATCCAACATTTAGTAAAAAGGCGTGAGGACTTAGAAACTCCGGAAGTTGAGTGCGTTTGGTTGGAATTTAGGGCTCCAAAAACTAAACCCGTCTTCATCGGCTTTTGTTATCGTAACCCAGCAGCCAAGTTTGAATGGTACGATGATTTTTTGCATGCAGGAGAAAAAGTTGGCTTACCTAACTGTGACGCGTTGCTACTAGGCGACTTTAACCCTCTTGGCTTGACTTCGCGAACGAAGATTCTATAGGGCTTGCCCACGTCGTCTGCAGGCATTTTCGTGGCTGCGGAGGCCAATCCGGGACAGGCAGGTTCGACCGCAGTGGCTGCAGGGGAAGGTCTGGTCAGGGTTCTGAGTTACGACAACTCTGTTTTTTCTTCTAAGCCGCTTGTCCTTAAGGTTAGCTCTGCGAGAGTCCTCAAAGGAGACGGCTGCCTTGTGAATGGTGGAGCGCCAGGTGTCACGGTCCGCAGCAAGCGAAGACCACTGGCGGTGGTCGATTTGGCAGGCGCTAAGCGACTTCTTGAGACCGTCTTTGTATCTCTTCTTTGGTGCCCCTCTGTCTCGGTGTCCAGTGGCGAGCTCGCCGAACAGAGTGATCTTGGGTAGGCGATGATCCTCCATCCTGGAGACGTGCCCCGCCCAGCGAAGCTGTGTCCGCAGCAGCAAAGCCTCGATGCTCACAGTTTCCGCCTGTTCAAGGACCTCGACGTTGGTGACATAGTCACTCCAGTGAATGCTGAGGATGGTACGCAGGCAGCGCTGGTGAAAGCGTTCGAGGAGTCGTAGTTGGCTGCGGTAGAGGGCCCAGGACTCGGAACCGTACAGCAGGGTGGTGAGGACGACAGCTCTGTACACGCTGATCTTGGTGCCTTTTTTCAGCTGTTGATTGTGCCACACCCGCTTGAATAGTCGCCCGAAAGCACTGTTCGCTTTTGCCAGCCTGTTGTCCAGCTCCTTGTCCAGCTTGGCGTCTGACGTGATGATGCAGCCAAGGTAGGTAAACTGGTGTACAGACTTCAGTTCGGACTCGCCGATGGTGATGTGGGGAGGGCGATGCTCTTCCTTGGGTGCCGGCTGATGAAGGACCTCTGTCTTTTTCAGACTGACCTCAAGTCCAAAGAGCTGGGCAGCATCTGCGAAGCAGGACGTAATGCGCTGCAAGGCTCTCTCTGTGTGTGCAACGAGGGCAGCGTCATCAGCGAAGAGCAGCTCACGAATCAGTTGGTCTAGGGTTTTCGTGTGGGCCTGCAGTCGTCTGAGGTTGAACAGGCTGCCATCGAGACGATACCTTATGTACACTGCGTCGTCATCGTCGAGGTCCACTCTGGCCTGCTTCAACATCATGCTGAAGAAGATGGTGAAGAGGGTCGGTGCCAGCACGCAGCCTTGCTTCACGCCGTTGCGAATGGGGAATGGTTCTGAGAGGTCACTGTTTAGTCTGACCTGGCATTGCTGGTCCTCGTGGAGCTGGACGATCATGTTGAGGAACTTTGGGGGACAACCTAGTCGCTCCAGGATCTGCCACATACCTTTCCTGCTCACAGTGTCAAACGCTTTTGTTAGGTCGACAAACGTTACGTACAGCCCTTTGTTCTGCTCGCGGCACTTCTCCTGAAGCTGTCTCAGCACAAAGACCATGTCGGTGGTACTCCTGTTGGCTCTGAAGCCACACTGGCCCTCTGGGAGGTGGTCTTCAGCGATGGCAGGTACCAGCCGATTCAGGAGCAACCTTGCGAGAATGTTCCCGGCAATGGACAGCAGGGTAATTCCACGATAATTAGAGCAGGCAGACTTCTCTCCTTTGTTCTTGTACAGGGTGATGATGACTGCATCACGGAGATCCTTTGGTAGTGTTCCTTTTTCCCAGCAGCAGAGAAAGAGGTCGTGGAGCTTGTTGTGCAGTGCTGGGCCTCCATGTTTCCAGATCTCTGGCGGGATTTCGTCAATGCCTGCTGCTTTGCCACTCTTGAGCTGGTGGATGGCTGAGAGGGTCTCTTCGGCGGTGGGCGATTCGTCCAATTCAACCTTTAGTGGAAGGTGTGGAATTTGGAGGATGACTGTTTCTTGAACAGTGCGTTCAGCGCCGAAGAGGTCCTGAAAGTATTCCGACCAGCGGTTCAAGATGGAGGTATTATCTGTGAGGAGTGCCTGTCCATCAGCGCTTCGCAGGGGACTTTGTACCAGGTGCCTAGGGCCATACACTGCTTTCAGTGCTTCGTAGAAGCCCCTGTAGTCACCGTTGTCAGCGCAGAGCTGGGTCCTCTGTGCGAGTCTGGACCACCACTCGTTCTGGAGCTCTCTAAGCTTGAGCTGGAGACTGCTGCAGATGAGGCGGAAGGCAGACTTCTTCACAGGGCAGGAAGGCTGGGCTTGGTGGGCCTGGTGGGCGGCTCTTTTTTTTGCTAGAAGTTCCTGGATCTCTACGTCGTTTTCGTCAAACCAGTCTTTGTTCCTCTTTCTAGCAAAGCCCAAGACTTCCACAGAGGATTTTACAATAGCAGTTTTCAGTTGTTCCCAGAGTGTTTCAGGAGAGGAGTCTGCTGGATCAAATGTGTCTTTGAGCATGCGCTGTAAATCGGCCTGAAGGGCAGCTTTCTTGTCGTCACGCTGAAGGCTGGCAACATCAAGCGTTTTCTTAGGAGGGCCCCCTTTCTTGGGTTTCAGCTTGAGGCGGAGCCTGAGTTTGCAGCGAACAAGGCGGTGGTCAGTGTGGCACTCTGCGCTGGGCATCACTCTGGTGAGGAGGACGTCACTGCGGTCCCTCTGACGCACTAGGACATAGTCGATAAGGTGCCAGTGCTTGGAGCGAGGATGCATCCAGGTGGTCTTTCGACTGTCCTTTTGCTGGAAAGTAGTGTTGGTGATGACAAGTTGCTGCTCTGCACAGAGCTCCAACAGTAGGCGACCATTGTCATTGCAGTTCCCAACGCCATGCTTGCCGAGGACTCCTTTCCAGGCTTCAGAGTCTTGGCCCACTCTGGCGTTGAAGTCGCCAAGGATGATGACTTTGTCGTCTGCAGGGGTGCTCTGTAGGAGGCTGCGCAGGTCAGAGTAGAACTTGTCTTTTTCTGCAGGCTCTGCCAGGAGGGTTGGGGAGTACACACTGAGAAGGGTGACGTATTGCTGGTGTTTCAGTGGGAGGCGCATGGACATGATGCGGTCGGAGTGACCCGTTGGTAGGTTTTCCAACTTAGTCGCAATGGGGGTGTTCACCATGAAGCCCACGCCTGAGAGCCGTCTTTCTGATGCAGGCCTGCATGACCAGTAGAGGGTGTAGCCAGCGCCATGTTCTTGGAGGCTGCCTTCCTCCGGAAGGCGTACTTCGCTGAGCGCGGCGATGTCGATGTTTAACCTCCGCAATTCATGGGCAATGAGGGCGGAGCGACGTTCAGGGCGTCCGCTGTCTGCTGTGTCGAGCATGGTTCGGATGTTCCAGCATGCTACGTTGAGTCCGGTCGTGGTCGTCATGAGAGTTGATCCATTGTTTTTTCTTGTTTTCTGACCGCATGAGAAGATGCCCGTTGACCGCGGCTAGCCAACTGGGTTACGAGGGGATGAGCTTTGGTTAGGCCACCTTTTCTAGGCCCCTCTCCGTGTGGAGCAAGCAGTGCTGTCCCTAGAGAAGGCTGCTTGGTCGTTCAGGGTGTGCCGAGTGACGTTGTCATCCCCAGGTCAACATCAGGCGACCAATATCCTGAACCGCCTGCATGCAGGTTTGAGACTGCGGCTTCCAGTGACATCTTTCACCTGCCATTTTGCCCCTTGCCCATCGCTACAGGACTTGGAAAGTTCAGTGTCATAGTTCGTGGGCGTTTCCTAAAGCCTGCGCGGTGGAGCTTTTCCAACCCGACTATTGGGCCACACCCGATGACCGACTCCCTGTTTCTGGACGGAAATAACACGTTCCCTCTGGCCACGAGCACGCTTGCTCTGAGCTCTCGTCGCGACTGCACCGCTAGGAACATGAGCTCGCTTAATCACTCCAACTTTAGCGATGACTGGCTGCACACCCTTCATGTTACCCAGAACTAAATCAACTACTGGCTCGTCGATGACACACGAAACCAGACTACCTGTAAAAATCTCTGTGTCAATCTCTATCTTAGCTAACGGAAAAACTTCTATCTTTCCTCCAAACGAAACTACTTTCTGTGACTCGCCTGTGAACTGATCTGGTCTAACAAGGCTACGCCTGACCCCCGCGGTCGTTGTACCGGAGTCACGGAGAACAGAAACGAGACATCCGTTTACAACCCCGTCTACCAGCGGTAGGCAACCACCTCCGTCATCTGAACACACTGCGCCCAGCTGTGGTTCCTCCCCGACTGGGACCGCAAAACTGACTACGTGAGTGGGCTGCACCGCCCCATCCACCATACCAGGATTATTAGGACATTGATGAGCCAGATGGCCGTGCTCCTGATAACCAGCATACTGCGCGCCTGTACTGTAGGACGGACAGCTCCGACTGAAGTGCCCGTACCCACTACAAGAAAAACACTGCGTGTCCGAACTCGCAACACGACCACGACCATACCCACGCAAAGAAGTCCCTCCACGTGCGTACGGATCGCTACCTCCATTGCTGTTACCTCGATCACCGCGTCGAAAACGCAAAGTACCTCTACCGTTAATCCGCTGGCCTCCACGTAAAGAATTGATGCCCCGGTAACCCTCAGTCGTGTTAGCAGCGACCAACCCGACTGGCGGTGTCTCGGTCCTACGCGCGAGGTTTTTCGTAGGATGCGCCATCCGAAAAGCCTCCGCGTGCTGTACTAACTCGTCCGTAGTTTTGAGGTTACGCTCTCTCAAGAATACCGCTAGATCCTTGGAAACGCTCCCAAAGAACTGTTCAGCCAACATGAGATCGAACAATGCTTCGTACGTGTGGTCGATCTTTGACAGTTCGACCCAACGTACGAGGAAATGGGACATTCGTTTGCCAAACGACATAAACGATTCCCCTGTCTCTGGCCGACAAGCTCTCAAGCGTTCTCTAAAACCTTCCGCATTACACTGGAACTTCTGCAAGAGACACTCCTTCAAAGTCTCGTACTCTATGTTCCCCGAAACGGTCAAACTATGGTAAAGACTCAAGGCCTGTCCCTCAAGCACAGATGAAAGCAAAACGGGCCAGTTGGCAGGAGGCCAACTCAACGCCTGCGCATGAGACTCAAAACGGCACAAAAAAAAAGCGTCAATAGAGTCCACGGACTCTTTAAACATCGGCAGTTTAGGAAAATTGCGTATTCCTCGGCCTACTGAATCACTATCTGGTCTAGATCCCGCATCTCGAGCTAACTGTATTTGCACCTCTCTATCTCTCTCCTTGTCCTCCCTATCCTTTTCCTCTTTCTCTCTCTGGTACTCTAGTTCCTTCTCTCTTAAAGCATGTTCCCTCTCGTCTTTCTCTCTCTGAAACGCTAGAGACTTCTCGTCTTTCTCTCTCTGAAACGCTCTCTCTTCTCTCTGTACTTCTAATTCCTTCTCCTTTAGCTCCATTTCCTCTTTCTTAAGTATTCTGTCTTTCTCTTCTCTCTCTCTCTGAATTTCTAGCTCTTTCTCCTCCCTCTGTATCTGCATTTCCAACTCTTTCTCCTCTCTAAGTCTACGAATTTCTAATTTTTTCTCGTCCCTCACCCTCTGAACCTCTAACTCTTTCTCCTTTAAGGCTTTCTGAACCTCTAGTTCCTCTTTCTTAAGTACTCTTTCTCTCTCTTCCCTTTTTCTCTGAGCTTCTATCTCTTTCTCCTTAAGTACTCTCTCTTCTCTCTCTCTCTGAATTTCTCTCTCTCTTGCCCTATCCTCTCTATCCCTACATTTCTCTACGTAGTCAAAAAGTTTATCATCCTTAAGTCCTAACCGTTCACCCTGTTTAATGTAAGCCTCTACCGGGTCTACCTCCATACTTACAACAACAATTTCCCACACTTGAAAACGTAAATATACAAATACCACAACCGAATCAACGGCAAAACTTAAAATGCAAACTCACAACAATATAAACTACCTACGCAGAAAACAGTGACCTACTTTGATGTCCAGATGGAACGAAAAATAAGAACAATAGAAAAAAGAGCAAGGAAAAAGAACACTACCTATACAAAAGGAAGAAACAAGAACTAGCTCCTCGTAAGATCCAGAAACTACAGAAATAACGGATCTTACCCCCTAGAATCGGAGAGGGGAATCTAACACAACAACATGCACATAGCAACAAATCCTACTCTAAAATCGCTACTCACTACCGCCCGCAAATACTTCTAACCTACCGCTAAAACAGGGTCACCACTGTAACGCACGCAGACTTGCCCACAGTCGTACGCACAGACTCTCACGCAACAGACGCATACACCGCCACTGACTCAGACGGGCGCATTCATGCGGTAAAAACAAACACACGGGCTCCCTTTCTAAAGTAACCTTTATACAGTATAAATGAAAAAGAACGACTTAAATGACTATCAACTATATACAATATTCTACTATCACACCACACACGTATCACAGTATCTTTTCCATGTTAGGTCTTAGTCTCACATTGCCTCCAACCTGTTTGATGTTGTTGTCTGGTTACGTTGGTCCTTCTCACGTCTAGGCGTGAAAGTCCTTCGTCGTACGCTTGTTGCCGTCCTGTCTCTCTTTGGGCACGGACGTCCTCGTTCTCGTACGGTACTCAGTTCTCACTTGGAAATGGGTGTCTTGGTCCCCAGTCAGACTCACTCTCAGAAGAGCTGGAGGGATGACCTCACGTAGGTCCCACCTGCGACTCGACGTCTCGGCGTCCGTCTTCCACTCTCGTTACAAGAACTCTGAATAGACAAAAGTCCCAACGTAACACTTGCTAAACACACAACATATTGGATCAATGAGAAACGTCACGTAACCTGGCTGATACAAATAACCCACACGTTCATTCACACACACACACGTGCTTCTTAAACTATTTTCGTATCACCTCATCTGTCACTATCTTGAAACAGACTATAGCCTAACACTCTTGCTATACATTACTCTATACACTGGAAAAGACTATGCTTACCCAACCACGTACTATCTTCATAGCGGCTTAGACATACACACTTCATATTCCTTTAGTCATCTAACTCGGTAAACCACTGTCACAGTATACAAAAACACCGGTTACTTCACCGAATTCTAAACATACTATACTAAACCAAACCGGAACACCGCTATACAACCACATTAATCTTACTACGCATACTGTCTTTAACTAAACAACTATCAATACTACGTTTATAGAAACATACCTGAAATCTAGGCTTCAGAGTCTTGGAATGAGGGATAGGTAACTCAACAACCGTTCCATACGACAAAACAGCCCGCACTACCGATCTAGACCTCTGACAGTCACAGCTTCCGCCTAGAACTCACTAAACAGAACTCACTAAAAAATCCGTGCTAACCATGTCTTACATATTCCACATGGGCAGCAGGCCCCACGGACTTTCGGCACAAACAAACCGTTAACAAAAACCGTACCGTACTAATCCTATTGTGCGAGCACTATGCACAAGCATAGAGCTTCATCACAAGGAACAATACTTTACCCCTACCTCTGCCTAGAATTGACCTCTTTAAAACTAGTTTATCCTTTTCTGGACCGTTTGTATGGAACACTATTCCTGCACATTTGAAGACTATAGCCTCACTTGGAATCTTTAAAACGAAACTTTTCGATTACCTGATGAGCCAAACATAACAACACTGGGCATTTAAACAAACCTTGATGGTTAATGATTTTATGTAATATAATTATGCATTTATCTATATTGTTGGTGTGTGTGTGTGTGTGTGTGTGTGTGTGTGTGTGTGTGTGTGTGTGTGTGTGTGTGTGTGTGTGTGTGTGTGTGTGTGTGTAAGGTATAAGGTGAATGTTTAAGTGTTATTATTATTTTGTGTCATTTAAATTTTTTTATTGTTGCATAAAATAATATGTGTAAATATAATTTTTTACTATTATTATTATTATTATTATTATTATTATTATTATTATTATTATTATTATTATTATTATTATTAAATCTATTTTATGTTGTAGATGTTAGCAACGGCAAGTTTGTAAAATGACGATTTGTTTCTGTCAAAACTTTTTACCGTTGATAAATAAAGTTCCATCATCATCATCATCATCTCTCATGGCTCTGTCTTTTCTAGTCTCATGGCACTCTCTCTCCTCTAGTCTCTCATGGCGCGCTCTCTTTGTCTTCTAGTCTCTCATGACGCTCTCACTTCTAGTCTCTCATGATGCTCTCTCTTTTAGTCTCTCATGGCTCTCTCTCTCTCTCTCTCTCTCTCTCTCTCTCTCTCTCTCTCTCTCTCTCTCTCTCTCTCTCTCTCTCTCTCTCTCTCTCTCTCTCTCCCGCTCCTAGTCTCTCATAACGCTCTCTCTTCTAGTCTGTCATGACGCTCTCTCTTCTAGTCTCTCATGACGCTCATCCCTCTCTCTTCTAGTCTCTCGTGACGCTCTCACTTCTAGTCCTCACGACGTTCTCTCTTCTAGTCTCTCATGGCTCTGTTTCTTCTAGTCTTTCATGACGCTCTCTCTTCTAGTCTCTCATGGCTCTGTCTCTTCTAGTCTTTCATGACGCTCTCTCTTCTAGTCTCTCGTGGCTCTGTCTCTTCTAGTCTCTCATGGCTCTGTCTCTCCTAGTCTCTCATGGCTCTGTCTCTTGTAGTCTCTCATGGCTCTGTCTCTCCTAGTCTCTCATGGCTCTGTCTCTCCTAGTCTCTCATGGCTCTGTCTCTCCTAGTCTCTCATGGCTCTGTCTCTTCTAGTCTCTCATGATGCGCTCTCTCTCTTCTAGGCTCTCATGGCTCTCTGTCTCTTATAGTCTCGGATTGGGCTCTCTCTCTTTTAGTCTCTGATGGCGCTCTCTCTCTCTCTCTCTCTCTCTTATTTTATTATGCACATATTCAGTCCCACATTAATTATGCTTCGACGGTGTGGGATGGCTGCAGAGATGTACATTTAAAAAGACTGAACTCCTTACACAGAAGAGCAGCGAAATTAATTTTACCTGATCCTACTTTGACAACGGATGATAAGATTTACAAAGCGGGACTTCTTTCTCTCAAAAAGCAGTTTGCATTCAACAAAGGTGTTCTCCTTTTTAAGATTCGGAATGACAACACTCCGGAATATCTAACCCAGCTGCTAGTCCGGTCACAGTCCCGCTATGGCGATACAAAAAGCCTATATGTAGTACCCAAAACCAGAATAGACTTATTTAAAACCAGTCTAGCATTCTCGGGGTCGACTTTGTGGAATTCCCTTCCATCCCACACGAAGACCACTCCAACGGTATCATGTTTCAAGAAAAGTCTTTTTGAACATTTATCTTCGCAGCCATAACTATCTTCAAGCTTTGCTTTCTATACGTAGATATCATTGTTAGTAATGTACCCATTCTACTGCTGTGCATGTATAGTGCTGCTGTGTTGTTGCTCTTTTTTTTTTTTTTTTCCCTTACCATTGCTCCAACTCCCCCAACACACCGTAGGCGTTCGTCCTATACATGTATTAATGTAATGTTATTGTTGTGTTTGTAGATGTAGCAACGGCAGATTTGAAAAATGACATTGCCTCTGGCATTGTTAATATCTTTACCGTTGTAAAATAAAGATTCATTGATTCATTCATTGATTCTCTCTCTTCTAGTCTCTCTTGGCTCTGTCTCTCCTAGTCTCTTATGACGCTCTCTCTTCTAGTCGCTCATGGCTCTGTCTCTCATAGTCTCTCATGACGATCTCTCTTCTAGTCTTTCATGGCTCTGTCTCTCCTAGTCTCTCATGTCTCTGTCTCTCCTAGTCTCTCATGGCTCTGTCTCTCCTAGTCTCTCATGGCTCTGTCTCTTCTAATCTCTCATGACGCTCTATCTATCTCTCTTCTAGGCTCTCATGGCTCTGTCTCTTCTAGTCTCTGATTGCGCTCTCTCTCTCTCTCTCTCTCTTCTAGTCTCTGATGGCGCTCTCTCTCTCTTCTAGTATCTCATGGCCCTCTCTCTTCTAGTCTCTCATGGCTCTGTCTCTTCTAGTCTCTCATGGCGCTCTCTCTCTCTCTCTCTCTCTCTCTCTCTCTCTCTCTCTCTCTCTCTCTCTCTCTCTCTCTCTCTCTCTCTCTCTCTCTCTCTGTTAGTCTCTCATGTCTCTGTCTCTTATAGTCTCTGATGGCGCACTCTCTATTCTAGTCTCTGATGGCGCTCTCTCTCTCTCTTCTAGTCTCTCATGGCGCTATCTCTTATAGTCTCTCATGGCTCTGTCTCTTCTAGTCTCTGATGGCGCTCTCTCTCTTCTAGTCTCTGATGGCGCTCTCTCTCTCCTAGTCTCTCATGGCGCTCCCTCTCTTCTAGTCTCTCATGGCGCTCTCTCTCTCTCTTCTAGTTTCTTATGGCGCTCTCTACTAGTCTCTTATGGCGCTCTATCTCTTCTGGTCTCTCATGGCTCTGTCTCTTCTAGTCTCTTATGGCGCTCTCTCTTCTAGTCTCTCATGGAGTTCTCTCTCTCTTCTATCCTCTCATGGCTCTCTCTCGTCTAGTCTCTTATGGCTCTGTCTCTTCTAGTCTCTCATGGCGCTCTCTCTTTTAGTCTCTCATGGCGCTCTCTCGTTTAGTCTCTCATGACGCTCTCACTTCTAGTTTCTCATAGCTCTGTCTCTTCTATTCTCTCAAGTCTCTCTCTCTCTCTCTCTCTCTCTCTCTCTCTCTCTCCTCTCTCTCTCCTCTCTCTCTCTCCTCTCTCCTCTCTCTCTCATCTCTCTCTCTCTCTCTCTCTCTCTCTCTCTCTCTCTCTCTTCTAGTCTCTCATGGCTCTCTCTCTCTTCTAGTCTCTCATGACGCTCTCTCTTCTAGTCTCTCATGAAGCTCTCCCTTCTAGTCTCTCACAACGCTCTCTCTTCTAGTCTCACGTGGCTCTGTCTCTTCTAGTCTCTCATGGCTCTGTCTCTTCTAGTCTCTCATGGCGCTCTCTCTCTCTTCTAGTCTCTCATTACGCTCTCTCTTCTCGTCTCTCATGGCTCTGTCTCTTCTAGTCTCTCATGGCTCTGTCTCTTCTAGTCTCTCATGACGCTCTCTCTTCTAGTCTCTCATGGCTCTGTCTCTTCTAGTCTCTCATGACGCTATCCCTTCTAGTCTCTCATGGCTCTGTTTCTTCTAGTCTCTCATGACGCTCTCTCTTCTGGTCTCTCATGGCTTTGTCTCTTCTAGTCTCTCATGGCTCTGTCTCTTCTAGTCTCTCATGACGCTCTCTCTTCTAGTCTCTCATGGCTCTGTCTCTTCTAGTCTTTCATTTCTCTGTCGTTTCTAGTCTCTCATGGCGCTCTCTTCTATTCTCTCATGACGCTCTCTCTTCTAGTCTCTCGTGGCTCTGTCTCTTCTAGTCTTTCATGACGCTCTCTCTTCTAGTCTCTCATGGCTCTGTCTCTTCTAGTCTCTCATGGCTCTATCTCTCTCTTCTAGTCTCTCATGACGCTCTCTTCTAGTCTCTCGTGGCTCTGTCTCTTCTAGTCTCTCTTGGCTCTGTCGTTTCTAGTCTCTCATGGCGCTCTCTTCTAGTCTCTCATGACGCTCTCTCTTCTAGTCTCTCATGGCTCTGTCTCTTCTAGTCTCTCATGGCTCTGTCGTTTCTAGTCTCTCATGGCGCTCTCTTCTAGTCTCTCATGACGCTCTCTCTTCTAGTCTATCGTATCTCTGTCTCTTCTAGTCTCTCGTGTCTCTGTCTCTTCTAGTCTTTCATGACGCTCTTTCTTCTAGTCTCTCATGGCGCTGTCTCTTCTAGTCTCTCATGGCTCTCTATCTCTTCTAGTCTCTCATGACGCTCTCTCTTCTAGTCTCTCATGGCTCTGTCTTTTCTAATCTCTCATGTCTCTGTCTCTTCTAATCTCTCATGGCTCTCTCTCTCTCTCTCTTCTAGTGTCTCATGGCTCTCTCTCTTCTTGTCTCATGGCTCTCTCTCTCTCTTCTAGTCTCTCATGGGGCTCTTTTCTAGTCTCTCATGACGCTCTCTCTCTCTCTTCTAGTCTCTCATGGCTCTGTCTCTTCTAGTCTCTCATGGCTCTCTCTCTCTTCTAGTCTCTCGTGACGCTCTCTCTTCTAGTCTCTCTTGGCTCTGTCTCTTCTAGTCTCTCATGGCTCTCTCTGTTCTAGTCTCTCGTGACGCTCTCTCTTCTAGTCTCTCATGACGCTCTCTCTTCTAGTCTCTCATGGCTCTGTCTCTTCTAATCTCTCGTGGCTCTGTCTCTTCTAGTCTCTCACGGCTCTCTCTCTTCTAGTCTCTTATGGCTCTTCTAGTCTCTCGTGGCTCTGTCTCTTCTAGTCTCTCATGGCTCTCTCTCTTCTAGTCTCTCATGACGCTCTCTCTTCTGGTCTCTCGTGGCTCTGTCTCTTCTAGTCTCTCATGACGCTATCTCTTCTAGTCTCTCGTGGTTCTGTCTCTTCTAGTCTTTCATGACGCTCTCTCTCTCTTGTAGTCTCTCATGGCTCTCTCTCTCCCTCTTCTAGTCTCTCATGGCTCTGTCTCTTCTAGTCTCTCATGGCTCTCTCTTCTAGTCTCTCATGACGCTCTCTCTTCTAGTCTCTCATGGCCCTGTCTCTTCTAATCTCTCATGGCTCTCTCTCTCTCTCTCTCTCTCTCTCTCCTCTCTCTCTCTCTCTCTCTCTCTCTCTCTCTCTCATCTCTCTCATCTCTCTCTCTCCTCTCTCCTCTCTCTCCTCCCTCTCTCTCTCTCTCTCTCTCTCTCTCTTCTAGTCTCTCATGGCTCTCTCTCTTCTAGTCTCTTGTGGGGCTCTCTCTCTTCTAGTCTCTGTTGGCGCTCTCTCTCTTCTAGTCTCTGATGGCGCTCTGTCTCTCTTCTAGTCTCTGATGGCGCTCTCTCTCTCTTCTAGTCTCTCATGGCGCTCTCTTGTCGTCTCTCATGGTGCTCTCACTTCTAGTCGACTTCTAATGGCTCTGTCGTCTGCTCTTCCGTTTTCTTTCTTTGCCCCTCTCTCGGTTATATTCGTCCCACTACAATTACACCTTTTGTGACAACGCCCTTTCCCCCAATCTGCCAGGTGGGGATCTATAGCGTAGCACTACCCTGCCTAAACTCTAATAACACTCGTTATTATCGTTTAAATTACGTAAATATGTATTCGTTGTTTTGACCAGATAGCGTCTCTTGTCTGCATCCTTAAGTTTTAAGTCCGTGTTAGAAGAGTTTCAAACAGCCACGGATTTGAATAGGCCAGCCATTTTTGCATTATTTCTCAACAGATGATGTAATTAGTGCATGTGCCCAAGGACATTTTGTGGCAAGACCTTTGTAAACTTACAAATTTCATTAACCTCTCTCAAAGTTCATGGTCACAAGGGTCCAGGAGATAGGTTTAAAAAATCTTCTGACAATTATTTTTCCTCAAATACTATTCACAACTTCAAACCTAACCTTGGTTAAGGATGGTAAGGCCTTTCCGTGCAAGCTATTTTGGATGACGCCTGGGGAAAGGTAAAGGGTCACAAAAAAATAGGAAATAGGTAAAAATAAATAATGGCCATACTTTGACGAAAATGGTGTGTTTTTTCTCAAATACTGATCATAACTTCAGATTCAAACGTGAAACAGAGATATCTGATGGTAAGACCTTTTTATGCATACTAATTTTAATGACCCCTCGGAAACGTCATGGGTCACAAGAGATCGAGAAATAGGTCACTAAAATCTATTTCTTGACAAAAAACATTTCTTTCTTGAATACTATTTACAACTTCAAACTCAGAATTGGTCTAGAGATACCTGATGACAAGACCGTTCTATGCATGCTATTTTGGATGACCCTTCGGAATGTTTATGGGTCACAAGAGATCGGCAAATGATGTGAAAAAAGCACAATTTTTGCTTTTATCATCACTTTTGCAAATCTTTCAACCAGATTTGGCACAAAGGTAGCTGATAAGACCTTTTTATGCATACTATTTTCGTTCACTACTCGCAAAGGTAGATTGACATAAGTGTTAAAAAGTGTTGAGAAGGCAAGTGCACAAGCCAGCCCCTTTACTTACGTCAGGACAGGATCATTCATCCGCGTAAGCGTTAATGGCTTTGCCATTCTTGTTAGATGTTGGTTTACTAAGCAGTATAATAGAACAGAAATGAAACTTGACATGGATAAAAGATTAGGTCACAGACATGTGCATATTCAAACTTGTCCTCATTACACATTACAACAAATATAACTCTCTCTCTCTCTCTCTCTCTCTCTCTCTCTCTCTCTCTCTCTCTCATCTCTCTCTCTCTCTCTCTCTCTCTCTCTCTCCTCTCTCTCTCCTCTCTCTCACTCTCTCTCTCTCTCTCTCTCTCTCTCTCTCTCTCTCGATGCCGAAGAGAGCGGTCGCAGTCAGCGGAGCTCCGCAGTTTAGCCAACCGTGACGAGAAAACACTGTGCACTATTATGGAGTACTGTTGTATTTTCTTCTTGGATAGACACATATGGATTACGTTATTATAGTATTGTGTGTGATTCTGTGCAACGCGTGAGTACAGTTTGCATATGCGATCCTAATTTTGCCTAATTGGGATTTGTGAAACGGATAGTTTTCAATTTCATCCGTTCAGCTTTCACTGAACATGCGGAAGATAAATTGCTTTGTGTGACTTGTGTACAATGTGTGTGTGCTGGTTATCCTAAACGGACCCCTTGCGCCGAAACCGAGGTATTCTGTAATATACTTTCTTATATTTTTTCTCCCTATTTCACATTTTGTAAACTTTAAAATATGAACTGAACAAACTTTATCTTATTCGATCAGCCATGAAACCTTCTTTACTATAGAGATTTTGTACCTGGCGCCAGGCAGCCTACGGCCCCCGCCACCTGCCGCCACCTCTGACGGCCAATTGCCTAATCCCTTGTGCTCTCACACCCACCAGCTGTGAATGGGGTCGGGAGCTCAGCTCCCCCCTCACGCCTGAGTGCATCTGCAGGGGCCTGCGGGCACGTTTCAACAGCTGGCATGGCGACTTGGGGACAGTGACAATAGCACAGGCAAGATCTCTCTCACCACCTGGTCCTCGTCTGCCACGGCAACAGTGAAGTGTCAAGGCCAGGTGTGTGCTAATCTGTGTTTTGTTTGTGAGAGGCTCACACTGCTTGTGATGTTAGCCAGATGGCAAGATGGGCCCAACCACACGGTCCAAACTAACATTTACGCAGGCAAGTGTGGAAGAGATTAGACGGACTCTGGACCCTATTCAGATCACGTATAACACTGAACATGGCAAACTACCAGTGTGGCGAAAGGTGTTACATCTTCGCTACATTGGCGAGTTCAAGCCCCAAGGTGTCACAACAACGTGGGAAGACTACGGGGAAAACCATACCGCCTTTGAACAACAAATTGATCTTGATGCATTCAGTCTGCCGAAAGACCTAGTGCACTCAACCATACGGATAAAGGACGGCAAGCGGCAACTACTTGTGATACATGCGTACTACACCACAGCCAGTTTTTTGGTTCAGGGCAGGTCCTGCCGCCAGTGGGTAGACAGGGAGTTTGCTGCGCTGAGAGAAATCGTCAACACCTTGACCGCTCAGTCTGGTCACAGTCAGCTGGCGCTACCGTCACCGCCCTCTTCAGTTGACACCAGCCTGTCAGTAACCGATACCCAGACCATCACCGTCATGGACGACACCTAGGGTGCTACCTATAGCGACAAAACCTCTATCACCAATATCGGCGGTACTGGCACCACCAGCGACAGCGACAACAATGCTAGTGCTGCCACTACCTCCGACGTCGGCGGCACTGGCACCATCACCGACAGCGACAACAGAGCTAGTGCTGCCCCTTCGTCAGACATCGGCGGCACTAGCACCACCAACACCAGCGACAACAAAGCTAGTGCTGTCCCTACGTCAAACGTCGGCGGCACTGGCACCATCAACACCAACGACAGCGCCAACAGAGCTAGTGCTGCCCCTACGTCAGACGTCGGCGGCACTGGCACCATCACCGACAGCGACAACATAGCTAGTGCTGCCCTTACGTCTGAGGTCGGCGGCACTGGCACTTTCACCATCACCGACAGCGACAACAGAGCTAGTGCTGCCCTTACGTCTGACGTCGGCGGCACTGGCACCATCACCGACAGCGAAAACAGAGCTAGTGCTGCCCCTACGTCTGACGTCGGCGGCACTGGCACCGACAGCGACAACATAGCTAGTGCTGCCCTTACGTCTGAGGTCGGCGGCACTGGCACTTTCACCATCACCGACAGCGACAACAGAGCTAGTGCTGCCCTTACGTCTGACGTCGGCGGCACTGGCACCATCACCGACAGCGACAACAGAGCTAGTGCTGCCCCTACGTCAGACGTCGGCGGCACTGGCACCAACAGCGACAGCGACAACAGAGCTAGTGCTGCCCCTACGTCTGACGTCGGCGGCACTGGCACCGTCAGCAACAACAGAGCCAGTGCTGCGCCTACCTCAGAAGTCGGCGGCACTGGCACTTTCACCACCAACGACAGCGACAACAAAGCTAGTGCTGCCCCTACGTCTGACATCGGCGGCACTGGCACCATCCACACCAGCGACAGCGACAACAGAGCTAGTGCTGCCCCTACGTCAGACGTCGGCGGCACTGGCACCACCAACACCAGCGACAGCGACAACAGAGCCAGTGCTGCCCCTACGTCAGACGTCGGCGGCACTGGCACCATCAACACCAGCGACAGCGACAACAGAGCTAGTGCTGCCCCTACGTCAGACGTCGGCGGCACTGGCACCATCAACGACAGCGACAACAGAGCTTGTGCTGCCCCTATCTCAGTCGTCGGCGGCACTGGCACTGGCACCACCAACGACAGCGACAACAGAGCTAGTGCTGCCCCTACGTCTGACGTCGGCGGCACTGGCACTGGCACTTTCACCACCAACGACAGCGACAACAGAGCTAGTGCTGCCCCTACGTCTGACGTCGGCGGCACTGGCACTACCATCACAACCACCTACAACAACTGCAACAACAGTGCCTTCACCTCCGACAACGGCGGCACTGGAGCTACCACTATCTCCCCCATCGACCTCAAAGCTAGTGCTGCCCCTACCTCCGACGTCGGCGGCGCTGGCACCATCACCAACGACAGCATCGACAGCGATTGTGCTGCCATCACATCTGACGTCGGCGGCATTGGCACTCAGCCTCCTGCCCCTGCTGATGTCATGGTTATCGAGTCTGCGTGCCAGACGGTCTGCCCTGTTGTCCTCAACCCAGACCCCCTGGCCATGGAGCGCGTAATGGCAGAGATAGCTGCTCTCCGGTCAGCAGTTGGAGAGATCCGCCACGCCTACAATATTGAGGTGGATGCGCTGCAAACTGAAATTAGACACCTCCGACAACGAATCACCCAGCTGGAGGGGGAGAAGGAGGGATCGAGGACCGGCAAGAAAGGCAGCAAGAAAGGCATTTCTCCTCCCTCCAACACCGAGGCAAAGCAAGCCCCGGAAAAATCGCCTGCCACCTCCAAATCCCCTGCCACCACGACCACATCTGAACCCCCGCGTCCAGCTCCCGACAACACTGCTATCCGGCAAACGCCCGAGCACAAGGAGCCGGTACCAACACCCCGACCCTCTCCAGGCTCTGACAAACCCACCGACCGTACTGGGATTCCAGAGCTAAAGCCTGTCACCCAGACGCTGCTTTTAGGTGACTCTGTCCTACGCGGTCTGCACGGAAAGCTGATGTCCGTCACTGGCACTGACAAGGCACAGGTCGTGTCAGTGTCGGGCCTCGACAGAGCCGGCATTCTACAGCGCCTTCATGATGCCGAACCCACGAATACAGTCAGCACAATCGTCATACACGTTGGCATCAACGACTGTAAGCGTGGGTTCGTCATCGGCAAGAAGGGCTGGAAGGATGTGATTTCTGCTGCCAGACGAGTCTTCCCCAAGGCAGAAATCTCCATGTCTTCCATCCTGCCCACGAACAACCAGCGTCAGCAGCCAGACCCATGTATCACTGACACCAACCTCTGCCTGAGGGAAATGTGCGCATCCCTCAAGGTCAAGTTTGTTGACAATGACTACGCCTTCTCTACAAGAACCGGCGAGGTAAAGAGCGGCTGGTTCAGAGACACCATCCATCCCAACAAGCGGGGCACCAGTGCTCTCGCTGTCAACATCAAGCGTTCGTACTCTGGCCGCACCTCCAACAACGCAGGCCGGCCAGAACCAAATCACGAAAAGTCTCGCCACCATGAACAGCTACCTGGGCACGGTGACGCACACGGCAAGTCTGGTGCCAAAGACAAAGAGCCTCAAAGAGACCGACGCTCTCAGCGCCCAGTCAGTTCCAGCCTTGCACCCCGATTCCGACAGGAGCATACTGTGGAAAAAGACTGCAGTCAAGCCGACTGCACGCCGCTAGTCACCCAACATAGCGGTGGATCAAAGGCCGGAACTGCTCCGGAACAGAAGTCACAGCGGCCACCCTACGGTTACTCCACACCAACCATGGGCCCCCCCATCTTCGTAGCAGACGGCCGACCGGTGTACCCGTACTCTAATCCCTCCGTATTTCCATATCCCCCACTACCCCCGCCCCCAGGAGTGCCCCAGCTTAGTGAAAGTGACTGCGCGGCCTTGTTTTCTCTGCTGCAGAAATTTAGACCACGCGCCGGACATTAGGACACGAGTCTCTAGATTGACAGCTTGTGTTAGACAGTCATAGGACACACCCTTCTTATTTGACAGCGTGTATTTCAGACAGTTTTTGTTGTTTTTTAGTAGTTTTCTCGCAGCCTTGCCAAAGTTCTATTGTGCGTGTTTCGTGGATCTCTTTGTGACATTAATCCTCGAGTCGAGTTGAATTGAGCTTTTTTTTTTTTTTTTTTATCTAGAATTACATTTTCGACTTTAATGACTGCGGTTTTGTTCTGTCCGTAGTTAGCTGTGCTTGATTTTAAAATCGCAGTGACTTTTTTTTGTTGTTGTTGTTGTTTTGCTTTAAATTATAGAAGTCCATTTTATTTTGATGTGCGATTATTACTATAATAGTAGTTAGGAACTTCAGCATCGGGCGAGCGTGCCTAGGTGCGCTTGGAAGTGTTTTTGTTTATTTTCTGATTCTTTATACATAGCTTTCGAGCCTTTTATTTTGTATCTGACATTACCAAGCAATTCGAACTCGCAGCGGACTCTGACCACGAGAGTCAAAAACATTTTAATTTTGTTTTATTGTTGTTGCTGTTGTTTTTCTTACGTTTCTTGTCGCTTTCTTATTCATTATACATTGACATTATTTTTTATTATTTTTTTGGAATATTATTGCTACGTTTGTTCTGTTACCAACATGCCAAAATATAATGTAAAAACTGCCCCACAACGACCTGATGAGTTGAGAATTGGTCACCTCAACATTTACCATTTAGTTAATAAGGTGCCAGATTTGTCTGTGTTCTTAAACACGCCAACACATTTTCATGTTTTTGGTGTATCCGAGTCGAGGCTCAAAAGCACTGTCAGGGATAACTCCATCTCAGTTCCAAACTTCTCAGTACTCCGCAGAGATGCCTCAAGTCCCCAGCACACTGGACTAGCAGTATATATACATGATTCGATAATTAGTAACGTTAAACGAAGACAGGACTTAGAGTCAGCCGAAGTTGAAAGTTTATGGGTCGAGGTGAAAACATCTAAATCCCCCACAGTCCTGGTTGGCTTTATCTATAGAAATCCAGCAGCCAACTGGGACTGGTATGATGACTTCGTAGAAATGATGGATAAAGTTAATCAAAGTAAAGATAACATTGTTCTTCTGGGCGACTTTAACATTGACCTACTTAAGCCCAAAGGGCACCATGCTGCATGGGCATCAACAACAGCCTTATTCGGTTTAAAAACAATTAGTTAAAAACCCCCACTAGAACCACATCTACATCCTCAACCTTAATTGATCACATTTACGTGACAAATGACGATACAATATCAAATGTGCAGGTTCCCTCCTTAGCTGTTAGCGATCATAACCCAGTATGTTGTAACGTCTCCATGAAACTAGACAAGCAAAAAAACTAAAAGACATAAAACTATAAAATATCGCTCCTTTAAACACTTTAATAAAGACGAATTTCTGTGGGACCTGCACAATGCTTCGTTTACTGAGGTTTATGATCACCAATCTCCTGACAGTGCCTTGTCGTGCTGGATGGATCTGTTTCTCAGTGTACTCAATAAACATGCGCCAATACGTGAAAAACGAGTTAAACATTCCACCATACCACCGTGGTTAACAGCGGATATCAAGCAGGCCATGTCATTTAGAGACAAACTTAAAAAAGAGCAAAAGTACGAAGAATACAAAACACAACGCAATCGTGTCAAATATTTAGTTAGAGCGTCTAAGAAGTCTTTTTTCCAACAAATGATTCGAGACAAAAAGGACACGGCATCTGTTTGGAAAGCTCTGAACGTCATAACAAAGGGTAAATCAGCACCCGAAATGCCATCTCATATGTCAGCTGATATATTAAATAACCATTTCTTAACGACAGCCGAAATATTGGCATTGTCAGCTGCAAATAACAGTAAACCGTATGAAGTGCCGAGTTCTCTCAGAGAACACTTTAAAAAAACAACTATATCAAATACTTTCACCATCCCTGGTATTACAGTTGCGGAAGTCGGCAGATATATTTCTAGCATGCCCAACAAAAAGTCTGCTGGCATTGATGGTATTGATAATGAAACCCTAAAAATCTCATTACCGTATACAGTAGAATCACTAACATATATTTTCAACCTCTGCATAAAGCAAAGTACATTTCCAACCATTCTTAAAGAAGCAAAGGTAATCCCAATCCCTAAATCAAAAGATCTTGAAGATATTAATAACTATCGTCCAATCTCCCTTCTGTCAGCTTTGTCAAAACCCCTTGAAAAGCACATTCAAAAACATCTCCTTGATTTTCTGGAAAAAGGTAAATTACTTAATATTCACCAGTCTGGTTTTAGACCGAAACATTCTTGTCAGTCAGCACTGACACATATTGTAGACAGCTGGCTGGAATCAATCAATAAAAGCCTGATGTCAGGAGCAGTTTTCTTAGACCTTAAAAAAGGCGTTTGACCTTGTGGACCATGACATTCTCCTAAATAAGCTAACAGTTTATCACTTGGACGCAACCGCTATAGAATTCTTCCGATCATATCTCGAAGACAGAAAACAAATGGTGTACGCCCATGGAAGATACTCTAAGCAAGGAAATGTAAAATACGGCGTCCCCCAGGGATCTATTTTGGGCCCTCTTCTATTCATACTATTTATTAATGATCTACCGTTGCATATCACTAATTCTGACGTTAATTGTAATTTATTTGCTGACGATACGAGTCTTCATGTTTCTGGCAAAAAAACGACGGACATTAGCCATAATTTACAATGCAGTCTCAATGAGGTATCTGACTGGTGTAGACAGAACCATATGGTTCTTCACCCAGCAAAAACAAAGAGTATCTTAATCGCCACGCGGCAAAAACATCAACGCCGACTACAGCCATTACAATTACAATTAAACGCTGAACCTGTTGAACAAGTCACTGAGCGTAAATTCTTAGGAATACATGTTGATGATCAACTGTGCTGGGAGACCCATATAAATGCTGTTTGTAAGACCATTGCTAAAAACACTTTCTTATTGTCCCAGCTTAGACATGTAACGGATACAAATACCCGTAAATTGTTTTTTCATGCTCATATAAAGTCCCATGTTGATTATGTCTCCACAGTGTGGGACGGCTGCAGTGATGTCCACATGAAGAGATTAAACTCCATATACAAAAGAGCTGTAAAAATGATAGATAGACGCCCCATCCCTACCACAGACAAATTTAGATATTTAAACATTCTCGGTCTACATCAGCAACTTACATTAAACAAATGCGTCTATATGCATAAGATACTGAATAATATGACACCCCAGTATCTAACCACTAAATTTATATCTCACCAAGAACGTGAACGGACCTCAAGAAACAATACCTTACCCCTACCACTGCCAAGAATTGACCTTTTTAAAACTAGTATGTCATTCTCTGGTCCGTTTGCTTGGAATTCCATCCCTGCACATTTGAAAACTATTACCTCAACAGGAAGTTTTAAAACAAAACTTTTTGATTACCTGATGAGACAGACTTAGTACGTTTCTCAGGTACTGTAATATTTCCTGTACCTCACGTATTTCATACAAATGGTTTTTATATGTGTGTGCGCGTGTGTGTGTGTGCTCGTGTTTGTTTGTGTGTGTGGATGTATGTGTGAGCGGCGCGCGTGCGTGCGTCTGTGCATGTGTGTGTGATGAGTATTATTATTTTTTCTGTATAAAATGATGCTATTGGGTTTTGTATGTACATATATATTTTATAGTTTCCCTTCTTTTTTATCCTGTAGATGTTAGCAACGGCAAGTTTGTAAAATGACGATTTTTTTTCTGTCAAAACTTTTTACCGTTGAAAAATAAAGTTTCATCATCATCATTTCATCATCATCTCTCTCTCTCTCTCTCTCTCTCTCTCTCTCTCTCTCTCTCTCTCTCTCTCTCTCTCTCTCTCTCTCTCTCTCTCTCTCCTCTCTCTCTCCTCTCTCTCTCTCTCTCTCTCTCTCTCTCTCTCTCTAAGTTCAATGAACAAAGGCGAATTCACAGGTGCTGTTTTCATACACCTTCGGAAAGCTTTCGACATGGTAGATCATGAAATTCTCCTTTCCAAGCTCAGTATATATCTGGATGGTTCATTTTCAAGTAACTGTTTTCATACATCAGACAGCAGTTCTCAGGCATCTATTCATTCCTCTAAAACAACCTCGTTTTCGCGTCCTATCTTACAGACAGACAGCAGCGCGTGATGGCCAATGGATCTTACTCTTCAAGTGGTTTAGTAGCAAGAGGAGTGCCCCAAGGCTCTGTCCTGGGACCTCTTCCTACCTTATCAATGACCTGCCACTATATTTCACGAATGACAAAATTGCATGTGACTTGTTTGCCGATGACGCAACAATGCACACCCCATATAAGTGTCTTGAGTCTTTAAATGGTCGTTTGCAACAGGGACTGAGCGAAATTTCCAAATGGTGTGAAAATAATGCAATGATCCTTAATCCCACCAAAACCGAATGTATGACGATAGCAACCCGTCAGAAGCATCAGCTCAAGCCACTTTCGCTTAGCCTGGAGATCCAAGACCACACCATTACACAAGTAACTGAACATCGCCTACTTGGAGTTATTGTTGATAACCAGATGAAATGGCAATCTCACATCAATGCTGTCTGTAAAACTGTGTCCATAAATGTGTTTATGCTGTCTAAGTTAAAATATCTTATCGATGTCGACACTCGCAAACTATTTTACAATGCCCATGTCAAATCCCACATCGATTATGCCTCCACGACATGGGACGGCAGCGTTGACATACACATGAAGAGGCTTAACTCCTTGCATCGCAGGGCAGTGAAGCAGATCCTGCCTGATCCAGCTCTTTCTGCTTACCAAAAATTTGAAAAACTAAAATTGCTTCCTCTTGACAAGCACCATCTCTTTAACAAAGTGGTAGTCATGTATAAAATCTGGAATGAAATCCACCCAGAATACTTGTGTAATCTCTTCATCAAGGTAGCTTCAGGCTCTTCAACATCACACCACGCCCGAGGATAGATTTATTTAAAACCGCCCTTGCTTTCTCGGGCGCCTCGTTTTGGAATAAACTGCCAGCGCACATAACACACACTGGTTCACTCCCATCTTTCAAGGAAAGCCTCTTCAAGCACTTGCTATCTAACAGCTCATTCACTGGTTCGGGTATCTCCATCGCCTAAAGCCTTGATATTAACCTCCGCGCGCACGTGCGTGTATGTGGGTGTGTGTGCGCGCGCGCGTGCGTGCGTTCGTGCGTGCGTGCGTGTGTGTGTGTGTGTGTGAGCATGCGGCGCGAGCGTGCGCGCGTGTTTGATTCCAGTGAAAGAAGGAAGTTTAAAGACTTTTTTTTTAATTTCCCCCCCCCCCCCCCCCCCCCCCCCGTTCACATTGTTAGTAATCATAATTGGTGCGCTCCATTTTGCCTTATCCATCTCTTTTTGAACAACTTGTTATATTATGTGCACTTTTATGTTAGTAGCTTTGTACTTTTATATGTTAGTAGCTTTGTACCTTTAGCAGAGTTGTACCTTTGTAGATTAGCAACGGCAAGCGTGAAAAATGGCACATGTGCTAACTGCTTCTTCCGTTCAGAAATAAAGTTTCATTTTATTTGATTTCATTTAATCTCTCTCTGTCTCTCTCTGTCTCTCTCTGTCTCTCTCTGTCTCTGTCTCTCTCTCTCTCTCTCTCTCTTTCTCTCTCTCTCTCTCTCTCTCTCTCTCTCTCTCTCTCTCTCTCTCTCTCTCTCTCTCTCTCTCTCTCTCTCTCTCTCTCTCTCTCTCTAGTAGTCGCAAAGCCACTTCGCTCCGTCTCCAGTGTCAATTGTGTTGGCAGTGTTTGGTTGTGATATGTGATTTTTGCCTCAGAGACTTGTGAAACTGACCTCTATTGGATTGTGATTTTTTATTTGTGTAACATTCATATTTCGAGAATTATTAACGTTTTTTTTTTTTTCCATGACTGTCTCTTGAATACTTAGTCGCGCCGTGAAACATGTACTCTTCGTTTATGTGTCGCTTGGCGCCAGCCTAGCGTGCCTAGTACAGTCGCATTATGCAGTCTCCAGACCCGTTTTTGCGCTGCCGTGAACCTTTACATAGATCCCTATGATCCAGGCAGATGCGAAAGCGCATTTCAATCCTGGCTGCGCGAGTAGATTCAGTGACTGCTCCATCGCGTATTAGACCTGTTGACAGCAAGTATAAACAGACTGCTCTGCTAGTGCGAGCTCACATTCCAGCTTATCAAAATGATTAGGCCTCGGAGTCCGTGAGTTAGAGCTCTCTTCCAGATGTGTGTCAAATAAACTGACGCTAGCCCCACTGAGTGCCTGACAGTCTCTACCGTCAATCTTAATCGCAGCAGTGAGCTGTCATGGCAGTCGGCATGGCCGCGAGGCTGACACCAGCTGTGTAATCCGCCAACCACACCCACCCTCCTCCATGGGCCTCTCCACCCGCGCCAACCACGTCAGAAAAAGGACTATACCACCATCTTCCCTCCGGCCACCATTATACCCTCCCTTCAGTCCACCTTCCTTTCACCATGGGCGACAAGATCTGTGCTGGAACTTAATGTGTAGTATAACACCACCCCTTCCCTCCACCACCACCATGGTTCCTATCGCTTGACGCGCTGAGCGAAGACATCACCCCTCCATCCCCTCCACCGCATCTTCTGTCCACTATGTCCACCCATCGCATCACACGCGCCGCCGCCGACTCCAAACCCCACACTTCAAAAGATCAACTCCACGGAGGACCCCATACAAAAGATCAACTCCACTGAGGACCCAATACAAAAGATCAACTCCACGGAGGACCCAATACAAAAGATCAACTCCACGGAGGACCCCATACAAAAGATCAACTCCACTGAGGACCCTATACAAACAAAAAATGTTGAGACGGATTCTACGCGTGTCCAACTGTGGAGATTAGATCTGCATGAACGTTACATCAAACACCCCCTGCCCCCTACGCGTGTCCAACTGTGGAGATTAGCTCTGCATGAACGTTACATCAAACACCCCCTGCCTCATACGCGTGTCCAACTGTGGAGATTAGCTCTGCATGAACGTTACATCAAACACCCCTTGCCCCCTACGCGTGTCCAACTGTGGAGATTAGCTCTGCATAAACACCCCTTGCCCCCTACGCGTGTCCAACTGTGGAGATTAGCTCTGCATGAACGCTACATCAAACACCCCCTGCCCACTACGCGTGTCCAACTGTGGAGATTAGCTCTGCATGAACGTTACATCAAACACCGCCTGCCCCTACGCGTGTCCAACTGTGGAGATTAGATCTGCATGAACGTTACATCAAACACCCCCTGCCCCTTACGCGTGTCCAACTGTGGAGATTAGCTCTGCATGAGAGTTACATAAAACACCTCCTGCCCCCTACGCGTGTCCAACTGTGGAGATTAGCTCTGCATGAGCGTTACACCAAACACCCCCTGCCCCCTACGCGTGTCCAACTGTGGAGATTAGCTCTGCATGAACGTTACATCAAACACCCCCTGCCCTCTACGCGTGTCCAACTGTGGAGATTAGCTCTGCATGAACGTTACATCAAACACCCCCTCCCCCCTACGCGTGTCCAACTGTGGAGATTAGCTCTGCATGAGCGTTAAATCAAACACCCCCTGCCCCCTACGTGTGTCCAACTGTGGAGATTAGCTCTGCATGAACGTTACATCAAACACCCCCTGCCCCCTACGCGTGTCCAACTGTAGAGATTAGCTCTGCATGAACGCTACATCAAACTCCCCCTGCACCCTACGCGTGTCCAACTGTGGAGATTAGCTCTGCATGAACGCTACATCAAACACCCCCTGCCCCCTACGCGTGTCCAACTGTGGAGATTAGCTCTGTATGAACGTTACATAAAAAGAAACCTGCCTCCTACGCGTGTCCAACTGTGGAGATTAGCTCTGCATGAACGTTACATCAAACACCGCCTGCCCCCTACGCGTGTCCAACTGTGGAGATTAGCTCTGCATGAACGTTACATCAAACACCCCCTGCCCCCTACGCGTGTCCAACTGTGGAGATTAGCTCTGCATGAACGTTACATCAAACACCCCCTGCCCCCTACGCGTGTCCAACTGTGGAGATTAGCTCTGCATGAGCGTTACATCAAACACCCCCTGCCCCCTACGCGTGTCCAACTGTGGAGATTAGCTCTGCATGAACGTTACATCAAACACCCCCTGCCCCCTACGCGTGTCCAACTGTGAAGATTAGCTCTGCATGAGTGTTACATCAAACACCCCCTGCCCCCTACGTGTGTCCAACTGTGGAGATTAGCTCTGCATGAACGTTACATGAAACACCCCCTGCACCCTGGTCACAGAGCCGAATGGATTGACCAGGACAGTGACAAAGAAAAAATAGACTCTGCCATCTTTCCCCTGCACAATGTCGCGCTACATAGTACCTGGTACGAGTCTACAGGGGCTGTCACCATCACTATCTTTTACACCACTTGTCTGATCAGAGCCCAGGGCGCACGCTGCCTAGACTGGATTGATAAAGAATTTGATCCGCTCAAAGACTGTGTGGAAAATATGTTGTCTGCCCAGCAGTCTCCATCCCTAACACCCCCTGCGGATCAGATGGCCCTGCTACCGCCCTCCTCCGCCAAAGTTGACACGTACCCCCAGGCCTCTAATCTCTCACCTCCACACAGCAATGGCGTGGCCAGGGCACATCACCCCCCTGACACGACCCATTCCCCACCTAGCCAACCTGCTGACCCCGCCCAGCAAGCCCTTCTCCTGTCGCTTGGCTGCTCTGACAGAAAAGGAGCCCCCGCTGACAACAATGGCGATTTAGTGGTGACCACACCTACCGGATAAGAAAAGCCCTCGTTGGATATCCGAGTGCAAGATTCAGCAGGTGCGTGTAGAGAAGGGGCTGTCCTTTCTGGATGCCAAAAAACTGGTTGAAGGCCCTGGTGCAGCTGCGGCTGCCTCAACCTCTAACACCTCAGTGTATACTTTTAGTGCAGCGGTGGCAGGCAAGCGCCCCACCAAAGACTTTTCATGTCAAACCCCAACTTCTTGGTTGGGGGCGGAGCCTCGGCTCCTCTCGCCCCTGGAGAGTAACTCTCCTCCGGTGGTGAAGAGGAGCCAGGGAACGCAGAAGGCGGACACTGCCGATCTGGTAGTGCCGCCTTCTGTTGCCCCTAAGTCTCAGCCCCCAACCAAACCTGTTAGTCAGTCAACTCCAAAGGCTTCTGGCTCTGGTCAGCCTTCTAAGGCCGCTAACTCTAGCGGCAGGAACGCTGCCCAGGAACAAGGGTCTAAGAAATCTATGGGACCGCTGTGCGCACGGGCCCAGAAGGGGAACACTGATGTCCCCCTTCAAAACAAATATGCTGCACTGGAGGAGCGGATGGAGTTGTCGTTGATGATGCTGCGGCAGCTCCACCCCCTTCATCTCCGAAGAACCAGAGGAGGCCCGGGAGCCGGCCCCCCTCTGTTTCTTCAACTCCTTCCAAGGTAAAGGAAAAAGCGGGGAAACACTCCTTACCCCCAGATAAAACCTAATCATGTACTCTTTGCTTCAGTGGAATTGTCGTGGTTTTCAAGCTAACTTTGAGGAATTACGTCTTTTAGTCAAGTTCTATAACCCCTCAGTAATATCTCTTCAGGAGACTTACCTGAAAACTTCTGACCCTGTGTCCTTTAATGGTTTTAATGTTATACATAAAGGCTCTGATACGGGTGGAGCGGCTATTCTCATTAGTAGCCAAATTTTATGTAGCCCCGTTAGCATCGACACCTGTCTTCAGGCTGTCGCTGCTCGGGTTACCTTAATAAAGACCATAACCATATGCAGTATTTACCTGCCACCATCACTGCGGGTCTGTCGCAATGATATTTTTAACTTAGTAGATCAACTGCCCCCTCCCTTTATTCTCATGGGGGATTTTAACGGTCACGCTCACCTTTGGGGTAGTGACCACTATGATGGCAGAGGTCAGATGTTAGAAGATGTTTTTTCTCAACTTAACCTATGTGTCTTTAACGATGGCTCACCTACATACTCCAACTCAGGTTCCGGATCTAGTTCTGTTCTAGACCATTCTGTGTGTGATCCTTCTCTCATGCTGGACTTTAACTGGAAGGTTCACGACGACCTGTGTGGTAGTGACCACTTCCCAGTAGTCCTGTCATCGGTCAGCTGTGAGGAGGATTCGCCGGTGGGGCGCTGGAATCTCAAGAAAGCTAACTGGTCTCTGTTCGCCTCTCTCTGTCAGTCTCGTCTTACAGAGGAGGTGGTCATGTGAGCTGAAGAACCTGTTTCTTGTTTTACTTCTATTTTGTTGGAGGTTGCAGGTGAAACCATCTCTAGAACTTCCACATCACTCCATCGGAAGCCGAGAGTACCATGGTTCAATGAAGAGTGCCGCAAAGCCCAAACAATGCGCAAATCTGCTCAGCGACATGCTTTTCGTAATCCGTCGCAAGCAAATATTTTATCATTTAAAAGACAGCGGGCGAAAGACCGTTACATTTTTTAACGCGAACGCCGTGCTTCCTGAAGACGCTTCGTCTCATCTTTATCTTCTAGGACTCCATCCCAAAAAGTCTGGAAGGCTGTTCGAAAAATTAGGGGCGGGGGTGGCTCGGCTTCTGTCGGCCATCTTAGAGATGGTGCCGGTTTGGTCACAGATAAAAAGGCTGTGGCCAATTTGCTTGCCTGCACCATTGCCCATCATTCTTCAACAGAGCATTATTCACCTTTCTTCCAGAGAGAGAAGGAGAAGCGATAATCTTGTACTTGTGATTTTATATCGGATAACTCGGAGGACTATAATGCCCTTTTTACGTGTTCAGAATTGCAGCAAACCATGCAGAAATGTACTGACTCTGCTGCTGGATTAGATACCATCCATTATCAGCTCCTAACACATCTGCCTGAGGATTCACTCCTTGTACTTCTCAAGGCCTTTAACCTTATCTGTATAACCGTTTTTTTCCGCCATCTTGGCGCCAGGTTTAGTTGTGCCAATTCCCAAGCCGGGTAATGATCCTTCCGACCCGGGCAACTACCGGCCAATAGCTTTGACATCATGTTTATGTAAAACTAATGAACGCTTGGTCAACGCCAGACTGGTGTGGCATCGTGAATCACAGGGTCTCATCACAGACCTCCAGTGCGGTTTCCGGCGCTTCCGTAGTACAACTGACCATCTAGTCCGCTTTGAGTCTTTTATCCGAGATGCTTTTGTCAACAAGCAGCATGTCTATAGATGCAATTTTCTTAGATCTTGAAAAGGCATATGACACTACATGGAAGCATAGTATAATGTATGATTTGTCGGACATGGGTTTTAAAGGTCAACATCATTGAAACATAAAACTGAGCACAAAATATCTACATATTAAAAGAAGTCACATGCCGAACAACTTTTTTCCGAAAAATACTGCCTTTTTTTAATATTGAATAAAATCTACTTCGAATACACTTTTGCACCTTCGAAAAGCCCGCTCACGTGACCACATGGCTCGTGACGTCAACTGCTGTAGACAATATGGAGTCTGATAGTGCCCCTTCTCTACCAAAATGCAGGAAAACGAAGAGCAGTGGCCTATATTGTGCCGTTGGAGGTTGTACAAACAATCGGATGGGTTAACATTGCATAGGTTTCCAAAAAACGAAGACGTGCGAAATAAGTGGGTGAGATTCGTGCAGGAAAAGCGTGTAAACTTCGGTCCGAAGTACGGGACACCAACTGCGTCGTCAACAAATTGCGCAAAACACTTCGCTGAAGACTGCTACCCCCCAAGTGCCACTTTAATGCGGAGCTTTGGGATGAAAACAATACGGACATTAAAGCCTGGCTCTGTTCCAACGATCCAAAGTCCGCGTGCCATTGCAGCAAGCACCTCAACAACAGCAACAGTGACTCAAGTTACTAGTAGTAGGCCTACTAATACTGCTTCAACTTCAACTAGACCTGACAAAACCTGTGCAGTGCCCTCCACCCCTAGCTGCCTCTTTCCCAAGACCAGCAAAAGAGGATGCAGTTTTGAATCGCCAGTCACGATCACGCTATACCAAACTCAATTCAGACCAAAAAGGTGACTGCCAAGCGTGAAACTCAATTGAAATGGACTTTGCATCTAGGGTTCACGAGCATTTACTCAGATTGTATCGCTTGTTACCAATCTTATTCTCCGCTCTATTTCGTTTGTCATATTAATTTTTTTTAAATTACTTTACTATTTTTTTAATTTTGCCGTCAATTTTTGTGTACAGGTGTGCATTAGTTGGTCAAGTATGTATGTGCTCAAATGTCAAATGTGTGACATACTTTGATACTTGAATGCTTAAATGTGTGTGTACGGGGTGGTCCGTGGCGCAGTGGTTAAGGCGCCTGCCACCAATGCTAAAGGTGCGAGGTTCGATACCTGGTTTCGGCGTCGGATTTTTCTCTTCTAGTAAGTGTCACCGTTAATTCGGGCGGACCGCCGGGGTTCTTTCTCCGGGTACTCCGGTTCTTCCTCCCCCTCCACTTTGGTACCGGTTTCAGGCCACTTTATAAATTTCAAATACAAGCGATCAAAATTTCCGAAAACTCAGTAGCTGAGCTGACCCTTTGTACCACTTTAATGTCCTGTGTTTGTCTTGTACTATTTTTGTCGTCAGAGTGAATGCGTGTGTCACGTGAGCGTGAGTGTTGGGTGCAGTTCGCGGCGCTTTGAGCCGATTCGCCGAAACATTATTATTATTATTATATTACTTCTTTGAGACAACTTTTTACAGGTATTGACTTTCAGTGGTAAATTTAACTGTTAGCTAATCAGCTAATGGTCTGTGTGGGGGACTAATGATTGTGCTTTTCATTATCTGATAGACTGGATGATATCTGAAAGAATGGATGAATGTGCCTGTGAATGTATGTGTGTGTGCGTAGATGGTTGGTTACTTGCGACAAGATGGAACGTAAATGAAAATTGAAGAGTAAGTTTTTTGAATTTATTATAAATATAGTTGTGTACTGTAGAATGTTTGTTTACATTACTTGATGACAAGAGTTTGAAAAGAGCAGACCTGGCTCTGCAAGTGAGAACCTATAACTACTGGTTTCTATGACTTTGAGGTATGAATGAGGTATGAGACACAATCTATATATGAAGTAAATCTGACCATTTTCGCCATCCAACGTGACACAAAAACCAGGGTGGGTTTCACAATGGCAGTATTAACTTCATTTTATTTAGAAACTTTTTATATACATTCCAAAATGGTAAAATAATAAAGAAAATTTATACCGTGCATTTTCCTGAATAACAATTCAATTTAAAGCGCACTCTCACAAATTAATAAAAGTCATACATACAGATAATTACACACACATTCGTATTAAGAAAAGCAAGGTGGGAGATGTGGGGTGGGGGTGGTGGTCAATGAGATGATGTTAGATATTTATACATTAGCCAAAAAAAAATATATATATAAATTTACGATGCCACATTTAAGTTTTAACAGAAATATTTTCGAGATAGGTTTAAAGATTTGACTTAAAGTGGAAATTACTGGGATGTTTTGAACAACAACAGTAATAAAATATAAAAAAAAATTGTCAGACATTCATTTTGATGTCAAGATATTTAATTTATTTGCATGTGCTAATTCTGAGAAAAAGTAATATTTAGAGACACGCCAGTGACCTTCAAAATTGTGTCGTTATATCCGGTTGACATATTATCCAACGGGCCGAATATAAGGATTTTGGCCGGGACCCAGCTTTTTGTGTCTTCATATCCGGATGTCGTTATATCCGACGTTGTACTAACCGGCTTTGACTGCACATGGATTGTTTACTGTCGTTATTACTGTATATTATTATTGTATGCTTGATTTTCTTTCCAGGCGGTATCGGTATGTAGCTTACTGCATGCTTGTGCGGTGGATCTGGAAGTGGCTGGGGAGGGACATCAGGGTCACCTTACCAGCTTGTGCGGTAACAAGAATCCGGAAACAGCTTCCGAGCGCAGATGGGCAGTACACTGGTTATAGGGACCCAGAATAATGTGACAATACATTTGACAGCACTGGCCCATTTTTGCATCCTTATGTGTTTCCAATATATTCATAATATACTGTCATTATTATTATTACATGGACGAAAAAACCATTTTGATGTGTGTTTGTAGTTTGTTCAGCTTGTTTTACGCGCTGGTTTAAAAAAAAAAAAGAAGTGTGTTTGCATTTATTTATAATTATGAAACAGAAGTGCAACACTAAAATCATGTGTAGTTTGTAACATACATGTAGTGGCAACACAGTCAAAGCCGGTTAGTACGATCATTGGATCTCATCCATCTTTGACACCTTACTTTCTAATTCGAGCTATCTCTAATTTTCAACTCTAACCCTAGCCCAAACCCTAACCCTAAAATTGAATTTAACGGTTTGTCCTTTATCCTAACCCCTGACTTAAATCGGATTCAGAGTTAGGGTTTGGGCTAGTGTTAGATTTGAAAATTAGCGATCGCTTGAATTAGAGAGTAAGGTGTCAAATATAGGTGAGATCCTAATTTTATTAGTAGTATTATTTATTTGTGTATATTTATGACACAAACCTATTTATAGCATCATAATTACAATTTATAACGGAAATATAACTTACTCGTTAGCATCCTGTATAGCTCTCCCATACTGCTGGTTGTACCAGGAATAGCAGGTCTCTAAGACGTAGAGGTCCAAGCACACTGAGCTGAAGCCAGGATGGTCGGTGATGCAGCCCACTCCTGCGCTTACTGTCAGTGATTCCATTTCTGGAATTTCTTGACAACAGCGGCATTCCCGGATCGAGCCCATGCCAACACAGTTTGCACACTGACACCTGCACACACACAATTTTTTACAAGGTCAGTTCAACTTCAAGTTCTTTGCAGTCTACAAGCTACTGAAACGGACTATCATGGTAGTGACTAATAGGTCTAGGCAAAACAATAAATTATAATCCATTGGAATAACACACACACACACATATATATATATATATATATATATATATATATATATATATATATATATATATATATATATATATATATATATATATATATATATATATATATACGTGTACTCATTTGGCTTTTTTTAGTGAGGGGGACTGCTAGCAATGATTGAGTGGGACCATGACTATGAATTGCAATCAAGAGCAAAAGTTAAAACATCGCACAACTTTACAAATTATTGACTGCAAAACAAGTTCTACCGCCATCGATTCAACATACATATGTACGAGTAACTTGAATAAGACTAGCCACACACTATATAACATCATAGACATAGCTCTTTGATAACATGTAAACAAGTTTCTTACCAGTTGGTAAACAGCATGCATTCGAGAGACTCGCTCAAATCGTCTCTGTCGGGTGCTTCTTCAAACTCGGCATTGGGCAGCTCAGCCTCAGGTTCAAACTGATAAGGTTGCACAGTGTTAATAGGGTCATTCACACATCCAAACTCACTGCTGTAACACGACAGATCGAGTAAAGAATCGAGTGAAGAAACACTGCTTGTCTCGCTTGTAACTTCTTCGCAGTCGGCCATTGTATACAGCTGCTGACGTCACTGCGAGGGGACATCAGCGATAGCTGCGTTTCAGATTATTACTTCCCTTACCCTTAATTACAGGTAGGAAATCCCACTTTCAGTGATCGATATCTATTAAACGGTAGAGCTTTGCTTACCGATTTTTTTTGCATCTGGTATTATTTAGTAAAGTTCTTTCAGCAGAAACTTTTTCACCAAGCACTGTGGTTGACCTTTAAAGGGCATCTGCCCGTTTTTATTCACAATTTTTTGTCCAACAGATCGTTCCATGTCCGTGTGGGCTCCACCCTCTCCGACTCCTTTGAACAGGAGATGGGTGTCCCGCAGGGCAGTATTCTATCTCCTGTGTTATTTAGCATTAAAATAAATAACATTGTAAAGGCCGTCAAGGATGATTTTGAATGCTCTTTGTGGACGACTTTGCTTTGTGTGCACGAGGTCGAGGACTTGCGTCCCTTGAGAGGCGCATGCAGCTGTGCGTTGATCGCATCCAGGGGTGGGTGTCTCTCAATGGATTCAGGTTCTCGCCCTCCAAGACAGTCTGTGTGCATTTTACTAACTAAACGAATTTTTTTTCCAGAACCTAGCCTGAGCATTGCTGGAGTGCCAATTAAGGTGGCCGAAGAGGCAAAGATTTTTGGGGTCATCTTTGTCAAAAGATTGACCTTCTGCAACCACGTTAACTACCTTAGAACCTCTTGTCGGAAGGCCCTCGACATTCTTCGTGTTGTTGGTCGTACTGACTGGGGTGCAGACCGCATTGTCTTACTTCGACTGTACCGAGCCCTTGTTCGGTCAAAACTGGATTACGGCTCGGCTTCCAAGTCTGTTCTACAGCGTCTGAACACAATTCACCATCAAGGTCTGCGCATATGTCTGGGCGCCTTCAGGACATCTCCAGTTCCTAGTCTGTATGCAGAGGCAGGGGAGCCTTCTCTCATGCTCCGCCGCATCCGCCTCATGCTCAGCTACGTTCTAAAGCTGAAGGCCCATCCAGACAATCCTGCCTATGATTGTGTTTTTAACCCATCGTTTGCAGAGATTTACGATGCCCATCAGGGAGCTGTCCGTCCACTTTCCTTCCGTGTCCGACCTCATCTGCAGGCGGCCGGAGTGGACCTGGACAAAGTTTCGCAATCTCTGCAACACGTCACTCCACCCTGGCTACTACCAGTTCCTGACATCTTGTTGGACTTGACCGCATACAAGAAGGATTGTACTCCACCAGCCATATACCAACAGAGCCTCAATGAACTCATTTCTATTTTTCATGGCTATTGTCGTCTTCATACGGATGGGTCCAAGTCTGAGGATGGGAGGGTGGCTGCGGCTGCAGTGTCCTCTCGCCATCCTAGACGCCCATTTAAGCTCCGTCTCCCTGACCATTCCTCTGTATTTAGTGCAGAACTGCAGGCAATTCTGCTGGCACTCAAGCATGCCTATCAGTCTCGGGAAAGGAACTTCCTGATTCTGTCGGACTCTCTTTCTGCCCTGCAGGCCCTTCAGGGCGCGGGAACAGACCATCCACTGCTGGTGCAGATTAGAGAGCTCTACGCAGTCTTGATGAAGGAATATTATGACATCATTTTTCTTTGGGTCCCAGGCCATGTGGGCATCGAAGGCAACAGAATCGCAGATTCTGCTGCCAACAGTGCTCGCAGTGACCCTGTCCCTGACACACAGACTGTCTATATTGATTTTAAACCTGTGATTAGTGCGTACATAGCCCGCGAGGGGCAGTCCGAGTGGGACAAAGATAAAGGGAACAAGCTTCATGAAGCTCTTCCTACGTTGTCCGACAGTCTACCTTTCCGCTGCGGCAGCCGCCGTGAGGAGACTGTCCTTGCTCGGCTCCACATCGGGCACACGTATTTTACGCACTCTTACTTACTTAAACAGGATGAGCGTCCTTGGTGTTTTGCCTGTGATGGGTAGTTTTCTGTTCGACACTTTTTGCTGTATTGTGCTGACCTAATTGACACCAGATATAAACACTTCACAGCAGACTCCTTGAAGGTTTTGTTCCGGGATGTTTCCCCGGACAAAATCTTCAATTTGTTGAGAGAATGCAATATTTTTAACAAGATCTGAGCATTCATAGACTATGTGAATTTTTTTATTTGCTCTTTTTGAGAGTCTGTAGACGTTTCTTTTAAAGACATGTGCGACATTTTAGCCTGAGATTTTTAATCTATATTTACATCTTGTCTTAAGACCTTGCTCTTAGTCTGGCTGACCAGATTTTTACCCATCCCGCCGTGAGATGGCCTTAGACGCCTGCTCGGCGTTAAACCCAAATAACTAACTAACCTTTTAATACGTCAACAGGTGGCAATAGCATTCATTTTGTAAAGATCGGTCATCTTAATGTGTATCACCTTTGTCACAAAATACCATATATAACTATTCTCCTAAACCAGTCCTCAACATTTTATATTTTTGGATTAACGGAATCTCGACTAACAGCTAACATTAGTGACCATGCCATAGCTATATACAATTACTCCATTTTCAGGCGAGATGCATCTGCCCCCGGCCATATTGGCCTAGCAGTGTACGTACACAATTCCATCAACAACCATGTAATGAGGCGTTGTGATTTAGAAACCCCTAATATAGAGTGCGTGTGGTTAGAAGTTAAAACGACCAAGTCATCTCCTGTTCTGATAGGTTTTGTATATAGAAACCCAGCGGCCTCAGCCTCCTGGCAGGACGAGTTTGTATTAATGATGGATGTGATTCAGGAGTCCAAAGGTGATGTACATATCTTGGGAGACTTCAACATAGACTTGCAAAAGCAAGGACACACATCGTAGAGATCCATGTTGGTTTTTTTAAGGTTGAAACAGCTTGTCCAGTCACCTACTAGAGTTACTTTCTCATCTTCAACGCTGATAGACCGTGTATATACCACAAATGTCAGCGTTGTAAAAAATGTTAGCGTACCTAATATCTCCATTAGTGACCACTTTCCTGTTTGTTTTACGTTGTCTGTTAGGTTAGCTGAACAGTCAATCAAAGGACACACTACCATAATGTATAGATGTTTTAAAAATTTCGACTAAACTGCTTTTTATATGACCTATCTTTAGTACCATTTTATGACATACAAAACTGCAAAAACCCTGAAGATGCCCTGTCACGCTGGTCGAGCTGTTTCTCGCCGTTCTGGATAGACAAGCGCCTAAGCGCATCAAACGCGTCAAATGTCCTGTTATGCCAAAATGGCTCTCTGGTGAGATAAAACAAGCAATGAAAGTAAGAGATGAATTAAAACGAGACAATAAATTTACTGAATACAAGAAGCAGCGAAACCATGTCAAATCTCTAGTTCGAAAAGCACAGAGGCAAAATGCAGAACAAGTTATTGCCGACGTCAAAGACATCCGTTCAGTCTGGCAAGTAATAAACAATTTCACCAAAGGTAACAGTAAACGATCGCCTAATATTCCGCCCGATCTTACTGCTGATGCGTTCAACGTTCACTTCATAACTGTTGCTCAAACTCTGGCGAAGTCAAATACACCTAACCCTGTAAACTACACTTGCTCTCATCAACTACGTCACCATAGTCAACAGAGAGCCTGCGGCCCATTTTTAGTACCGCTTATGACTGTCCTAGATGTAGGCAAATCTATTTCCAGTTTAAAGAACAAATCGTCTTGCGGTCCAGATGGTATTAGTAGTCAGATTTTAAAACTATCTCTGCCCTACGTCGTCGAATCGCTGACCTTTATTTATAATTTATCGATCAGACATAACGTTTTTCCCGACGAGCTGAAAAAAGCGAAGGTAATCCCACTTCCTAAAAGCAAAGATTTATGCAACCTAAACGAGTACAGACCCATTTCTATATTATCCTGTATTTTAAAACCGCTCGATAAACATATCCATACTCATCTTCTAAATTTTTTGGAGCAAAACCATCTGATAACTGCAGCACAATCAGGATTTCGACCTCTACATTCGTGCCAAACTGCCCTCAATCACTTAATTGATAAATGGCTCTCTGCCATAAATGACAGTAAAGTATCAGGTACAATCTTTCTTGACCTGAAAAAAAGCTTTTGATCTTGTCAACCACTCTATCCTACTAAAACAACTACCATTCTATCACATTGACTCAAATACTGTCTCCTTTATATCTTCCTATCTCAGGGACAGAACACAGAAAGTACTGCTAAATGGCAAATATTCCTCTGATGGTTTAGTAACTTGCAGTGTTTCACAGGGGTCGATTCTAGGGCCCTTATTATTTAATCTATTTATTAATGATCTGCCACTGTGCATATCTCATTTAGAGGCAAACTGCGATCTGTTCGCTGGTGATACGACCATACACACATCTGATAAAGATATCGCAACCATTAATAAGGTACTCAACAAAGTCTTGATGAAGTAGCAGGCTGGTGCAGTGATAATCACATGATTATTAGTATTCCAAAGATAAAGAGCATGTTAGTTACTACACGTCAGGAACACCAGCAAGGCCTACTACCTTTAACACTCTCCATAGATAGCCAGCTTGTAGAACAAGTAACTAGGCATCGCTTATTAGGCGTTATAGTGGACAACCAATTAAGCTGGGGCCGCATACTGACTCTATATGCAAAACAATCTCCAAAGAACTGTTCCTGTTATCAAAACTACGCCATATAGTTAATACTGATATCCGTAAACTCCTTTTCCATGCGCATATCAAAACGCATTGTGACTACAGTTCTACCGTCTGGGATGGATGCAGCGAAGTTCACATGAAAAAAGTTAATTCCGTGTATCGTCTGGGCATTAAATTAATACTTCCCGATCCTATTTCGATTGATGAAAAATTAAAATCTCTCAAGTTACTAACATTGAAGAAACATTTGAATTTAATCGCTGTGTTCTACTGCACAAGATCATGCACGGAAAATCCCCACCCTATCTAAAAACTCTATTTTCCGACAATAATAGGAAAAACACGAGAAATAGCTCGATCCACCTTCCAAAAATTATATTAGACATCTGTAAAATCAGCCTGTTTTTTTTCAGGCGCTAAAGCGTAGAATATGTTACCTTCACACCTGAAATCAATTTGTAAGATTAACGTCTTCAAAGATCGCCTCCATAAATATTTACTTCAGAAGTAATAGTATGTTCGGCTCCCTTATGCTACTATTCGTATAGTTAGTGACAAGTTTCCTATTACTTAATACTCTTCTACTGTTGCTGCAGATTATGTAATAGTTCGACTGTCTGCATTAACATGTCAGGTTCATACCTGTGTATATAATTATATATATATTTTTAATGTTGTATTTCAATTTTTTTTCCTTCTGAGTGGTGGGGGGGGGGGAGGGGGGAGAGATGGGTCTTTTTACCTACATATGTTTTATCTTTTGATGTCTCGTCTGATGTATTTTTATATGTGTAGATTAGCAGGACAGTTTGGAAGATAGGCATTGCTATGCCTAAAACTTTTTTATCCTGAATAAAAACGTTTCATCACCATCATCATCATCATCTCTCTCTCTCTCTCTCTCTCTCTCTCTCTCTCTCTCTCTCTCTCTCTCTCTCTCTCTCTCTCTCTCTCTCTCTCTCTCTCTCTCTCTCTCTCTCTCTCTCTCTCTCTCTCTCTCTCTCTCTCTCTCTCTCTCAATGAGATCAAGGCTGTTGAAACGAGTGTGAGGGAAAACATCGATAAAACTGCAGAGGCGCTGAGAAAGAGTCAAACAACGCTCAGTGAGAAAATCAGCAAACTTGTTTCCTCTAGAGACTCTCACACTGGGAAATTAGAGGAAATCTGCAAGCGACTAGATACGTGGACCCCATCACAAAAAAAGAGTGTGAGAGTCAGTACGACAGAACATTCACCCACCAATCTTTCTTCGCAAAATAAATCCCCTTCTCCGCCAGCATCCGGTACTACGCTTCAACCACATGGGTTCCACTCTAACAATAACAGCGTAGGGCCAACTATTCCTGTTACTAACAGGTACCAAGCGTTAAACCCGGAGCAAGAACTTGACTCTCCTGGTTGTTCACCCATCCCCAAGAACAATGACGGAAGGCCTGCCAGTCGACGCGACAATGAAAACCTGACACCGCTGGAGAGACTCCGCGCCATGAAAATTCGCCCTGAGGTCAACACTCTTCTCATCGGGGACTCAGTCACTAAATACATCGATGAGAAGAGAATGTCTACTCATGAGTCAATCATGCAAAACTTGTCGGTGTCTGATCTCAGGGTGGATCATCTGACGCAGTGGCTGAACACACAGCCCCACAACCCCAACATCCGTACCGTCACCGTTCACATCGGCATCAACAGCTGCTGGCATGGGCCTATTAGCCAGCAGACCTGGTTGAAGCTGTGCCGCATGCTAGTAGTGTGTTTCCCCAAAGCCAGACTGCAGATGTCCACCCTCCTCCCAACTCGCGGCCGCTACCACCCTCTCCACAAACCTGCCTACGAGTCAAATAAAGCCCTGCAGGCAGTCTGCAGACAGGAAAAGATCACGCTCATCGACCACACGTCATCTTTCCTGTCCACTAGAGGCGCTCCAAAGCAGGCTATGTACTTTGACAAACTGCACCCTAGCGAGCATGGCGTGCATGCCCTGGAGTGCAATATAAACCGTTTCGTCGGATCGCACTTGTCCTCAGGTGAGGAATCTCAGGATACGAGGCGTTACGATCACCGGGCCGTAAATCGTCGTCGTCGCTCCGAGTCACCGTCAGCAGGAGGAGGCGAAGAGAATCACCCTCGCCACTCAGCCGCGCGCGGTCACGCCATCAGGCCACCACCTAACACCCGTAACGACTTGCAATTTCCTCCACTGCAGCCGATCAGCTCTCCGACCATGTTGGCACCAAGAAACAGAGGGTGGGAGAAAAGCGGCTTAGCCGCCCTGGCCTCTCCTTTCGACAACATTCAAGCTCTGAGTGTCAGCATTGCACAAGCGATTGCACAATTTTACTGTCAACAGTAACCGGTTTTGTCGAGCTCACAAAGGAGAAGTAGCCTCCGTCAGCCAGCCTGTTCAGTTAGCAGGAGGAATACATTATCATGAGTCCCTGCGGATGAAGGAGCTCGTGACAATGTATGTCTCTTGTTGGAAATGGATTATGGACATAATTAGTTCGCGGACCGTCTTCAATCATTTCAACTTTTGTCACCGTCACCCGTCATTATGTGACCCTTTATCGCATTTTCGCCCAGCTTTATTTTACCTATTTTGGACGGACCCATTGACTCCTGATAGTGCGAGGTCGGCGCCCAATAGCGTGGTGCCTAAAGTGCCAGGCTATTCTTAAGCTGTCACGGTTTATATGTTTCCTTTAATGTGATATGGTCCGTAGATCATAACTACTGTTCTTGGGTATTTTAGCAATGAGTCAATCAACGTGGTGAAATACTATTCCTGATTTTGTGGTGAGATAATATTTTTTATGTGGTAGTTGCTACACATGTAGCCAGTTTAAGCTTGTGCATTACGTTATTTTGTTTGCAGACAACGGACTGTACTCTTCCTTATTATGAAGTTTGTGTCTTATTATTATAGTTTTGTGGATTTCTGCATCATCTCAGTGACAATCCAACGCCGGATAACTGTGCCTGAGTGTGTTGCGAAATGCTTTCTCTGACCAGCACTTTAGTGAAACCTGGACAGTTGTATTTTCATATCAGTTGATGCTTCATAATTAAGCCGCACGCTGTGTGGACCGCGATCGTGTGGACTGTGGGAGGGACTTGTACTAAGCTATAAAAGTACTATACAGACAGCCTCAGCAACCACACGCAATATTCTCTTTCTGCGCATAAAAGGTGTTTACTCTCATTTTGAAAACTTTTTCGCCGACTGAATACTGGTTCTACTTCTTCTGCTACTGCAACATCATAATTTTTGTTCTTCTTAAAATTATAGTTCTTCTTCAGTACTTCTAAGCCTAATCCTTGTTTGCTTTGATTCAATATTATTGTCGCTTTCATTGTTTGGTTTTATTATTATTTGTGTTTGTGTACTGATTACTATATTATCGATAGCTGTATTACGTTAAGTGTACTTATTGTTACTCTCATCAGTTTCGCCACCTTCGTTTCTTTCTCATCTGTCACGATGAATCAAGCAGACGTGAAAGTAAAAAATCTCCGCATTGGGCATTTAAATGTATACCATCTATATGCCAAACTTGCTGATATTTCCGTTTACCTGAATGACTCAAACCCATTTCATATTTTTGGATTTTCTGAGACACGTCTTGGTTCTAATGTATCTGATGAATCAATTCAGATTCCTGGCTTTTCTGTCCTGAGACGTGATCCAACGGCCCATGGACAAACAGGATTAGCTGCTTATATTCACACGTCTGTTCAAGCTCTTACACGTAGACGACATGACTTAGAAACTGAGCAAGTTGAGTGTATGTGGCTTGAGCTGAAAGCCCCCCAATCACCATCATTTCTTATCGGTTTTCTGTACCGCAACCCTGCTGCAAACTTTGAGTGGTACGATAATTTTCTTAGTATGTTTGATAAAGCCTGTAAACCTAATTCTAATGTCATACTTATGGGAGATTTTAATATAGACATGTTAAGGTCTCATCATGCATGGGACTCTACGATGACGTTGCTGGGTCTTAAACAGTTAGTCACTTCGCCGACACGAATAACACCAACAACATCTACACTCATAGACCACATCTATGCCACAAAGCCGGAGTCTGTTCATAATGTGTCTGTCGGTAACCTTGGCATCAGTGATCACTTTCCCATCAGCTGTACGTGGTCCACCAAGTTCCCAAAAGCAAAGAAAGGATGTCATACGTATATCACCTATCGTTCTTTTAAAAAATTTAGTGAGAGCGACTTTTTATCTGACCTTAATAACGCACCTTTTGAGGAAGTGCTTAGTGAAACTGACCCTGACAGCGCTCTGTCTGTCTGGTATAGCATTTTTCTTACTATTTTAAATAAACACGCGCCTGTGCGGCGAAGGCGAGTCAAACACGCTTCACTCCCGCCGTGGCTGACTCAAGACATCATTCAGGCCATGAGGGTGAGAGATGATCTGAGAAAACAGAAGTGTTTTGTTGAATTTAAACGTGAGCGCAATCGTGTCAAATGTTTAGTGCGGCAGGCTAAAAAATCTTTTATTGGTCGTTTGATTAAACAAGACAAAGATATGTCCATGCTCTGGCGCGCTATGGCCGTAGTGACTGGAGGCAAGAGTAGGAAATCCCCTGTAATCCCGACTACTCTGACTGCCGATAATTTTAACGATCATTTCCTTTCAATTGCCGAGTCCCTGGTCCCCTCTAAAACAAATTCTCGGCCTTATACCTGTCCTGACACCCTGATTGATTTCTGTAGAACGCGAACTGCGAGATTTCATCCATTTGCTATTCCACCTCTGGCAGTTCACGAGGTTGGTAAGACAATAAGTTCCATGAAGAATAAAAAATCTTCCGGGCCAGATGAAATAAGCCCCAAAATACTGAAACTATCACTTCCCTATGTTGTAGAAACAATAACTTATGTCTACAATTTATGCATACAGAAAAATGTTTTCCCAAAAGAACTAAAAAAAGCTAAAGTTATTCCCCTACCTAAAACAAAAGATCTGTCCGATGTTAACAATTATCGCCCCATTTCACTTTTGTCTGTCTTAAGTAAACCCCTTGAACGACACATTCATAAGCATCTGTTAGAATACCTGGAAAAACGCAAATTAATCCACCCCCTCCAGTCAGGTTTTCGCCCGAAGCATAGTTGTCATACAGCCTTATCGCGACTTACTGACACGTGGCTAAGTTCAATGAACAAAGGCGAATTCACAGGTGCTGTTTTCATAGACCTTCGGAAAGCTTTCGACATGGTAGATCATGAAATTCTCCTTTCCAAGCTCAGTATATATCTGGATGGTTCATTTTCAAGTAACTGTTTTCATACATCAGACGGCAGTTCTCAGGCATCTATTCATTCCTTTAAAACAACCTCGTTTTTCGCTTCCTATCTTACAGACAGACAGCAGCGCGTGATAGCCAATGGATCTTACTCTTCAAGTGGTTTAGTAACAAGAGGAGTGCCCCAGGGCTCTGTCCTGGGACCTCTTCTCTTTTGCATATTTATCAATGATCTGCCACTACACTTCACGAATGACAGAATTGAATGTGACTTGTTTGCCGATGACGCAACAATCCACACCCCCGATAAGTGTCTGGAGTCTTTAAATGATCGTTTGCAACAGGGACTGAGTGAAATCTCCAAATGGTGTGAAAATAATGCAATGATCCTTAATCCCACCAAAACCGAATGTATGACGATAGCAACCCGTCAGAAGCATCAGCTCAAGCCACTTTCGCTTAGCCTGGAAATCCAAGACCACACCATTACACAAGTAACTGAACATCGCCTACTTGGAGTTATTGTTGATAACCAGATGAAATGGCAATCTCACATCAATGTTGTTTGTAAAACTGTGTCCAGAAATGTGTTTATGCTGTCTAAGCTAAAATATCTTATTGATGTCGACACTTGCAAACTATTTTACAATGCCCATGTCAAATCCCACATCGATTATGCCTCCACGACATGGGACGGCAGTGGTGACATACACATGAAGAGGCTTAACTCCTTGCATCGCAGGGCAGTGAAGCAGATCCTGCCTGATCCAGCTCTTTCTACTGACCAAAAATTTGAAAAACTAAAAATGCTTCCTCTTGACAAGCACCATCTCTTTAACAAAGGGGTAGTCATGTATAAAATCTGGAATGAAATCCACCCAGAATACTTGTGTAATCTCTTCACCAAGGTAGCTTCAGGCTATTCAACATCAAGGCGAAACTTCATCACACCACGCCCAAGGATAGATTTATTTAAAACCGCCCTTGCTTTCTCGGGCGCCTCGTTTTGGAATAAACTGCCAGCGCACATAACACACACTGGTTCACTCCCCTCTTTCAAGGAAAGCCTCTTCAAGTACCTGCTATCTAACAGCTCATTCACTGGTTCGGGTATCTCCATCGCCTAAAGCCTTGATATTAACCTCCGCGCGCACGTGCGTGTATATGGGTGTGTGCGCGCGCGCGCGTGCGTGTGTGTGTGTGTGTGTGTGTGTGTATGTGTGTGAGAGCATGCGGCGCGAGCGTGCGCGCGTGTTTGATTTCAGTGAAAGAAGGAATTTTAAAGACTATCTCTTTTTTTTTTTTTTTTTTTTCCCCCGTTCACATTGTTAGTAATCATAATTGGTGCCCTCCATTTTGCCTTATCCATCTCTTTTTGCACGACTTATTATATTATGTGCACTTTCATGTTATCTTAGTAGCTTTGTACCTTTAGCAGATTTGTACCTTTGTAGTTTAGCAACGGCAAGCGTGAAAAATGGCACATGTGCTAACTGCTTCTTCCGTTCAGAAATAAAGTTTCATTTCATTTCATTTCATTTCATTTCATTTCATTTCATTTCATTTTCATTTCATTTCATTTCATTTCATTTCATTTCATTTCTCTCTCTCTCTCTCTCTCTCTCTCTCTCTCTCTCTCTCTCTCTCTCTCTCTCTCTCTCTCTCTCTCTCTCTCTCTCTCTCTCTCTCTCTCTCTCTCTCTCTCGGCGCCATCTTGCTGATGTGCGCATCGCGTGTAAGATTCTCTCCATTCATTTGGACAATGTGCTGGCAAGGTTTATTCTGCAAGTATGATTCTTGGCAGAGTGTTTGTGCTTAGTAAAAACTCTGCAATGGTGTAGTTTCAGGACTGTCAACTTCATATTTCGCAGAGGGCAGCATTTTTTCCTGCTGTGCTGCGCTTGTAAGAAGGCCACCGGCTTGTCAGCCGGCCTAGCTGCTGGGGGAGGCTTGTGCCTCAGCGCGCCGGTACCAGTTGTGACCCAGTTTCTCGGCTCGCCTCAGTGGAACAAACTAAGTATGCAGTACTAGCAAAGACAATACATTATAAGACAAATCACTCGCCCCGAGAGTGCGAGGACGTGCTTTGAGAGTTTTCTCCCTTGTAATCGTGTTGAATCATGGCTGACCGAACGAGGCAAGGGCTGACTTTTGCAGCACAATTTCTTGTTCGAACGCCCGCTACAAGCCAAGTTTCACCGGCATGTCAGTTTTCCTTTTTCCCAATGAAGAAACAAGGTAAGCTGATTACTTTGTGGTCTTATCTTTGCATAAATGCATAAATTTACGACCGTATAATAATTCCATGGCGCAGAGAATGTCTATCTCGAAAATTTTTGATTCTCAATTAGAGTTGCCAGGGCGATACTCAGGCATAGGTCCCTCGTGTGATATGTATCTTTGGGCTTAAATCTGGGAGAGTGGAAAACTGATCCAACTGCAAACAGACCCTAGCTGGCTCTCCACGCCGTGAATTCCGAGAAATGTCAGTGGAAAAGTGATCTAACGACCATTTAGATCCAGAGTAATTATACGTTTCTAGTAATTTTGTTTTCAAATGTAGAAGAGGGCAGTATGTACATAGACCAGTTTTCCTGTCCCATTGTATCCACTTTATGGTGGACTAACTCAAGTTAGATCTAGTCACACGTGCTTAACTTGGGCGAGAAAAAGTATTCTTTAGGCTACACGGACCTTTCCCTTTCGTTTAAGGCAATACGACTGATAGGGAGAATCTTGTGTAAGTTTCACGTTCTTAATCGAGTTGTTTTAAGACCGATGTTCCGATCAAAAAGAGGAAAGTACTGGTGAGAAATTAAACAAAGAAACCTTGAGTTGTAAGGTCGTTGATAAAATTCAGTCGTTGCAAAGTTACTTCGCTTTCATTGTCTATCAAGACTTAAAATACAAAAGTATAAAAGATCATGCAGAACTCTGTCCACTGTACTGTTCTCACGAACTACGCCTACAGACTACAGTATTTAGCTGGTGGTGTTTTAGTACTTGTATTTCAGTCTTTGTTATTCTCCCAACAGATGTCCGGGTGCAGAATTCGCGCAGAGAAGATCTGTTGGGACTTTTACCTGCTGAGCTGCGTTCACGTTCCTACAGGCTGTGCAGTGCCCATTTTGAAAACAGCCAGTTCACGTGCGCCGACTGTGTTTTCGGTGCCCAACCCACCCCCACAACTAACAACAGAGACGAGGGATACTGCTACACATTCAGAAGCGCCGCCTCACAAGCAGGCACTGACGCATGTCACTGCAACCAGGTATTTTCAATGAATAAATATAATTTGATTTATAATTTGTAAGCTGAAATTTTTAATGTATAAAAAATTACCAAACAATGACAGCACACAATATTAGTTGTGTGAGTTGTTTTCACAACTGGGGTCGTAAAATCTGTTGACTATTAAAATCAGACAAGCAGATTTTAAATTTGGATGAATTTTCGATGGCCTTTTTGTGTGTGTTCGCGCCTGCATGTGTGTGTGAAAATACATTTTTGTCAGTCATATGAAATGTGAATTAATTTTTTTGATCTGAGTAAATATGCTGTGGATTATCATGATATTAATGATTTAATGCATGGTTGCTTGTGTGTGTGCAGATGAGTCCAGTGGAGAAACTGCTGTGGGGGGAACTGCAGCAACAGGACTGGTGGTCAGGACAGCGATTAACCAAGAAAGCAGGCTTTGAAGAAAAGTCTCAAAACTGTGCGCAACAGATTGTACTGCCTTCAGAAGAAACGTAATTACGACAGAAAGACGGCAAACAAGGAAAGAAAAGACATTAACACTCAAAGAGAAGAAGGATGCAGCGGCGAAGAGCCGCTTGGCCCATGTTTTGCCTGATTCGTTGTTAAGTTTATTTCAGCACAGTTGCGTGAAATACACAAAAAGAAACAAGGCCGGAGATGGACGGAGACAGAAAAAACACTGAACTGAACAGCTTTATCTTTGTTTCATGCAAGCCCCAAGGCATGTTGTATGCTTGCAAAATTCTTTGTCCTCCTGTCAGTTTCAACCTTACGGAAAACTATGCGAAAGGTTTCAGTCTGCCCCGGCTTTAGTGCCAAAATTCTGAAAGCACTTCAGATTAAAGTGTCTGTACTGCCGCCAAAGTCAGATCTGTGTGCAATAGTACTAGACGAAATGACAATAAAAGAACAAGTCAACTACAACAACAACAAAAACGTGATCAAATAGAAGGGGCAGAGAATTTTGGGGAGGACGAGAGGACAAAGCTTGTGGTAAACCATGCGACTGCCTTTGTTGTAAGGAGTTTAGTTTCCCACTGGAAGCAGCCGAAGGTCTGGTGGGGGAGGAGGGAGTTGTTGAAGAACATAATTCTGATCGGTGATGACATGTTTATCTGTTTACCTGGTAATGACTTTTAGATCTAAAGGCGGTGGGCATGTGACTGATGGTATTGTCTGTTGTACGTCTTATGATAATTCAGCCTATTGCGTATATTCATGTTGACCTGCTATTTTGTGTATGATGAATACTTTTGTCATAAATTTACATGTGTTGGGTGGATGGATGAATTGAGAGGAGGAGACAGAACAGGTAATCAGTGATCATTTCTTATTAATCTCTTTGTGCATACTATCGAAGGTACTGTTTACAGTTTCTAACGGGTGTATGCATAAGGTGGTTAGCGTGGCCTGTGTATAATCACTATTTGGTTTTTTTGATAATACCTGCTGCAAGTTGAACCTGTATTAATAAACTGATCTTTTTGTGAGATTGTTTAAAACAACTGATATTTGCTGTAAACTATTTCTTATTCAGTCCTTTGTTGGTGGTTTGTTTGTATGTGTGTTCATTTGTGTGCATGTGTGTTTGTTTGCATGCACGTGTGTGTGCGTGTGTGTGCGTGTGTACTAGACATCAACTCACACTCACGGCAACAATGAAATGCCTGATTTATTTATTTTTCTTTTACACTTTCCGTGCTAATTACCACTTTTCCGAAAAATCTTTTGATTAGGAATAGAAAAAAAATAATCTTAGAAGCAGAGCTCATGTGATTTTAAAACAGTTTTCCGCAATGCATACACAAAAAGCACCTGTAACCCTTCAAAAAGCCTCCCGTCAGAGCTCGAGCCCATTACCAGATAGTGATAGACGTATGGCCACAACACGATTACACCATGGGACGCAACTGCTACACTGACCTCGCTTTTTTCAGTAAGCCTTATGAAGGAGTGATCTGTCTTATAATGTATTGTCTTTGGTACTAGTGACTGGGCCAAACAGCCGCCGCGCCTAGCGAGGCGCTGTATAATATCACTCTGATAGAGTGGTCCTTGACGCCGCTTCTCGGCGTTACGGGGGAAACACTCTACTTGTTCAGCAATCATGCTGACTCGCTTCGAGTAAAGTGACAATGGCGACACCACCATCTCTATACAATGGGCCCGATAACCCGCTCCACTGCAGCGAATTCACGTCTCTCCCTTGAGAAAATTAACAAGAACAAGAGACCCTATACAAGTGACCTTTGAAAGTATTTCAACACGTGTACCCCTGTGGAGACATGCTCTATACACCATATACGCACGAGAGTCTATGCCCCCTGGCGTGACACTGCACTGGCAAGACAGGGACAAAAACCAAGATGAACTGAGTATTGTAGTTCCCATCGACCCTCCCAACCCAAGTGAACTTTTTGAAACAATAATTCAGCTCAAGAATGATTCAAAGAAACTTATTACCATAACAATATATTATACGACCGGGACTGTTTGTGTACAGGGCAACTGCTGCCAAGAGTGGGTGAACGATGAGTTCGAACTATTAAAAGACACTATAAACAGAATGGATACATCCTCACAACCAGCATCCCCTGACGTCCACAATGGCGACTCTATGATTGAGTGCGCTGATGGGATTAGTGTACTCGCCGACAGCGAAGCCCTTCTCGCCACTCTCGAACCAAACAGCGTACTCGCCACGGGGACAGACAACATCACCAGCGAACCCCCTGCCAACTCCAACGTTACTATTTCCCAATCAAAGGTTTCACTCAACCATGCAAGCAGTTGTGAAATTGCTCCAGCAACCCTTGATGGGGACAAGGGCGACAATTCTCCGCCAGCCGAGGCTGACATACCGCCTGATATGTCCTCGGCCCATGTCACGCCCCACACAAACACCTTCCCACTCATCATCTGTGTGCCCCCTCCTCTCTCTGTAGAGGCACAAGTCTCGGCGCTAAACCAGTGCATGGCTCAGATGCAGCAACAACTAGTGCTGAATGCTGCAACCATCGATAGCCTGCAAGCCGAGCTGCAGAAAGTGCGCACTGAGCTCTCCGGCGTTAAGAGCCAGTGCGCTGCGCATGCTGATGAACTGGCGCGTGTTGACAGCGTCGTCCGTGACAACGAGACTAAAGCCAAGAACAGCGTGAAGGCAGCGGAAGAATATGCTGAGGGTGTCAATTCGGCTGTCGACGACCTATCCACCAGCCATGCTGCTCTCAGTGAAAAGGTACTCCAGCTTACCAGCAGCAGGGACAACCAAGCTGGTAAGCTGAAGGAACTCAGAAAGCAAGTTGAGGCCGTGGTAAAACAGATGCATCATACCACCGATCAAACTGAGGTGAAAATCCCCGCTGACCCCACACTCCCGCTTCAGCCTCACAAACCCTCTGAAGCCCAAGATGTCGCATCGAAGAGTGCTGTTCTCGCACAGGTGCATATAGAAAACAGGTTCTCTGTTTTATCTGACATAGATGAGAACACCCAAGGACCCAGCGCTGATAACGGTAACACCATCGACAAAACATGTACTGGCAGCAGCAGTAGTAACGGCAGAGGTGATAGTGACAGCAATCACAGCCCCACACCCCTACACCAGCTCCAGTGTCTTCAGGTCCGGCCAGACGTCAACACACTCCTCATCGGCGACTCCATCCTCAAGAACGTGGACGAGCGGAGGATGTCGGTCAATGGTGCCGTGGTCCAGAACCTGTCGGTTTCAGGACTGACAGTGAGTGACGTCGCTGAGTGGCTCAGGAGTCTACCGCCGTCGCCAAATATCCGCCGTGTGACCTTACACGCGGGGATAAACAGCTGTAAAGTGGGCGTGGTCAGCAAGCAGTCATGGGTGCAGCTTATCCGCTTACTCCGTGCAGCCTTTCCTAATGCCGCCCTGTTTACGTCCTCCATCATTCCTGGAGGGGCCCACCACTACCTGTCGAAGGCCGTGTTCCCCTCCAACGACAACTTACGGGCAACGTGCGAGCAAGAGAAGGTCTTTTTTACATCGACCATAATCCGGCCTTCATTACTTACAATCTGGCACCACGCAAGGCCTTGTTCTAGAAAGACCGGATCCACCTGACTCCTACCGGTACCAGAACACTGGCACTCAAAATCAGGTTTGCTGGAGTGCCGCGCCATGCACCAGGTGACGGACCCATCGTAGATCGCCGCAACCAGCAGCATCAACAGCAGAATGACTGGTCTCATCAACACCATCACAACCAGTCGGGCAGTGGCAGAGGGCCAAAGTTTACGCACGTCCACTACTCCCAACCCAGCCTCTCCCAACATCACTCCCAGACAAATTGCCCCTCTAACCAGCCACCCTCTATCCCCTAGTTCCCAGGCCAGCCACTTGCCTGCAAACTATGCCAGCCCCAGCCACTCCATGTCCAATCGTGTGCAACTTGGCCATCCCTCTGCGTACTGTCCTCAGCCAGGTCACGCCAAGCCATTTACAGTGACGGAGGAAGAGTTTCCCCGCATGCCGCCCCCGCCTCAGGACAACTCGAGAATCAACAGCGCTCTCCAGGCTCTGGCCGCTCCTAAAACCGCAAGTACCCCGGCCAGGGGGTGGGAGACCCCTGCAGCTATCCCCGGAGGCAACGACTCGCAGGTAATGCGCGTACTGGCGCAGCTGCTTCAGCCATTTATCCAGGGGTATATCAGTCAACGAACAGGTTTTTAGTTCATTGTTTAAAAAACAACATGTTTACAGCAACAACACAACAAAAAACAACAACGATCGGTGGTGTTTCGTCGTTCCATTAATTCTAGCGATTGACAGTTCATTTCTGATTCTATTCCTTGTTAAACGTGTGTATTTGACACCGCTATTACTTTACTTGTAGGCATTTGTTCGGGACTGTGCCTGTGGACTTTTATTTTATGTATTTGTATTTCTGACTGTTCAAGAACTCTTGTTAGCTTGTGGACAGTGCGCAGTAAGCAAAACTTTTGGTGATCAATGTGCCACTGTAGTGTTATGTTTTTTTGCGATGACCAAGAACAGTTACGATCATCATTTTCTGTGTCGTTCGTTCGTTCGTCGTGGATAAAGTCTCTCCGAGACTAGAATATCATTGATCAGTTAGTTTACTACTGTGTCGGAGTACTCTGTGTGTTTTATGCGAGGTCAGTCAGTGCTTGTTCGAATACCAGCAGACTATCAGCGTGAAGGAAACTCGATTGAACTCAAGACGATTCAATCAAGCTTCAATTTACCAGTGATAACTGTGTCTCCGCTTTACTTCGCTGAGCAGTATCGAGTTGAAAGCGGATTACCAAACCCCGGCCAGTATTGTGCTCGTGTGCGGCTGATACGCCTAACTGAACTTGCTATCAGGACTTTGATGTTCGAGCAGTTGGATTATTTCCCTGCCGACGAGTCTGCTAAATCATTTCATTGTGTCTTATCCATTTACCAGCTTTATATATACATAGGCATTTGTGCTGTTTCATTTAATAATCTCAACGTATACTTCCTTCTTTTGACATTTTATTTTGTTGTTGTTGTTGTTTGTTCTGTACAAATTTGCCTTACTCCGTAATAGACATAAATTTGAAAGTTATGCGAATAGGGCATCTCAATGTTTTTCATTTGTACAATAAACTAACCGATATATCTCTCTACATTAGCAATCCCACACCGTTTCATTTATTTGGGCTTAGTGAGACGCGCCTGAGCTCGTGTGTGAGCGATGAAGCCATTAGTATTCCTAATTTTTCCTTGACTAGGAGAGACCCCTCGTCCCCAGGTCAAACAGGCATCGCTGTCTACATTCACAACTCCATTCAGCATTTAGTCCATAGACGCTTGGACTTGGAAACAGAAGACGTAGAGTGTTTGTGGTTGGAAGTGAAATGCCCTAAATCGACACCGCTACTAGTTGGATTCTTTTACAGAAACCCTGCCGCCACTTTTGAATGGTATGACCATTTTAGTCAGATCCTTGATAGAGCGTGCAAAAGAAAGGCTGACCTTCTTCTCATGGGCGATTTTAATATAGACTTCCTTAAGAATCACACTGCGTGGGATACAGTATCTTCATTGTTTGGTCTAGTCCAGTTAGTAAAATCGCCCACCAGAATTACTCAGAATACGTCCTCACTTATAGACCACATATACACTAATAAACCCAAAGCCGTCTATAATGTTGAGGTTTCAAATCTAAGTGTTAGTGATCACTATCCAGTTGTTTGTTCATGGTCAAAAAAAGATTCCGAAAGTAAAGAAGAACGGCCATACAACCATAACATATCGATCATTCAAGAACTTTAACCATAATAAATTCCTATTTGATTTAAATAATACTCCGTTCAACGATGTACTTCTCTCCAATGACCCGGACACTGCCCTTTCTATTTGGTACACTCTTTTTTTAACTGTATTAAACAAACACGCACCCCTTCGTGAGAGAAGGGTTAAATCAAACACTCTTCCTCCATGGTTAACCCCAGAAATAATGCAAGAGATGGCGCTCAGAGATGATCTGCGTAGTCGAAAACTATTTCCTGAATTTAAGCAACAACGTAACCGTGTTAAGTACATGATCAGAGAGGCAAGGAAAAGGTTAATCCGTGACACAGTGAAAGACAGTAAGGATACTTCCACTATCTGGCGCCTATTAAACACTCTAACTAAAGGCTCCCCTGGCACTTCAACAACCATTCCCAGCAGTCTTACTGCAGAAACTTTTAATAATCATTTTCTTTCAGTCTCTGAAACTCTAAATGCCTCAATTAATAGCAGTAAGTATGAATGTTCTAATTTGCTTTCTGAATTCTCTAAACACAGAACAGAGGACACAGACCCCTTCAGCGTTCCCTTGCTATCAGTTCATGAGGTGGGTTTGCTCATTAGTAAACTACCAAATAAAAAGTCTTCGGGGCCTGATGACATCAGCCCGCAAATACTTAAGTTATCCCTGCCGTACATAGTAGAGTCTATTACGTACATTTACAACCTTTGTATCAAGCAACATACTTTCCCTAACAAACTAAAATACGCTAAAGTCATTCCACTTCCAAAAACTAAAGATCGTTCTGACCCTAACAACTATCGACCGATTTCATTATTATCAGTTCTATCAAAGCCGCTTGAAAGGCATGTCCACAAACACCTGCTTGCCTACTTAGAAAACCGCAAGCTCCTCCACCCCTTTCAATCCGGATTTCGCCCACAACACTCGTGCCACACTGCACTCACGCGCCTCGTTGACGCATGGCTCCACGGTATGAACAAATCCCAGATAACAGGTGTCGTTTACTTAGACTTTAAAAAGGCCTTTGACCTAATCGATCACACCACTCTAATGACAAAGATTCAGAAATACTTGAATAGTACAGAAGTAGTTGCATTTTTTAGATCATACCTAACTGATCGTAAACAAAAAGTTCTAGTGAATGGATCTTACTCTTCTCTAAAAGATGTAAAGTATGGAGTTCCCCAAGGATCCGTGCTTGGTCCCTTATTATTTTTGTCTTTTCATCAATGACCTGCCACTTCATATAACCTGCAAGAACGTACAATGTGATCTTTTTGCTGATGACACTTCCATTCATATGACTAACAAAGATATACAAGTAATTTCTTCCAACTTGCAGCATAGTCTTGATGAAGTGTTTGAATGGTGTCACAGGAATTCTATGATTGTTCATCCAGTTAAAACCAAATCAATGATAATCGCCACTCGTCAAAAACACCATTTAGCACCCCTGTTACTTAACCTTTTATTAAAGGGCAGGCAAATAGAACACGTTAATGAACACCGCCTACTAGGGATTACAATTGACAGTCAGCTTAAGTGGAAGGCTCATACGGACACTCTATGCAGAACGGTAGCCAAAAATCTTTTCATGTTGTCCAAACTGAAATATTACACCGACTCGGACACGCGCAAACTATTCTATAATGCTCACATACGTTCTCATATTGATTACGCGTCAACGGTGTGGGATGGATGCAGTGAAGTCCACTTGAAGAGACTCAACTCGTTACACAGAAGGGCAGCAAAGTTAATCCTTCCTGACCCACGACTCACAACAGAAGAAAAACTCGCCAAAATAGGATTTCTGCCGCTGCAAGACCACTTCAAATACAATAAGGCTATTTTTATGTTCAAAGTGTGGAAACAGAAAATACCAGAATATATCACAACTCTTTTCTCTAAGTCGGAATCTAGGCTTGGTAATATTAGGCAACTTTTCTTAGTCCCCAAAACAAGAATTGATATATACAAATCTAGTTTGTCATTCGCGGGAACGCAGACTTGGAACACGCTTCCTGATTATGTAAAATCCGCTTCCTCTCTAGCCCGTTTCAAAATCAATCTCTTCAAGTACTTCTCGAAGCAGTCGTAATCATTACGTTGTGAAATATATACTGCCCTGTAACCCTGATTATGTATGCTCTCAATTACAAACTCTGTGTGTGATGGTGTGTGTATGTGTGTCAGTTTAGGTGTGTGAGATTGTCATGGGACTTTCTTTCCCTAAACTAGCAATGTTTTTGTCAGTTTCATTTACATTTAACTATATACTTAGTTGTTGTTGTTTTTTATTTTGTCTCGTAGTTTTGTAGCAACGGCAGGTTTGAAAAATGGCTATGTCTGTGACGATGTCAATGCATCAACCGTTGATAAATAAAGCTTCATTGAATCATTGAATCGTTGAATCTCTCTCTCTCTCTCTCTCTCTCTCTCTCTCTCTCTCTCTCTCTCTCTCTCTCTCTCTCTCTCTCTCTCTCTCTCTCTCTCTCTCTCTCTCTCTCTCTCTCTCTCTCTCTCTCACACACACACACACACACACACACAGGTCAATTACTTAACAATACAGATAGATAAACATGTACATGATATAAGGCTTATACAGCTAAATATCTATGTAACCATACATGCCTGCATAGCGATTTAGTAAAACTATATAAACAAACAAGCGAACAGAACTGATTATAGGAAAATGTCATGTTACCCTCACTCACACCCCACATGTACGCACAAGCCATACGCACAGTGGCACGCGTCAAACAAACACACACCACTGTTATCACTCGATAAAACAAATTCCAGGTGTTGCTTAACGATTATGTATCAGTTGCAGGAAACGGACATACCATGATAATTCGAGGGTAGTGCCTCCAGTCGCCAAACTAATCTAGCACTACCATTGAATTAACATGGTCAATCCGTATCGTGTTTTAGGGTGTCGGGGCCAAATGGGTTAATATAATCGAAGATAATCAGGGTGAAAGTGGCTGGAGAGTTTGTATGCGCAAGAACATAGCCTATTCAGGTGATGGGCTAGACGGGTTCTGAATGTAGACATGGACGGTGCAGCCGTATCATCTGCTGGTAAAAAGAAATTCCACGAACTGCTTACTATCTAGTTTATCGACTATCTAGCTTATTGACTGTCTAGCTTATTGACTGTCTAGCTTATTGCTTATTGACTGTCTAGCTTATTAACTATCTAGCTTATTGACTGTCTAGCTTATTGACCGTCTAGCCTATTGAATGTCTAGCTTATTGCTTATTGACTGACTAGCTTATTAACTATCTAGCTTACTGACTGTCTAGCTTATTGACTATCTAGCCTATTGAATGTCTAGCTTATTGCTTATTGACTGTATAGCTTATTAACTATCTAGCTTATTGATTGTCTAGCTTATTGACTGTCTAGCTTATTGACTGTCCAGCCTTTTGAATGTATAGCTTATTGCTTATTGACTGTCTAGCCTATTGACTCTCTAGCTTATTGACTGTCTAGCTCATTGACTGTCTATCTTATTCACTGTCTAGCTTAATGACTGTCTAGCTTATTGACTGTCTATAGCTTATTGAATGTCTATCGTATTGCTTATTCATTATCTAGCTTATTGACTATCTAAGCTTATTGACTGTCTAGCTTATTGACTGTCTAGCTTATTGACTGTCTAACTTATTGACTGTCTATAGCTTATTGAATGTCTATCGTATTACTTATTCACTACGTAGCTTATTGACTCTCTAAGCTTATTGACTGTCTAGCTTATTGACTGTCTAACGTATTGACTATTTAGCTTATTGCTTATTGCTTATCTAGCTCATTGACTGTCTCGGATATTGCGTATTGACTGTCTAGCTTTTGAACTTTCTAGCGTATTGACTGTTCAGCTTATTGACTGTCTAGCCTATTGAATGTCTAGCATATTACTTATTGACTGTCTAGCTTATTAACTATCTAGCTTATTGACTGTCTAGCTTATTGACTGTCTAGTCTATTGAATGTCTAGCTTATTGCTTATTGACTGTCTAGCTTATTAACTATCTTGCTTACTGACTGTCTAGCTTATTGACTGTCTAGCCTATTGAATGTCTAGCTTATTGCTTATTGACTGTCTAGCTTATTAACTATCTAGCTTATTGACTGTCTAGCCTATTGACTGTCTAGCCTATTGACTGTCTAGCTCGTTGACTGTCTAGCTTATTGACTGTCTATAGTTTATTGAATGACTATCGTATTGCTTATTCACTACCTAGCTTATTGACTATCTAAGCTTATTGACTGTCTAGCTTATTGACTGTCTAGCTTATCGACTGTCCATGTCTTATTTAATGTCTATCGTATTGCTTAGTCACTAACTAGCTTATTGACAGTCTACCTTAACGACTGTCTAGCCTATTGACTGTCTAGTTTATTGACTATCTAGCTTATTGCTTATTGACTATCTAGCTTATTGACTGTCTAGGTTATTGCTTATTGAATGTCTAGCTTATTAACTATCTAGGGTTTTGACTGTTTAACTTAATGACTGTCTAGCCTATTGAATGTCTAGCTTATTGCTTATTGACTGTCTAGCTTATAACTAATTAGCTTATTGACTGTCTAGCTAATTGATTGTCTAGCCTATTGAATGTCTAGCTTATTGCTTATTGACTGTCTAGCTTATTAACTGTCTAGCTTATTGACTGTCTAGCTTGTTGACTGTCTAGTCTATTGAATGTCTAGCTTATTGCTTATTGACTGTCTAGCTTATTAACTATCTTGCTTACTGACTGTCTAGCTTATTGACTGTCTAGCCTATTGAATGTCTAGCTTATTGCTTATTGACTGTCTAGCTTATTAACTATCAAGCTTATTGACTGTCTAGCCTATTGACTGTCTAGCCTATTGACTGTCTAGCTCGTTGACTGTCTAGCTTATTGACTGTCTATAGTTTATTGAATGACTATCGTATTGCTTATTCACTACCTAGCTTATTGACTATCTAAGCTTATTGACTGTCTAGCTTATTGACTGTCTAGCTTATCGACTGTCCATGTCTTATTTAATGTCTATCGTATTGCTTAGTCACTAACTAGCTTATTGACTGTCTAGCTTAACGACTGTCTAGCCTATTGACTGTCTAGTTTATTGACTATCTAGCTTATTGCTTATTGACTATCTAGCCTATTGACTGTCTAGGTTATTGCTTATTGAATGTCTAGCTTATTAACTATCTAGGGTTTTGACTGTTTAACTTAATGACTGTCTAGCCTATTGAATGTCTAGCTTATTGCTTATTGACTGCCTAGCTTATAACTAATTAGCTTATTGACTGTCTAGCTAATTGATTGTCTAGCCTATTGAATGTCTAGCTTATTGCTTATTGACTGTCTAGCTTATTAACTGTCTAGCTTATTGACTGTCTAGCTTGTTGACTGTCTTGCCTACTGAATGTGTAGCTTATTGCTTATTGACTGTCTAGCTTATTAATTATCTAGCTTATTGATTGTCTAGCCTATTGACTGTCTAGCTCATTGACTGTCTAGCTTATTAACTGTCTAGCTTGTTGACTGTCTATAGCTTATTGAATGTCTAGCGTATTGCTTATTGACTATCTAACTTATTGACTATCTAAGCTTATTGACTGTCTAGCTTATTGACTGTCTAGCTTATTGACTCTCTATGGCTTATTGAATGTCTATCATATTGCTTATTGATTATCTAGCTTATTGACTGTCTAGGTTATCGCTTATTGACTGTCCAGCTTATTAACTATCTAGCTTTTTACTGTTTAGCTTATTGACTGTCTAGCTTATTGAATGTCTAGCTTATTGCTTATTGACTGTCTAGCTTATTAACTATCTAGCGTATTGACTGTCTAGCTTATTGACTGTCTAGCCTATTGAATGTCTAGCTTATTGCTTATTGACTGTCTAAATAACTATCTAGCTTATTGACTGTCTAGCTTATTGACTGTCTGGCTTATTGCTTATTGACTGTCTAGCTTATAAACTATCTAGCTTATTGACTGTCTAGCTTATTGGCTGTCTAGCTTATTGACTGTCTATATCTTACTGACCCCCTCCCGTGTCTGCCCTGGGGGACTTGGGTGGGGTTAACTACTTTTTAGTTCCCAGGATCATCCTGGTCAACCCCACAGCGTGGGTTTTCCTCTCTATTCTGGGGCATACATTTCTGTCTAACCGTGGTCCATTCACCTGTATTTTCCTAATTTAAACTCTCCCTACTGTCTGCGCTGCCTGTAGCTCTTGATATTGGATGTGTGTTGCTAAATGGTCTAAGTTTTATTTAGGCCCAATATCGTAGGTTTATTTAATGTATTGGACTGGCTGGCGACATACATTCAATATTCTGTTTAGTTTTTTGTTTCACAAACAGTGCAGGCACGTCATAAGAAAGCCTTGTTGCTGTCAGGACGTGAAGCAATGTACAATCAATCAATGTAGCTTATTCAATGTCTATCGTATTGCTTATTCACTATCTAGCTTATTGACTATCTAAGCTTATTGACTGTATAGCTTATTGACTGTTTAGCTTATTGACTATCTAGATTATTGCTTATTGACTGTCTAACTTATTGACTGTCTAGCTTATTGTTTATCTACCTTATTGACTGTCTAGCTTATTGACTATCTAGCTTATTGCTTATTGACTATCTAGTTTAATGACTGTCTACCTTATTGCTTATTGACTGTCTAGCTTATTGATTATTTACCTTATTGACTGTCTAGCTTATTGACTATCTAACGTATTGCTTATTGACTATCTAGCTTATTGACTGTCTACCTTATTGCTCATTGACTATCTAGCTTATTGATTATCTTTCTTATTGACTGTCTAGCTTATTGACTGTCTATCTTAGTGACTGTCTAGCTTATTGATTATCTTGCTTATTGACTGTTTAGCTTATTGACTATCTAGCTTATTGTATTGACTATCTAGCTTATTGACTGTCTAGCGTATTGACTGTCTATAGCTTTTTGAATTACTATCGTATTGCTTATTCACTATCAAGCTTATTGACTGTCTATCTTATTGACTATCTAGCTTATTGCTTATTGACCATATAGCTTATTGACTGTCTAGCTTATTGCTTATTGACTGTCTACTTTTTTGATTATCTACCTTATTGACTGTCTAGCTTATTGACTGTCTAACTTACTGACTGTCTAGCTTATGGATTATCTATTATATTTACTGTCTAGCTTATTGACTGTCTAGCTTACTGACTGTCTAGCTTATTGATTATCTGGCTTATTGACTGTCTAGCTTATTGACTGTCCAGCTTATTGACTATCTACCTTATTGACTGTCTTGCGTATTGACTGTCTATAAATGAAAAGAAAAGGGGAGACTGCAGGTAGGCAGAAATTCCTGCTTCCTCCAGTATTGCCGATGGTGTGCTGAAGAGGTCGCCAAGAGCGAAACAGCTGTCCACACCGGCTAAATATCTGGACCCCCCTTGGGGGACCTAGATTTAAATTTCCATGCACTGAGTGGCTGGAACAGTGGGATATGTGATACGCCCCCCTTCAAGGGGGCTTCCATATGAATTGCTTCCGGTCACTTTCTTAGCGCCCCCCCCCCCCCTCTCTCATATCTCTTTTTTTGTGTGTGCTTTGGCAACAGTAGATCTATGATCACTGGTCGATCATGCACACTTCTCTCCCCTGACAGTGCTTTTACCTACTTTGTAACCTTCCTGACTGTCTATAGCTTATTGAATGTCTATCGTATTGCTTATTCACTATCTAGCTTATTGACTGTCTAGCGTATTCACTATCTAGCTTATTGACTGTCTAGCTTATTCACTTTCTAGCTTATTGCTTATTGACTAGCTTATTGACTGTCTAGCTTATTGCTTATTGACTGTCTAGCGTACTCATTGTCTACCTTACATTATCTACTCTGAAGAGTCATTCGTTGCCTGTGTCGCAGTCTGGTCTAGTCTTTCTGGCAGCCATATAATGCTCTTCTCTGACTCCGGCATGATGCTGAGTATAGTGCCTCAGTCCTGGGGACCAAAATGCGTCCGGAGTTATTAGGTCCAACTGAGCCATTAACCCTTTTAGCGCCAACACCGTACAACAGGAGATTGATTGACCATAATAATTCAAGGGTAGTACCAGATTAGCTTGGCGCCTTCAGGCGCCGCACTAATCTTTCACTACCCTTGAATTATCATGGTCAATCCACCTCCTGCAAGTGGTACATAGTCGTTAAGTAACACTTCCAAAATTCGGGAAATGCACCCATGGCCGTAAAAGGGTTAAGGTACCGGCTAAGGTATAGAGGTGTAACACAGAGTGTGTGGCGCCGGGTGAATGTGTCGGTGGCTATTGCAGCAACATAAATTGCGCAATTTGGTGACTTGCTGAAGTTTACTCACACGCCATATCGGCATCTTATGCAACATATATAATACGTTATTGAGATTCACGAGTCCGATATAACGATTCATAAAACTTCTCATCGGCCCTTAAAACTCTTACCAGTTCGCTCCCTTGGCCATCGTATGTATACATACGAAGCCACGCCCATGGAAAATTCCATCGTGTTTACTGAATTAAAACCAATTAATTTTTACTCTCAGTATTATTGTCATAACTTATTGACATTAGAAAGTCACTTTCATATGATAGAATGAAAAAAATATTAATTTTGAGTTTGTTCGTGACCTTTGTTATCGATCGAGTCACTACGTCCACCATCTTGCTTTCCCTACTGCGTTATTTTCACTGCTTGCGATTTCTCTCTGCGAATATTCCGTCAAAATGAGTTCATCTGAGTCCGAAAGTGAAGAGTATCTCACTGAAGGGGAATCTTCCAGCAACCAGGCCACTGAACATGATTCCAGCACCAGCGATTAGGAAAAAACGAAAGAAAACCATCGCAGGTCATTGTGACACTTTCTATTTTGGTTTGACCATGTGCTATCCATGTGAGTCTTTGTTTACCTATTGTCTGGTTCAGAATCGTGAAACTTTATGAAGTACATAAACAAGTTTTATTACTTGCTGTGTATTGCCTCAGTGATATTTTCAGCAAGTCAGAGATTTTCAGAGAAGCACATGTTTGTTGTCTCAGTCATGCCAGGTGTTGACACGCCCACTTTTTCCTGCCCTTGACCGGTGTAGATTATGTTGCGTAACTCTTAGAAATTCAAACACATTTTCTTGAAACTTCACAAAAATGTGTAGAAATGATTTGTCCACACACTGGATTCACATTTTAAACAAAGGGGCAAGAAACAAAAAAAATTTCTTCTTAGTGACTTTCGTGAAAACTGTTTTTGGAAACCGGACACCATTTTTTTCTTCGTCGCTAAATAAACAACAACTTCTAAACTACGTTAAGTACAGACTTTTTTACTATCCTGACTGAAAGCTGACTCAATGCACTTTAATATGATGTATAATAAGCCAACTTTTGACCACTAGAAGAGCTTTCAGCAGCATTTTTGCTTGGTCATGTGTGAGGGTAAAAGTCATTTTGTTCACTGGCCTCAAATATAGAGCGAACTGGTAAGAGTTTAAAGCGTGGAGGCTTTTATTTGGCCATCTGGACATTTATTTTTGTTCATGCTTTTTTCTGACAGAAGTGCTGGTTTGGTACGGGTTCAGCACTACCAATTCACGACTGGATTACGTGCCCGCGATCCTTCCCCCCAGCATTAAGGGCCTCGATGACGAGTATGACCAGCCAAAGATGCACATTGTGTATACCTTTGCCACCTATGACGCTGTCAGCCTGAGGAATGATGTCCAGGTCAGGTATATAGATTTGTTTCATCACTTCAAATGTGCTGATTGTGCAGGGTCAGCCATTTTTGTAGTTGCCATTTGTCAGCTGATGTGTAATTGTGGGCGTTGCTCCGCTGTGCCGTCGGATCCAAAATGTCAGATCAGCTCACTTTGAATGTCACGACTGACATGCACATGCCGTCAGGTTGTTGTCAATATTTTTGTCATTGTGGTTTTTTACTTTACGGAGCAAAGCCGGAAGGTCGAAAATTTTACATAACAGAACATATGTTATTCCAAAGGTACAACAAAAATTAGCTTAAAGTGAATCGATTAGCCTCATACATATTAAGTTGAAAACGGATTTTATACGATCTCAGTGAGTTGCTTGTTGAGTCTAGAAGATACGAAAAGAACAACAACAACAACAAACGACCCGACCCAGGGTCTCACGCATATGTGTACAAATAATGTCATTTATTTCAGCCACCTTTCTCTCAGAACCATGCCACACACAAAAACACAGTTTTGTCACAGAACGCATTCCAATGCGTTAAGCACTGAGTAAGAATATTGCTTCGTCGATAGATTTCGAGTTGATTTCAGAAACATTGTTCACCGAGTGTGTTATGACATTGTGGTGGATCCCGGATTGCGAGATAAACCGAGCACTAGATAACATGCGAGATAAACCGAGCACTAGATAACATGCAAGATAAACCGAGCACTCGATAACATGCGAGATAAACCGAACACTAGATAGCATGTGTGGTGAACTGAGCACCAGATAACATGCGAGGTGAACCGAGCACCAGATAACGTGCATTTAGGCTCCACCACATAACATGCGAGATAAACCGAGCCTAGATAACATGCGAGATAAACCGAACACTAGATAACATGCCAGATAAACCGAGCACTAGATAACATGCGAGATGAACCGAGCACTACATAACACGCGAGGTGAACCGAGCACCAGATAACATGCGTGGTGAACCGGGCACTAGATAACATGCGAGGTGAACCGAGCACTATATAACATGCGAGATAAACCGAGCACCAGATAACATGCGAGATAAACCGAGACTAGATAACATGCGTGGTGAACTGAGCACCAGATAACATGCGAGGTGAACCGAGCACCAGATAACATGCATTTAGCCTCCACCTCATAGCATACGAGGTGGACAATCTATATGTAATCCACGAGAGTCCTGTTGCCCAACAGTTTACACCAGGTGCCTCCTTCTACATAATATGTTTATTTGCTGAAATGTGACTGAATCAGCCTTCAAGATGTTTACGACTGACACCTCTAAACTTACAAATGTGCTTTAGATGTCAGAAAACTCGATAATTACCTTTCATACCAATCCAATAATTCGCGAGGAAAACGCTCTGAAATCCGTTTCTGCCACATTCCCTTCAAATCACAGTACAAAACTCCTGTGCTTTCGCGAAAAGCCGCCACTGCTTACTAGTGTCAAAAGAAGCTATCCCTGACATCAACGAGTGACGCAGTCAGAGGTGGCTTTCGTTTGTTTCAGTGCGCTTAGCTGGCTGAAAGTTAGAACTTAATAGTAAGGGTTGATAGACAACAGCAAGATAGTTCTTTATTTCGCTAATGGAGAACAGATAAAATTCAGAAAGTTTCCAGTGTGACATAATTACAGCAGCCTTCCAATTTTTTCAACATAAGAATTGAAAGAAGAAATGCGAGGGGAGACTGCGGAAGTGACCTGACATGTGAATGCAGACAATCGAACTATTACATAATCAGCAGCAACAGTAGAAGATTATCAGGTGATGGGAAACTTGTCACTAACTATACGAATAATAATAGATTGGAGCCGAACATACTATTACTTCTGAAGTAAATATTTGTAGAGGCGATCTTTGAAGACGCTATTCTTAAAGTGATTTCATGTTTGGAGGTAAAATATTCCACGCTTTAGCGCCTGAAAAGGACAAGCTGGTTTTACAGATGTCTAATCTAGTTTTGGGAAGGTGGATCGAGCTGTTTCTCGTGTTTTGTCTATTACTGTCAGAAAATAGAGTTGTTAGATAGGGCGGGGGTTTTCCGTGCATGATCATGTGCAGTAGAACACAGCGGTTAAATTCAAACTGTTTGTTCAATATTAGTAACTTGAGCTAGGACATGCCGAACTTCCTTGACCCAGTGTGTTATTTTCAGTGGGGCGACCGGGTGGCGGATAGGGGAACGGCCTTCAGATATGGAGGTTAGCTGCGCAAGCAGTCGCAGACCAAATGGCGATGAGCTTACCAGGACGGGACGGGGTAGCAGGTGGCACTATACCTCCACTGAAATTCCCCATGTGTCCAACGACGGGTTTATCATGCGATCAAGAGCCGAATAAAGCTCTAGCCACCCTGTGTTTCCAGGGAAGGTCGCATACCAGGAGCTAAGGGTGAGGTAACCCCGACAAAAACCTCGAATGCTGAAGACGGAGGACCCAGGCCACACGGCGCATTCTGATAAACCATGGATCCACGCAAACCCGCAATCATGACTATACGGCCAACTACCATTGACGATAATGGCGCTCGCCCACTGAGGACCCTCCAGGGTGGAGCAGCGTCGGGTACCATGCCTCTAAGAGACCCAGCCTCAGCTACTAGAGGTCCCTCCCGTCCGTCTTGTCGCGCCAGGAGACGCGGGAGGAGAGCTACTGACACCACCACAACCAGGAAGAATCCCAGTCAGCAGCGACCTTTTCAGGTCATGCATTGGAACGCAGAAAGCATTCTGAACAAGAAGACCGAGTTGGAGCATATCCTGCATGAGAAGAACATCAACATCTGCTGTATTCAGGAGACGCACTTGACACCCCAAAAGTCCTTCAAAGTGAGAGGCTACCAGTGCTTCAGGTCCGACAGAACAGATCGAAGCAAGGGAGGAATCCTGACCCTGATCAGGAACATCAACGCCTGTTTGATCGATACGCACATGGAGAACTCCGAGTACCAAGTGATTCGGATCCAGACGAAGACAGCAGATTTCCAGCTGGTCAACTTCTACTGCCCCAACGACAGACCACTCACCCTTGACACGATCCCTACTAAGGCCACCAACTTCATTGTGGTGGGTGACTTCAACAGTCACTCACAAAGTTGGGGATACGACCACTTGGATCGGAGAGGAGAAGAGGTGGAGAACTGGCAGGACGACAACGATCTCATTCTGTTGAACAGTCCCATTGACTGCCCCACGTTCTACCCCAGAAGATGGCACACTACATCGACTCCTGACCTAGCCTTCTGCACAGAAGGCATGCACAAGCAAGCCAGCAGAGAGGTCGGAGAACAGCTAGGTGGAAGTGACCATCGGCCAGTCTTCTTTACCTTGGGCACGGAGTCCTGCGCTGATGCAACCTTCCCACGGTGGAACTACAAAAAGCGAACTGGCTCATCTTTAGACACCGCTCCAGCGAACTCACCAGAGACATTGGAGTCGAAGGTCGAGACATCAACATGGTGGTGAAGGACCTCAACATGAGCATCCTCAAAGCAGCGCGTGAGTACATACCCAGAGGTGCTAGAAAAGACTATAAGCCCTACTGGAGCAATGAACTGCAGGAACTGGATGATGATCTAGCAGATGCCAGAAGGGAAGAAGAAGTTAACCCATCACAGGCAAACAACATCCGCCTCCAGGAAGCCAAAGCCAAATTTCTCAAGAAGAAGCTACATGCAAGACGCAGGAGCTGGCAAGAGAAAACAAGCTCCTTGAACCTTGAGAAGGACGGCAGAAAGCTCTGGAAACTGACCAAGCAGTTGAACGATGAGAACACGAGCAAAGGAAACATCACCTTAGAAGAAAATGGGAAGATACTAACAGGAAAGCATGCTGCCAACCAATTTGCTGAAAGCTATGCAGCTGAGAGAAATCTCAATGTTAGCCCCAAAAGGCAGAGAGAAGCAAAAAGAGAGCAAAGAGAGAGACCTGCCAAACAAGCAACAGCGGACGCCATGAATCAACCACTTACACACAAAGAGCATCATATAGCTCTCAAAAAGTTGAAGGCGAAGAAGTCTCCTGGTCCAGATGGCATCACCAACGAGATGCTAACCCACCTTGGTAATGCAGCAGAAAACAAGCTACTTGAGGTCCTCAACAGGAGATGGCAAGAAGGATCGCTACCACAACTCTGGCGAGAAGCGATCATGATCCCCATTCTAAAGAAAGGGAAGGATCCAAAGAAGGCCACCAGCTATCGCCCAAAGCCTCACCAGCTGTGTTGTGAAGACCTTGGAGAGAATTGTGAACGAGCGCCTCAGGTCTTACCTGGAATCCAGGAACCTCCTCGCCCCTGAACAAGCTGGCTTCCGACAGTTCAGCAACACCGAAGACCAGGTCACTTACTTGGCGCAGGAAGTTGAAGATGCCATCCAGGAGCAGAAGCTGGTCTTTGTAACCTGGATTGATCTTTAGAAGGCTTTTGACAAGGTCTGGAAAGATGGGCTGCTTGTCAAACTGCTGAGAAAAGGCGTGTCCAGTAACATGTTCCAGTGGATACGCTCCTACCTCTTCAACTGCAGGTCAAGAGTCAGTGTCGACCAGACCAAAAGCAAGAAATTCCTCCTACGTCATGGTGTCCCGCAAGGAGGAGTCCCCTCACCTACCCTCTTCCTTCTCTTCATCGACGATCTGGTGTCTGAGATGCCCAAGGGAATCAAAGCTGCCCTATACGCAGACGACCTTGTGATCTGGTGCAAGGAGGAGCATGCAAGTACTGCCACCTACTGAATGCAGCTTGCGACAGATAAACTGAACGCATGGGCAGAAGACTGGTGCATCTCCGTCAACAAGGAGGAATCCTCCACCACCGTCTTCACATTGTCCCCAAAGCAGAAAGCCGGAACCATCAAGCTTGGTGGAACCCCTCTGAGAGAGGATGAAGAAGCTACCTACCTTGGTGCCACCTTCGACAGACGTCAGACCTGGAAACCACACATTGCACAGGCAGAGGCGAAGGCCCGGCGCAAGCTGGCCATACTCAGGAAACTGGCAGGCACCACCTGGGGAGCGAACGAGAAAATACTGAAGACAGTATACCAGGGAACAGTCAGGCCCCACCTCGAGTACGGCTCCACAGCGTGGTCAACCTCAGGCAAGACGAACCTGCAGACCCTCGACCGAGAGCAAAACCAGGCTCTTTGACTCATCACTGGTGCAATGAAATCCACACCAATCAAGGCAATAGAGAAGCTGACCACAATCCAACCACTCAGCCAGAGGAGAGAAGCCAAAACCATGGTGCAGGCGGAGAAACTCAGGTGCTTGCCCGACCATCCCATGAAGCACAGACTGAGCAACCTCACCAAGAACCGGCTCAAAAGAAGCAGCTTTGTCCATGAGAGCATGCGACTTTCTCGACAGTACAGGGAAGTCCTTCCACAGAGCACTCTACCTCTGATCACAGAAGAAGAGGAAAACCCTTGGGCAGTGGACAAACCAGACATCCAGATCTGAACCAGTGTCCCACATGCTGCCTCTGGAGACAGGATGACACCGTTCGACGGGCACTCACCCTAGCCCTGATCGACGAACAGTACCCAAAGGAGGCATGAATCCACATCTACACTGATGGATCAGCAACAAATGCCTTTTCCGATGGAGGTGCTGGCATCCTGATCCAGTTCCCAGGGGTACATACAGCCACATCCATTGTAGCCACCGCACAAACTACAAAGCAGAAACCGAAACACTTATGCAGGCCGCCTCCATGGTTCAGAATTCCACAGACCCATGCTACCAAGTGTCTTCTTCTCCGATGCCCTTTCAGTCCTTCAGGCCCTTGAGAACGACAAGCTTCCCCAGCTGACCAGAGCTTTGCAGAAGGTCAGACAAACCAGAAGAGTTGTTCTCCAGTGGATACCAGCCCACTGTGGGGTACCAGGAAATGAAAGGGCAGACCAGCTGGCGAAAGAAGGAGCCACAAAAGATCAACAAGAAAACAGCGTCAGCTATAGTGAGCAAACGACAATCATCAAGGCATTGATGAGGCCGAGGTCAAACAGAGACGACTACCACACAATGACCAGAGAGCAGCAAGTCGTCCTGATCAGACTGCGTACCGGCCACAACAGACTGAACGCTCACATAAACAGAAAGCTGAAGCTGGCGCCATCAAAAACCTGCGCCTGTGGTCAGGAAGACCAAACAGCGGAACATATTTTCCAGAGATGCCCCCTACTGGACGATGAAAGAAAAGAAGTGTGACCGTCGCCAACTCCACTGCAGACCAAACTCTACGGCAGTCTAGAAGACCTGGAGAAAACGACGTCATTCATCGCCGGTGCTGGACTGACCGTATAGTCCACTGCAAACGACAAGAAGAAGAAGAAGAAGTAACTTGAGAGATTTTTAATTATTCGTCAGTCGAAGTAGGATCGGGAAGTACATTACAAACACAGCACATTACAAACACAACACGTTACAAACAAAAATAAGTTCACTGCCTTGTTAGCCGTGCTGTGCGCACAACGTCACTTAAAAATTATCGCAACGCCTCGTCACAAGTGTAAACTCCGTCCGGTTCCTTCCAACTGTAAGACCACGTTACCGCGGTGGTTGCAGGGGTGGATATGGGAGCAATGCTGCGATTGCAACGTAAACATATTGCTTGATATAGTACCGATACACAGACAGATGTGATTAGTTGACCCGATCAAAATGTCCTCGTCGTACCGACTGTTATCAAGCAAAATGCAGATCAATAAGCAATATATATATTAACAAAGGCGTGGCCCAAAGCCAAATATGCACGCAATCAGATTAGTTCCAAGTGACGTAATTTTTCATTTTAATTCTGAGAATGCTCTGCTGTACTAATGCCACGGAATTTCAGGCTGGTAAGCTTGCATTGTGTCATCAGTACATCAGCTGCCCTTTTTGTGACTGCATCGCTAACTAGATAAAGAAAGAGAGGTAGTGGGGCAGAAGGAATAACAGACCTATCATTTTAAGCCTTCCACTGAACACCTACTGCATAGAGCAATAGGGACTACCCCCAGGCTAGTGGGGAGGCTAGTGCATGAATATTCCCAAACAGACATTGGACCTGCTGGATAGATTTAGGTTTTTGCCGCCTACGACCGGTTTCGCCCCTAGGGGTGTTGGGCCTAGTCAGGTAGGCATACGGCGTAACCCGTCAAATTGAAAACACAAGGCGTGTACCAGACGCCGCCTCCAGAATTTACTGGGAGCACCGCCAGTACAGCAAGAATTGCAATCCCTCAAGCTTTATGTGATGTTGCAGTGGCAGAAGACAGACGAATTTTGAAAAGGCAACACATAGGCAATTTTGTGGTGTAACAAAAACCTAAATCTATCCAACCGGTCCAATATATGTTTGCGAATATTCATGCACTAGCCTCCCCTCTCGGGACTGGATATTCTCCAGCGGATTGCGGGGTGCATGGGGGTAGTCCATTGCTATAAGCAGCAGATGTTCAGTGGAAGGCCCAAAAGATAGGTCTGTTATTCCTTCTCCTCTTTCTATATCTAGTGAGCGATGCAGTCACAAAAAGGGCAGCTGATGTCCTGATAACACAATGCAAGCTTACCAATCTGGAATTCTATGGCATTCGTACAGAAGAGCATTCTCAGAATTGAAATGAAAAATTATGTCCCTTGGAACTAATCTGATTGGGTGCATTTTGGGCTTTGGGCGACGCCTTTGTTTACGTAATTACAATAAAGAATAATTACACCACAAAATTGCCTAGGTGTTGCCTTTTCAAAATTAGTCTGTCTTCTTCAACTGCAACATCAAATAAAGCTTTAGGGATGCAATCCGCGCTGTACTAGGGGTGCCAGTGGTGTACTCGAAACCGCCATGCCGGCAATTCTGTCGGTAGGCGGTGATAACTACCATCGCGCCCTCACCACCCGATGGCTCCTAGTGACTGGCGCACTCACAGACCTGTACCCCACGAAAACCGCCAGCAACGGCTGACAAGCAGCCCCCCTGGCACAAGACAGCGAGTGCCAGGCGGTAAAAGAGACCACTAGTAAAGGGACGTCAGCCAGCCCCGCAGACCAAGACCAAGAAGATCGGCACCCTCCCAGTCTCCACCAGAGAGATAGGATGCGCCACCCCTACTCAGACAACCCAGGAGGCCATCACAGACACCCCGCAGGCTCCGCACGACAAGAGCTCTGACCCACATTGGACAGAAAACAAGACCACGAACACCACGCGCCAACGCTGACGACCACCGAGATCCGTCCGGACACGACAAGCAGCCAAAAATAACCGGCACTCCTTCCGACACCACCGGCCCACCTCCGAATTCCACCGCGCCAACAACCCTACACCTTCCAAAGCAACACACCATGACCCCGCTTCCACTGGCCACCACCTCCCGGATCCCAGCCACGACTCTACCGGTCGACCCCCCCCCCCCCCACCACCACCAGCCCAGCGACGGTCTCACCGGTCACCACCACCCTCGCCACCACTCATACAGGGTTTTCTCCAGTGGCTAGTCCACCAGCTACCTCCAGCCTAGCAGTACTGAGCGACGGTCCTCCGGCCACACCACCCGCCTCCGCCACCACTACCCGTCCGACCCCGACGGCACCATCAGCCACAGCGAGACGACGGACAGACAGTCAGATCGATCCCCCCCCCACACACACACACACACACATACTCCCACTCGCCCCCTCTCACTCCCCCCCCCCCTCATTGCCCCGGACGAAATCAAAGTCAGTTGGAAGTCCCTGTCCCTTCATTAGAAGCAAGCAAGGCTGCGTGTGGAGATTGCAGGTGTCCAGTCACAGCGACTACCTAGCTGTCATGGCATAGAGTTGCATCCTTAGCGCACGTACGTCACAGCTCAAGTTCTCCGTGTGGCATAAACAACATTTTTTTATCTATGATAAAAATTTTAACTAACACAGTGCAACTGGTTAGAAATTAAAACGCCCAAGCCCTCGCCTGTTGTGATAGGCGTTGTATATACAAACCCCAGCGGTCACAGCCTCCTGGCAGGGCGAGTTTGTGATAATGATGGATGTGGTTCAAAGATGCAAAGGTGATGTACATATCTTAGGAGACTTCAACATAGACTTACAAAAGCAAGGACACACTTCGCGGAGATCCATGTTGACTATTTTAGGGATCGCCGCCATTTTCACCCGCGTCTTTTCTACTGCGTTTCCGTTAGGTCAGAAGAAGCGAACACCGTGCGTTTTTATTGGCCGATTTCTAAAAGCTATGATGACGTAGGGGAGAACCCCACCATAAGCTATAAATAACCTATATCCGCTCGCTAAGAACTCGATCGGAGCCACGCACGTCGCTAAGTCGCTCCATGCAACATAAAACACCCGCGGACTAAGCAAGAGCTTTACTAAGCACCGGGACGGCCTTCCAAAACTTCTGCCATTCATTACCGACATCATCAACACATCTCTAGAGAACGGATCTGTCCCTGATATCTTCAAGTCCGCCATCGTCCGTCCTCTCCTCAAAAAACACAACCTGGACCCAAACGAACTCAAACAATTATCGCCCAGTCTCCAATCTATCTTTCCTGTCCAAGCTTCTTGAGAAGGTCGTTCTCAACCAGCTCAAGCTCCACCTCGCCGACAACAACCTCCTCAGTCCCTTTCAGTCTGCCTATCGCAAACATCACAGCACTGAAACACCCCTTCTACATATCTTAAACGACCTGCTTCTCTCCACCGACTCGGGCGGCAACATCTCCCTTCTTACGCTAATCGACCTCTCTGCCGCCTTCGACACTATAGACCACTCTATCCTCTTCCACCACCCTCACCATTCCTTTGGCATCACTGACTCTGCTCACTCCTGGTTTCTCTCCTACCTCTCCGACAGACAGCAGTCCGTCATCATCGACGGCGTCTCCTCCAACCCAGTCACGCTCTCCTGCGGAGTTCCACAAGGGTCCGTCCTGGGCCCGGTCCTTTTCACACTCTACACCTCTCCCCTTTGCAACATCATCCAGTCTCACCACATAAACCACCACCTCTATGCTGACGACTCACAACTACTAGACAAAGACAAACTCGACAACACTCAGTCACTACTGACTCGCACGACTGACTGCTACGAAGACGTGAAAAACTGGATGACAGCAAACAAGCTTAAACTGAATGACGACAAAACGGAAGCCATGCTGGTAGGCACTCGCCAGAAACTTTCCCAGCTCCCTCCCTAACTCAACCTTCAACTCGACATCACCCCCATCTCCCTCTCTGACTCTGCCAAAAACCTCGGCGTTTTCCTCGATTTCTCTCGTTTCCATGACCATCTTCGTCTCCGCTAAGGCTCAGGCATGCTACTTCCACCTCCGCCGCATCGGTCAGATCAGAAAATACCTCACTACCGAAGCTGCCACCAAACTTGCTGTCTCTCTCATCCTATCTCGCATCGACTATTGCAACTCTCTCCTTTCCGGCCTCCCTCACTCCACCACTTTCACTCTCCAGCGCGTCCAGAACAACGCTGCCCGCCTTGTCATCAGAAAGAAAAAATCCGACCACATCACTCCCCTGCTCAAACTCCTTCACTGGCTTCCCATCCCCTAACGCATCCAATACAAGATTCTGTCTCTCTGCTACAAATCCCTGAACAACTGCGCTCCCGCCTATCTCTCAAACTTACTTCACCTCTACACTCCTCCCCGCTCCCTTCGCTCCGCCTCCGACCCTCTCTGCCGCCACATCCCCCGCACCAAACTCAGCACTTTCGGCCCCCGATCCTTCTCAGTATACGGTCCATCCATCTGGAACACTCTCCCACTCTCTCTCCGTCAGAAACGCTCTCTCTCCTCCTTCTAGTCCACCCTCAAAACTCACCTCTTTCAACAGTTCTAGCACTATACCACCACACTCCCCACAATAAGCAGACTGTCGTATTGTATTTCACTATTTGTGGTTCGTGAGTCGTTGTCTAAAGCGTGCGCATGTGTGCGCGAGTTGTGAGTGCGCGCTTAGAGTTATAATTATTATAAGATAAGCGCATTATAAATACCGTTATCATTATTATTATTATTAGCACCGGAGGCACTAAGTGAGCAAGCTTAACACACTCTATTTAAGCACGCTACATGCAACCCACACCAGATGCCAACACTTTCCTTATGTTATGTTTGAACACTTGCTTATTTCAGTGACCTGTTGGAAGATTAAGGTCAAAGAGGTAATTAATTATGTGATCAGTCATGCACGTGAGCCTTGAGGGCATTGCCGCCCTTATTGTTATATCCTTATTTTTCGTTCCGTTTGCAGGTGTACTCCCCAGACAGATGCACTCTAGGAGTACACCACAACTACACGTCTGATCACGCGACACGAAAATTGTACTTGTCGTCAAGCATTGTCCTCACATAGAATTACACGTCTGATCAAGCGACACGAGAATTATACTTGTGGTCAAGCATTGTCTTTACGTAGAATGATTCTTGTGGGGAATGTTGGCCTCAGCCTTAGCTTTAGGATGTTTCTTGTTGATTGCAGATTGAATCGGGCAGAAAACCACTTGAGGAAATTGTTGACTTCATTAAAGCCCTTATTCAGGAACCCGACATTAACTCCGGTAAAACCTCCCGCTCTGTCTGTCTGTCTCTGTGTTTGTCTGTCTGTCTGTCTCTCTCTTTCTCTCTCTTTACTTCCAATATATATATATATATATATATATATATATATATATATATATATATATATATATATATATATATATATATATATATATATATATATATATATATATATATATATATATATATATATATATATATATATATATATATATATATCACGCCCATAAATGCTTTCAAGACACGGATTCATAAGCATTTGCTAGAAATGTAAGTGTAAACTTCCTTTGTCTTAAAATGACGTGGTATTTTGAAATTGTCTATCTGATTTTTTTTTTAACCATATGGTACATTTGTTAGATGGTAGCGCATGTATATCTCATTACTTGTATCAAGTGTGTTTATGATTTTATATAATCGCCTACACACTGGTTGTATCCATGCTGTCGCTTTTGAGCGGCAGCTGATCGAGGGGGGCAACCAGTGTGACTCGCCTTGTTGGGCACTTATGGTGTGTCAGTGCGTGCGGCCCCGTGAGTGTTTGTGAAAGTAGTTTAGCAAGGACAAGATGGAAGAAAGGTCTTTAGACCTAAATCTTTTTATCCTTGGAAAATAAAGGTTCGTTGTCATTGTCATTCTCTCTCTGTCTCTCTCTGTCTCTCTGTCTGTCTCTGTCTCTGTCTCTGTCTCTGTCTCTGTCTCTCTCTCTCTCTCTCTCTCTCTCTCTCTCTCTCTCTCTCTCTCTCTCTCTCTCTCTCTCTCTCTCTCTCTCTCTCTCTCTCTCATACACACACACACACACACAGACACTCTCTCTCAGGGAGCGTCAGCACGCATTTACATCGTGCTCCAGTTTGCAGTGGATTTGTGTGCCTTAAGTGAATTTGCCAAGTATGATATTTGTCACATGGGTTTGTGATTGTGTCTCCTACATTCTGGCGATTTTTCACGCGAGAGGATGGAGTTTTTCACGCGAGAGGACGGAGTTTCTCACGCGAGAGGATGGAGTTTTTCACGCGAGAGGATGGAGATTTTCGTGAGGTATGACATGAGTGTTGTCCCATATATGATTTGCACTGAACTCTCTTCTTCCATTTTCCAATTTTGTGCACATGTGACAGTCATATGGGCCCGAGTGTTTCATGGACAGGGAGCGTCAGAAGTGGCTACGCCTATCATAATAGTCATAACACAGTGTAAACACACCCATCGCCTATCCGCGCTGATGCCTGGCCCAGATTACTATTGTTAGTCGCTGCGCGCATTCAGGGATCAGGTTCGGCCTTATCAACCGACCGCCTCTATATCTGTCAAAACATAAAAGCAGAGATATGAGAAATAAGAGTTTTCGGACAGGCCCGAAATTTTTAACAGGCCGATGCCTGGAACGGGTCTTTTTTAAACATCGACACCCACAACTCTCATGGAGCCCTGTCTCGGCGCGCAGCACAACCCATATGACTCGCCGCGTGACGTCATGGGAGCATGTGCGATTAAATAGCGTTGCAGCCGAGTTTTCTTGGACCATTATTTCTTGGGTGTTCATCACTGACTTACTGCCATCTCGAATGGTATCAGACGCTTCCCTCTTCATCACGCCTCAGCTCCGTAGGTGGGATTAATTAGGACCAGCAAACAACATGGCGTCCTACGAGTGAGTCCAGCCACGAGATGACATCAGCCTCTCACCATGCCCCGCGGCCGCACCACTAGTTCATCTAAGATGGCCGCAAAAGTCACTCTCGAACAAATCAATGATACTCTTCATCCTGTTCAGAAGAATTGGGAAACTGACCTCTCCAGAATCTACCTCTTGAGCAGTCGCTTCCCCTTCGGCTACAGCAGAGTGGAAAGACGAATTAGTTATTTGGGTTTAACGCCGAGCAGGCGACTAAGGCCATCTTACGGCGGGATGGGTAAAATCTGGTCAGCCAGACTAAAAGCAATGTCTTAAGACAAGATGTAAATATAGCTTAAAAATGTCAGGCTAATATGTCGCACATGTCTTTAAAAGAAATGTCTACAGACTCTCAAAAAGGGCAAATAAAAAAAAAATCACATTGTCTATGAGTGCTCAGATCTTGTTAAAAAAATTACATTCCCTCAAGAAATTTGAGTTTTGTCCGGGGAAACATTCTGGAACAAAACCTTCAAGGAGTCTGCTGTGAAGTGTTTATATCTCGTGTCAATTAGATCAGCCCAATACAGCAAAAAGTGTCGAACAGAAAACTGCTCATCACAGGCAAAACACCATAGACGCTCATCCTGTTTAAGTAAGTAAGAGTGTGTAACATACCTGTGCCCGATGTGGAGCCGAGCAAGGACAGTCTCTTCACGGCGGCTGCCGCAGCGGAAAGGTAGACTGTCGGACACCTTAGGAAGAGCTTCATGCAGCTTGTTCCCGTTCTCTTTGTCCCACTCGGACAGCCACTCGCGTCCTATGTACGCAATAATCACAGGTTGAAAATCCCTATAAACAGTCTGTGTGTCAGGGACAGGGTCACTGCGGGCACTGTTCGCAGCAGAATCTGTGATTCTGTTGCATTCGATGCCCACATGGCCCGGGATCCAAATAAAAATGATGTCATAATATTCCTTCATCAAGTCTGCGTAGAGCTCTCTAATCTGAACCAACCCCACCCGGGTCTGCCCTGGGGGACTTGGGTGGGGTTAGGTATTTTTTAGTTCCCAGTGTCACCCTGGTCAGCCCCACAGGGTGGGTTTTTCTCTCTATTCTGGGGCATGTGTTTCTGTCTACCCTTTGTCCATTCACCTGTATTTGCCTTTTTAAAACTCTCCCTACTGTCTGCACTGCCTGTAGCTCTTGATATTGGATGTGTGTTGCTAAATGGTCTTAGCTTTATTTATGCCCCATGTTGTAGGTTTATTTAATGTATTTGACCGGCTGGCGACATACATTCAATTTTCTGTTTAGTTTTTTTTTTTTTCACAAGCAGTGCAGGCACGTCCTGAGAAAGCCTTGTTGCTGTCGGGACGTTAAGCAATGTACAATCAATCTAATCTGAACCAGCAGTGGGTGGTCTGTGCCCACGCCCTGGAGGGCCTGCAGGGCAGAAAAAGAGTCAGATAGAATCAGGAAGTTTCCTTCCCGAGACTGATAGGCATGCTTGAGTGCCAGCAAAATTGCCTGCAGTTCTGCACTAAATACAGAAGAATGGTCAGGGAGACAGAGCTTAAATGGGCGGAAGGAAAGTGGACGGACAGCTCCCGGATGAGCATCGTAAATCTGTGCAAACGACGGGTTAAAAACACAATCATAGGCAGGATTGTCTGGATGGGCCTTCAGCTTCAGAACGTAGCTGATCATGAGGCGGATGCGGCAGAGCTTGAGAGAAGGCTACTCTGCCTCAGCATACAGACTAGGAACTGGAGATGTCCTGAAGGCCCCAGACATATGTGCAGACCTTGATGGTGGATTGTGTTCAGCCGGTGTAGAACTGACTTGGAAGCCGAGCCATACACCACAGAGCCGTAATACATTTTGGACTGAACAAGTGCCCGGTACAGTCGAAGTAAGACAAAGCGGTCTGCACCCCAGTCAGTATGACCAATGACACGAAGAATGTCGAGGACCCTTCTGACAAGAGCTTCTAAGCTAAGTAATATGTTTGCAGAAGGTCAGTCTTTTGTCAAAGATGACCCCCAGAAACTTTGCCTCCTCGGCCACCTTAATTGGCACTCCAGGAATGCTCAGGCTAGGTTCTGGAAAACATTTCGTCTAGTTAGTAAAATGCACACAGACTGTCTTGGAGGGCGAGAACCTGAATCCGTTGAGAGACACCCACCCCTGGATGCGATCAACGCACAGCTGCAAGTGCCTCTCAAGGGACGCAAGCCCTCGACCTTGTGCACACAAAGCAAAGTCGTCCACAAACAAAGAGCATTCAGAATCATCCTTGACGGCCTTTACAATGGTATTAATTTTAATGCTAAATAAAACAAGATATAAAATGCTGCCCTGCGGGACACCCATCTCCTGTTCAAAGGGAGAGGGTGGAGCCCACACGGACATGAAACGACCGGTTAGACAAAAAATTGTGAATAGAAACGGGCAGGTGCCCTTTAAAACCCATGTCCGACAAATCAGACATTATACCATACTTCCATGTAGCGTCATATGCCTTCTCAATATCGAACAAAATTGCATAAACATGCTGCTTGTTTACAAAAGCATCTCGGATAAACGACTCAAAGCGGACTAGATGGTCAGTTGTACTACGGAAGCGCCGGAAACCGCACTGGAGGTCTGTGATGAGACCCCGTGATTCAAAATGCCATACCAGTCGGGGGTTGACCAAGCGTTCCATAGTTTTACATAAACATGATGTCAAAGCTATTGGCCAGTAGTTGCACGGGTCGGAAGGATCCTTACCCGGCTTGGGGATTGGCACAACCACAGTCTGGTGCCAAGATGGCGGAAAACGACCGGTTATCCAGATATGGTTAAAGGCCTTGAGAAGTACAGGGAGTGAGTCCTCAGGCAGATGTGTTAGGAGCTGATAATGGATGGTATCTAATCCAGCAGCAGAGTCAGTACATTTCTGCATGGCTTGCTGCAATTCGGAAAACGTAAAAGGGGCATTATAGTCTTCAGAGTTATCCGATATAAAATCACAAGTACAAGATTCTCGCTTCTCCTTCTCTCTCTGGAAGAAAGGTGAATAATGCTATGTTGAAGAATTATGGGCAATGATGGAGGCAAGCAAATTGGCCACAGCCTTTTTATCTGTGACCAAACTGGCACCATCTCTAAGATGGCCGACAAAAGCCGAGCCACCCTTGCCCCAAATTCTTCGAACAGCCTTCCAGATTTCTTGGGATGGAGTCCTAGAAGATAAAGATGAGACGAAGCGTCTCCAGGAAGCAAGGCGTTCGCGTTTAAAAATGTAACGGGCTTTCGCCCACTGTCTTTTAAATGTTAAATATTCGCTTGCGACGGATTACGAAAAGCACATCGCTGAGCAGATTTGCGCATTTTTGGGGCTTTGCGACACTCTTCGTTGAACCATGGTACTCTCGACTTCCAATGGAGTGAAGTGGAAGTTCTAGGGATGGTTTCACCTGCTACGTCCAACGAAATAGAAGTAAACGAGAAACAGGTTTTTAGCTGACATGACCACCTCCTATGTAAGACGAGACTGACAGAGGGAGGTGAACAGAGGCCAGTTAGCTTTCTTGAGATTCCAGCGCCCCACTGGCGAATCCACCTCACAGATGACCGATGACAGGACTATTGGGAACCTTCCAGTCAAAGTCCAGCATGAGAGAAGGATCACACACAGTGAGGTCTAGAACAGAACTAGATCCTGAACCTGAGTTAGAGTATGTAGGTGAGCCATCGTTAAAGACGCATAGGTTAAGTTCAGAAAAAAACATGTTCTAACATCTGACCTCTGCCATCATATTGGTCACTAAACCAAAGATGAGCGTGACCGATAAAATCCCCCATGAGAATAAAGGGAGGGGGCAGTTGATCCACTATGTTAAAAATATCATTACTACAGACCTGCAGGGATTGTGGTAGGTAAATACTGCATATGGTTATAGTCTTCTTCAAGGTAACCCGAGCTGCGACAGCCTGAAGACAGGTGTCGATGCTAACGGGGCTACATAAAATTTGGCTACTAATGAGAAATACCACTCCACCTGAGCCCCTCTCCGAATCAGAGCCTTTATGTATAACGTTAAAACCATTAAAGGACACAGAGTCAGAAGTCTTCAGGTAAGTCTCCTGATGATATATTACTGAGGGGTTATAGAACTTGACTAAAAGACGTAATTCCTCAAAGTTAGCTTGAAAACCACGACAATTCCACTGAAGCAGAGAGTACATGGTTATGTCTTATCTGGGGGTAAGGAGTTGTTCCCCCCTTTTTCCTTTGCATTGGAAGGAGTTGAAGAAACAGAGGGCTCCCGGGCCTCCTCTGATTCTTCGGAGATGAAAGGGGTGGAGCTGCCGCAGCATCAGCAACGACAACTTCCACCTCCTCCATCCGCTCCTCCAATGCAGCATATTTGTTTTGAAGGGGGACATCAGTGTTCCCCTTCTGGGCCCGTGCGCACAGCGGTCCTATAGATTTCTTAGACTTCTGTTCCTGGGCAGCGTTACTGCCGCTAGAGTTAGCGGCCTTAGAAGGCTGCCCAGAGCCAGAAGCCTTTGGAGTTGAAAGACTAACAGGTTTGGGTGGGGGCTGAGGCTTAGGGGCATCTGAAGGCGGCACTACCGGACCGGCAGTGTCCGCCTTCTGCGTTCCCTGGCTCCTCTTCACCACCAGAGGAGGGTTACTCTCCAGGGGTGAGATGAGCCGAGGCTCCGCCCCCAACCAAGAAGTTGGGAATTGACATGAGAAGTCTTTGGTGGGGCGCTTGCCTGCCACTGCTGCACTGAAAGTATACACAGAGGTGTTAGAGGTTGGCGCAGCCGCAGTTACACCAGGGCCATCAACCAGTTTTTTTGGTGCCCAGAAAGGACAGCCCCTTCTCCACACGCATCTGCTGAATCTTGCACTCGGATATCCAACGAGGGCATTTCTTGTCCGAAGCCATATGCGCCCCCTGGAAATTCACACACAGGAGGGTGGCTGTGCAGGACTCAGCAGAGTGTCCGGGCTTAGTGCAACGGTCGCATAAAGCCTCTGCCTGGCTGCATGTCTTTTGCCCATGGCCATACCTTTGGCACTTAAAGCACCGGAGGGGAAGAGGGACGTACTTTTCCACTCTCAAGGAGTAGTAACCTCCCCAGATGGTAGTAGGAGGGATGGGGGTGCCAAACGTCAGGATGATGGTAGGGAGACGGATCTCGCCACCACCTCGCTTGGAAGCGAAGCGCCTGACGTAAGTCACCCCCTGAGACTTAAGGTTCCGTACAATTTCATCTTCGGACAGTTCTGTCAAAGCTTGATCTTTGATTACGCCTCTTGACGAATTCATAGTTTTGTGGGGTGTGACCTCCACTGGAGTGTCTCCGATGGAAGAGAGCCTCAGCAGCTCGCTGGAGTGTGTCCGGGTAAGGCACTCCACCAGCAAGTCACAAGACCTGAGGTACTGGGCGTCAGGCCTGCCAACACAGCTCCTGAGGGTCTCCCCCACCAGAAAAGGATGCAGCTTGGTAACAGGTTTCTCCTTCACCTTGCTGTGGACAATGAGGAAGCGAGGCCATACGGCCGACGCCTGAGGCGTCGCTTCCTCACAGTCCGAGTCACTGTCATGTTCAATGTTGGTGGCTATGTGCCGTTTCTGTGCAAGTTTTTTTTTCCCATATTATAATAGTAGAGATATTCATCCCCCGGGGGTCCCCGCCCGCCACCGAGCCCAACAAGGGAAAGTGCAACTGTCGGTGGGTCTCCAGCCGACGCACAATGGAGACTGCCCGAAAGATATACTCAAGGGGGTAAGCCCGATTGAACCGTTTGAGCAACCGCATTCTATTACACTATTGAATGCAGGGGAATACTGGCGTAAAGCACCTAATCAGCAGCAGAAGCTATAGCATGGTGCTCCGTATAGCAACCCGCATGTCAACAGTGGGATAGGGCTCAACGTGACAAGAGCCGATTGACTAGGCCGGTACGACTAGCCTCCCGTTTTGTTAATAATAATAATAATGAGTACTTGTATAGCGCCTAACCTCAGATTAGAGCTCTAGGCGCTTAACAAAAACTAATGTACAAAAATAACTAATTACCAAAATGCAATTTACAAAAAGTACAAAAAACAAAATACAACGCATACTGTAAACAAGCTATAAAGTCACCATTCAAAAGTGCTACGCTTATGGACTCATACTGGCATTCACACACACACTCACACACACACTACTTCTAACATAGATAGAGATGACATTAACATGACAGGTGTGTGACAAAGTCATTTGTAGTTGACAGAAAAAATATGGGTCTTTAGGGCTCGCTTGAATGCCTCTCTCGAATCCACGTATCTCAGTTCGCGTGGGAGGTCATTCCAAACAACTGGGCGTTGGTATCTGAATGACCTCTCACCAAAAGACTTTGTTTTGACAAGAGGGATACGTTAGAAGCCAAGGCCAAAGTGGAGTGCTGGCATCAGCGAGCCGCAACCCAAAGAGCACCTCAGCTACCAGGATACTCTTCTCCAAAAGCTCACGTGTATTTTTAAGGACCAATCCAACATGGTACGACATGGCTTAGCACAGCTCCTTAAAAACCGGACCAGTGAAAAAGACTGAACAACATATCTGCTGACATCAAGTCCTAATCCTGGACAAAGATGGCACCCATCTGCTAGCGTGGAGGCCGGTGCCGAGTGGGCAGGACGAAGATGTCAATCATGACCAAGTGAAGTCTCCCATCCACCCTCCCTTCCTCGAGTCGCTACAGCTGAAAGTCTAACATTTTGCCCAACAGCCTTTGGCTACTGACTTCCATGTTTTACTAGCCAAACTGAAAATGTTACTAGCCAAAATTTAAAATTTTACTACTGAAAACAGCCCCCAGCTCAACAATATAATGTACCACAAGTGTTTGGCGCCCAATGTCAGAGTTTTCTGCCCAGCGGCATTGAGAACAAATATTTGAACAGACAATCATAACCAAGTTAATGTTTATGTCCTGACTTCAGGCTTTTGATAGTATCAAGTGGAGAAATAACTGACAAAGTCCCCATGTGAACTGTTGTGGGATTTTTTATTTATTTATTTTTTGTAAGTAGAGCTGGGCTTCTGTTTGCACAACAGGTTAAAGGGTCTGCAGACCCACAGGTATAAATTTTAGAGGGTACACAGACCCCCAGCCTAGCATTATAGAGGGTCCGCAGATTTATTTAAGAAAAACTGCATCATCTGTGTGTTCCTTAAAATAAATTAACTCATTTCGCTCTCTCCTCTTTAAATGTGTTGTGACAGTGTGTGTGTGTGTCCTTTCCACGATACTGATTCTTTAACAGGTGAGCTAGCGCGCAAAAGCCTGTCTCCCTCGCTCTCTCACACACAGAAAAACATATATCTATTTATTTATTTGTATGATCGTTTGATAATGTATTGTAACAGAGAATATAGCGTTTTCTGCTGAATGCGGCAGATTGACAACCAAAGTGTGACTTGTCTAAACTCTCTCTCTCTCTCTCTCTCTCTCTCTCTCTCTCTCTCTCTCTCTCTCTCTCTCTCTCTCTCTCTCTCTCTCTCTCTCTCTCTCTCTCTCTCTCTCTCTCTCATCTTATTATTATTATTATTATTATTATTGTGGTTTTTTTTCGTAGTTTTTCTTCCTCTTCTTCTTCTTATTATTATTAATGTTATTATTTGCATGCTATGTTTATTTTCCTGTTATATTGTTTGTTTACAGGACAGCTTGTAAGACAGGCATTGCGTTGCTTAATAGCTTTATCCTGAATAAATAAGGATTCATCATCATCATCATCATCTCTCTCTCTCTCTCTCTCTCTCTCTCTCTCTCTCTCTCTCTCTCTCTCTCTCTCTCTCTCTCTCTCTCTCTCTTTCTCTCTCTCTGGTGTGTGTGTGTGTGTGTGTGTGTGTGTGTGTGTGTGTGTGTGTGTGTGTGTGTGTGTGAACTGATGTACTTAAAAGTTTGTTTCAACCCGTTTAACCACTCAGAAAGACGTGTTTCTCCAATTTTTGCCTAATCCCCCACCCGGGGGTGCCCTGGGGGACTTGGGTGGGGTTAACTACATTTTAGTTCCTAGGGTCACCCTGGTCAGTCCCACAAGGTGGACTTTTCCTCTATTCTGTGGCATGTGTTTCTGTCTACCCTGCTCTAATTATCGTGGAATTACCCTGCTGTCCATTGCCGGGAAAATTCTCGCAAGGTTGCTCCTGAATCGGCTGGTACCTGCCATCGCTGAAGACCACCTCCCTGAGGGAGGGCAAGTGTGGCTTCAGAGCCAACAGGAGTACCACCGACATGGTCTTTGTGCTGAGACGGCTTCAGGAGAAGTGCAGCGAGCAGAACAAATGGACTGTATGTAACGTTTGTCGACCTAACAAAAGCGTTTGACACTGTGAGCAGGCAAGGTATGTGGCAGATCCTGGAGCGACTAGGCTGTCCCCCAAAGTTCCTCAACATGATCGTCCAGCTCCACGAAGACCAGCAAGGCCAGGTCAGACTAAAAAGTGACCTCTCAGAACCATTACCCATTCGCAACAGCGTGAAGCAAGGCTGCGTGCTGGCACCGACCCTCTTCACCATCTTCTTCAGCATGATGTTGAAGAAGGCCACAGTGGACCTCGACGATGACGACGCAGTGTACATCAGGTATCGTCTCGATGGCAGCCTGTTCAACCTCAGACGACTGCAGGCCCACACGAAAACCCTAGACCAACTGATTCGTGAGCTGCTCTTCGCTGATGACGCTGCCCTCGTTGCACACACAGAGAGAGCCTTGCAGCGCATTACGTCCTGCTTCGCAGATGTCGCCCAGCTCTTTGGACTTGAGGTCAGTCTGAAAAAGACAGAGGTCCTTTATCAGACGGCACCCCAGGAAGAGCATCGCCCTCCCCACATCAACATCGGCGAGTCCGAACTGAAGTCTGTACACCAGTTTACCTACCTTGGCGGCATCATTACGTCAGACGCCAAGCTTGACAAGGAGCTGGACAACAGGCTGGCTAAAGCAAACAGTGCTTTCGGGCGACTATTCAAGCGGGTGTGGCACAATCAACAGCTGAAAAAAGGCACCATGATCAGCGTGTACAGAGCTGTCGTCCTCACCACCCTGCTGTACGTTTCCGAGTCCTGGGCCTTCTACCGCAGCCAACTACGACTCCTCGAACGCTTTCACCAGCGCTGCCTGCGTACCATCCTCAGCATTCACTGGAGTGACTATGTCACCAACGTCGAGGTCCTTGAACAGGCGGAAACTGTGAGCATCGAGGCTTTGCTGCTACGGACACAGCTTTGCTGGGCGGGGCACGTCTCCAGGATGGAGGATTATCGCCTACCCAAGATCACTCTGTTCGGCGAGCTCGCCACTGGACACCGAGACAGAGGGGCACCAAAGAAGAGATACAAAGACGGTCTCAAGAAGTCACTTAGTGCCTGCCAAATCGACCACCGCCAGTGGTCTTCGCTTGCTGCGGACCGTGACACCTGGCGCTCCACCATTCACAAGGCAGCCGTCTCCTTTGAGGACTCTCGCAGAGCAAACCTTAAGGACTAGCGGCTCAGAAGAAAACACAGAGTTGTCATAACTCAGAACCCTGACCAGACCTTCCCCTGCAGCCACTGCGGTCGAACCTGCCTCTCCCGGATTGGCCTCCGCAGCCACGAAAATGCCTGCAGACGACGTGAGCAAGCCCTATAGAATCTTCGTTCGCGAAGTCAAGCCAAGAGATGGGTCCATTCATCTGTATTTTCCTTTTTTAAACAGTCCTTACTGTCTGCGCTGCCTGTAGCTCTTGATATTGGATGTGTATTGCTAAATGGTCTTAGCCGTTTTATTTAGGCCCAGTGTCATAGGTTTATTTAACGTATTGGACCGGCTGGCGACATACATTCAATATTCTGTTTATTTATTTTTTCAAAAGCAGTGCAGGCACGTCCTGAGAAAGCCTTGTTGCTGTCGGGACGTTGAGCAATGTACAATCAATAAATTTTTGCCTAATAACTCTGTACCAGAAGATGGATCGACCATGATTTAAAAAAACTGACAAACTTATTTATGTTCAAATGTCTGGACTTGCTTTTTGATTTTGCCTCAGTGCACATTGCGCATGCCATTCGTGTGCCGTCGTGCTTTAGCCATGGAAATACTCGCAGCACAGCCATGGACTCTGAAAACTGTGTGGTAGCCGCGGTGCCACACAAGGCTGGATGGTGGCGTCACAGCAAGTAACGCGTTCAACATGTAGCGTGCACTTTGTAATAACATGCTGACACCATACATAAACTAACAGTTTGCCTGCCCTGTTACACTCTCACGGACCCCGGCGTCGGGTAGATTATGAACGCAGCCGCGACTGAGCGAGCAGCTAAACGATCCAATTCATAACTAAAAATAGAACGACTGTCACAGACCTCTGTTATGGTACGCACAGTTCGAGTGACGTGTTCGGCTACTGCCGCAAAGTGATGTTTGTGGGCTCCACCCTCTCCGACTCCTTTGAACAGGAGATGGGTGTCCAGCGGGGCAGCATTTTATCTCCTGTTTTATTTAGTATTAAAATTAATAACATTGTAAAGGCCGTTAAGGATGATTCTGAATGCTCTTTGTTTGTGAACGACTTTGCTTTGTGTGCACGAGGTCGAGGGCTTGCGTCCCTTGAGAGGCGCTTGCAGCTGTGCGTTGATCGCATCCAGGGGTGGGTGTCTCTCAACGGATTCAGGTTCTCGTCCTCCAAGACAGTCTGTGTGCATTTTACTAACCAGACGAATTTTTTTCAAGACCCTAGCCTGAGCATTTCTGGAGTGCCAATTAAGGTGGCCGAAGAGGCAAAGTTTTTTGGGGTCATATTTGACAAAAGATTGACCTTCTGCAACCATGTTAACTACCTTAGAACCTCTTGTCAGAAGGCCCTCGACATTCTTCGTGTCGTTGGTCGTACTGATTTGGGTGCAGACCACATTGTCTTACTTCGAATGTACCGGGCCTTTGTTCGGTCCAAACTGGATTACGGCTCTGTAGTATATGGCTCGGCTTCAAAGTCTGTTCTACAGCGTCTGACACAATTCACCATCAAGGTCTGCGCATATATCTGGGAACCTTCAGGACATCACCAGTTCCTAGTCTGTATGCAGAGGCAGGGGAGCCTTCTCTCGGGCTCCGCCGCATCCGCCTCATGCTCAGCTATGTTCTGCAGCTGAAGGCCCATCCAGAAAATCCTGCCTATGATTGTGTCTTTAACCCGTCGTTTGCAGAGATTTACGATGCCCATCCGGGAGCTGTCCGTCCACTTTCCTTCCGTGTCCGACCTCATCTGCAGGCGGCCGGAGGAGACCTGGACAAAGTTTCGGAATCTCTGCAACACGTCACTCCACCCTGGCTACTACCAGTTCCTGACATCTTGCTGGACTTGACCGCCCACAAGAAGGATTGTACTCCACCAGCCATATACCAACAGAGCCTCAATGAACTCATTTCAATTTTTCCTGGCTATTGTCGTCTTTATACGGATGGGTCCAAGTCTGAGGATGGGGAGAGTGGCTGCGGCTGCTGTGGCCTCTCGCCATCCTAGACGACCATTTAAGCTCCGTCTCCCTGACCATTCCTCTGTATTTAGTGCAGAACTGCAGGCAATTCTGCTGGCATTCAAGCATGCCTATCAGTCTCGGGAAAGAAACTTCCTGATTCTGTCTGACTCGCTTTCTGCCCTGCAGGCCTGTCAGGGCGCGGAAACAGACCATCCACTGCTGATGCAGATTAGAGAGCTCTACGCAGACTTGATGAAGGAATATTATGACATCATTTTTATTTGGGTCCCGGGCCATGCGGGCATCGAAGGCAACAGAATCGCAGATTCTGCTGCCAACAGTGCCCGCAGTGACCCTGTCCCTGACACACAGACTGTTTATAGTGATTTGCAACCTGTGATTAGCGCGTACATAGGGCGCGAGTGGCAGTCCGAGTGGGACAAAGAGGAAGGGAACAAGCTTCATGAAGCTCTTCCTACGTTGTCCGACAGTCTACCTTTCCGCTGCGGCAGCCGCCGTGAGGAGACTGTCCTTGCTCGGCTCCACATCGGGCACACGTATGTTACGCACTCTTACTTATTTAAACAGGATGAGCGTCCATGGTGTTTTGCCTGTGATGTGCAGTTTTCTGTTCGACACTTTTTGCTGTATTGTGCCGATCTAATTGACACGAGATATAAACACTTCACAGCAGACTCCTTGAAGGTTTTGTTCCGGGATGTTCCCCCGGACAAAATCTTAGATTTCTTGAGGGAGTGCAATGTTTTTAGCAAGATCTGAGCATTCACAGACTATGTGAATATTTTTTTTTTTTGCCCTTTTTGAGAGTCTGTATACGTTTCTTTTGGGGACATGTGCGACATTTTAGCCTGACTTTTTTAAGCTATATTTGCATCTTGTCTTGGGACCTTGCTTTTAGTCTGGCTGACCAGATTTTTGCCCATCCCGCCGTGAGATGGCCTTGGTAGCCTGCTCGGCGTTGGACCCAAATAACTAAGTGACAAGCTCCGCACCACCCGTGACGTGACAAGCTCCGCACCACCCGTGACGTGACCAGCTCCGCACTACCCCTCACGTGACAAGCTCCACACCACCCGAGACCATCATTCATCCCTTTCTTGAGCAACGGCAGCCAATCCCACCAGCTGATTCCGCCCCTAAAGCCCCTACCCCCTGAATAGCTGCTCGAAAGGTGATACTGATCCCGACCGTGTCCTCAGGGATACATCACACAGACAGGGCCACACCAAGCCTCTCATCCACTGTCAGCAGTCACCTTCACCCACCCTCGGAGAAAACAAACGCAAGTGTCCAGTCTGCCTTTCGGCATTCCCCACCTGCATCATCATCTCTCCCCACCCAGCTTGCGCGGTTAGCTGTCCCTCCAGCCTTACAAAAAAAGTGTGTCTAATGCAACACCAACTTGCAATAACCATGACCGTAATGAAAAAGCTGTCATCTGAACAACATAGTAAGGGCTGAGTGTAACGCACGCAGACTTGCCCACAGTCGTACGCACAGACTCTCGCACAACAGACGCATACACCGCCATTGACTCAGAGGGGCGCATTCATGCGGTAAAACAAACACACGGGCTCCCTTTCTAAAGTGACTTTTATACAAGTTAAATATACGAAAAAAACGCTCACAACTATCAAGCTATATACATCACTCCTTTCCCCACACCCAGCATCCACATCACATACACATCACACACTATCTCGGCCAGGCTAGGCTTTAGTTTCACACTGTCTCCAACCTGTTTGATGTTATTGCCTGGTTACGTTGGTCCTTCTCACGACTAGGCGTGCACATCCGTTGTATGCTCTTTCCTGTCGTCCTGTCTGTAACATGGACGTCCTTGTACTCGCACCGTAGCGCAGTTCTCGCTGTGATCCGGGTATCTTGGTCCCGATCAGACTCACTCTGAGCGAAGAGCTGTAGGGATGACCTCACGTTAGGTCCCACCTGTGACTGACGTCTCGGCGTCCGTCGTTCCACTCTTTACAAGTGCTCTAAACACAACAACAAGGATCCAAACGTAACACTTGCTAAACACACAACATATTGGATCAATGAGAAACGTCACGTAACCTGGCTGATACAAATAACTAACACGTTCATTCACACACACACACGTGCTTCATAAACTGTCTACTTCCGTAACACCCCCATATTTGTCACTAACTTGGAACAGACTATAGCCTAACACTCTTGCTATACACTACTCTATACACTGGAAAAGACTATGCTTAACCAACCACGTACTACCTTCATAGCGACTTAAGCATACACACCTTACATTCCTTTCGTCATCCATCTCGGTAAATAACTGTATTCCAAAAACACCGGTTACTTCACTGAATTCTAAACCAACATAACTGAACCAAACCGGCCAACACTATATAAGCAAATTACTTTTAGCAACGCATACTGTCTTTAACTAAGCAACTATCAATACTACATATATAGAAACATACCTGAAATCTAGGCTTCAGAGTCTTGGAATGCGGGCTAAGGTATCTCGCATAACGTCTGTCCAGAATGACAGTCAAGCCCCGCACTAATATATTCCTGCTCTGACAGACACAGCTTTTGCCTAAAACTCACTAAACAGAACTCACCCAAACTCCGTGCTAACCATGTCTTACAGATTTGACGTGGAGCCTCATGCCACCCGGACTACCGGCACAAACAAACCGTTAACAAAAACCGTACCGTACTAACCCTAATGTGTGAGCACTATGCACGAGCATAGAGCTTCATCACAATTCCCCCTTCCTCGGGAAAAAAAGAAACGACCGAGTTTCTTTTTAAGACTACTCCACATACTATATCCTAAAAGACGAAGGGACTAACTTTGTCTATCTAGAAAACAAAAACAACAAAAATAATACAACCTTACGCCTCAACGCACACCCTCAGATCGCACAGCGAAAGCTAAAACAAAATTAACGCGCTAAAACCTCCAGAAATGAAAACGATCCAACGACTGCCCACTCTAATCCACACAATCACGAGACTCCAATCTCCGACCTACCTACATATTGGGTGCTGAGCGGCATTTCTGTCCGCAACAGAACTATGCCGACTCAGACCAACCCGACTGGTGGGCCAAGCCCGCTGACCTATCCCCTGACCTGGACGGAAATAGCATGGTCCCTCTGTTCCCAACTACGCTTACTTCGAGCTCTCGTCGCCCTCGATGCGACTGCACTGCGATTAACCTGAGATGGCTTAATCGTCTCGACCCTACCGCTGACTGGCTGCACACCCTTCATATTACCGAGAACTAAGTCGACTACTGG
>BTPG01000004.1:38685890-38735492 GCA_036245525.1 Semisulcospira habei
TTTGTCGATGACACAAGAGATCAGATCCCCCGAGAAAAACTCCGTGTCAATCTCTATCTTACTTACTTACTTACGCCTGTCACCCCTACCCGGGTATAGGCCGTCGACGAGAGACCTACAGCAACTCCTGTCCTGTGCTTCTCCTTCGATTCTACTCCAGGTGGTTCCCAGTCTCTTGATGTCTCTATCTTAGCCAACGGAAAAATTTGTACCTTCCCTCCGTACGAAATCACTTTCTGCGTTTCCCCCGTGTACTGATCGTCCCTAACAAGGCTACGTCCGACCCCTGCAGTCGTGGCACCCGAGTCGCGCAGAATGGAAGCGAGCCATCCGTTTACAACACCGTTCCCCACAGGCAGGCAACGACCTCCGTCAACTGAACGCACTCCGCCATCCTGTGGTTCCTCCCCGACTGGGACTGCAAAGCTGGCTATGTGAGTGGGCTGCTCCGCCCCATCTACTCGACCAGTGTCGCTAGGACACTGATGAGCAAGCTGGCCGTGTTCATGATAACCAACATACGGCGCGCCTGCACTGTGGTAAGGACAGTTCCGACTGAAGTGCCCGTACCTACGACAAGAAAAACACTGAGTGTCCGAACTCGCAATACGACCACGACCAGATGTTTCTCCTCGTGCGTACGGATCGCGACCGCCATTGCTGTTACCTCGATCACCGCGTCGAAAACGCAAAGTACCTCTACCGTTAACCAGCTGGGCTCCCCGTAAAGTATTGATGCCCCGGTAACCCCCAGTCGTGTTAGCAGCGACCAACCCGACTGGCGGTGTCTCGGTCCTAAGCGCGAGGTTTTTCGTAGTATGCGCCATCCGAAAAGCCTCCGCGTTCTGTACTAACTCGTCCGTAGTCTTGAGGTTACGCTCCCTCAAGAATACCGCTTGATCCCTGGAAACGCTACCAAATAACTGTTCTGCCAACATGAGATCGAACAATGCCTCGTACGTGTGGTCGATCTTTGACAGCTCGACCCAACGTACGAGGAAATGGGACAATCGTTTGCCAAACGACACAAACGATTCCCCTGTCTCTGGCCGACAAGCTCTCAAGCGTTCCCTAAAACCCTCCGCATTACACTGAAACTGCTGTAAGAGACACTCCTTCAAAGTCTCGTAATCTATGTTCCCCGAAACGTTCAAGCTATGGTAAAGACTCAAGGCCTGACCCTCAAGCACAGACGAAAGCAAAACGGGCCAGTTGGCAGGAGGCCAACTCAACGCCTGCGCATGAGACTCGAAACGACACAAAAAAAAAGCGTCAATAGAGTCCACGGACTCTTTAAACATCGGCAGCTAGGAAAATTCCATTGTCCCGGCCTACTGAATCACTATCTGCTCTAGACCCCGCATCTCGAGCTAACTGTAGTTGCACCTCTCTATCCCTCTCCTTTTCTTCCCTCTGATACTCTAGCTCCTCCTTCCTAAAGATTCTATCTTTTTCTTCTCTCTCCCTCTGAACTTCAATTTCTTTATCTTTTAAAACCCGTTCCTTTTCGTCTTTCTCTATCTGAAACGCTCTCTCTTCTCTCTGTACTTCTAACTCCTTCTCCTTTATGGCTTTCTGAACTTCTAGCTCCTCTTTTTTTAAGGGTTCTATCTCTTTCTTCCCTCACTCTCTGAACGTCAAGTTCTTTCTCTCTCAACGCATGTTCCCTCTCGTCCTTCTGTTTCCGAACCACTAGTTCTTCCTTCCTGAGGACTCTTTCTTTCTCTTCTCGCTCTCTCTGAGCTTCTCTTTCTCTCGCCCTATCCTCCCTATCCCTACATTTCTCGACATAATCAAAAAGCTTCTTATCCCTAAGTCCTAACCTTTCACCTTGTTTAATATACGCCTCTACCGGGTCTACCTCCATATTTGCTATCACAACTTCCCAAAACTTGAAAACGTAAAAATTCAAATAAATGGCAAAAATATCAACAACCTAACACGGACCTAGCAATACAGAAACTTTAAGTCCACTACCCAACTATCGCCCGCACTACTCTAAAATACCGCTAAAACATGGTCACCACTGTAACGCACGCAGACTTGCTCACAGTCGCACGCACAGACTCTCGCACAACAGACGCATACACCGCCACTGACTCAGACGGGCGCATTCATGCGGTAAAACAAACACACGGGCTCCCTTTCTAAAGTGATTTTTTATACAAGAACTCACTAAACAGAACTCGCCCAAACTCCGTGCTAACCATGTCTTACAGATTTCACGTGTAGCCTCATGCCACCCGGACTATTGGCACAAACAAACCGTTACCAAAAACCGTATCGTACTAACCCTAATGTGTGAGCAATATGCACGAGCATAGAGCTTCATCACACTGAGCTAGCAAGTGTCAAACAACAGAATGCGACTCTAAATTGAGAGCAGTTCTCCCTTGACAGTAGGATCAGAGACAATACGGCCAAAATGAAAAATGGCCTCAGTGTTGTAGAAAAGAACGTCAAAGAGGTCGAGCAGTCAACAAGTTCTGACCTTGAGAAGCTTGCAAAAGAACAAGGAGCCCTCGCCAAGCAGGTGTCGAAACTTGTGGTCACCAACGATAATCTAAGTGCTACGTTAGGAAGTCTGGAAAAACAAATAGAAGGCCTCAGTCATCCGTCGCTCGCCCAGAACCCAAACCTGTCCGCGCCCCCAAACCCACCCATCACCTTGAACCCCTAGATCAAAACCAGCGTCAACACCTCAGGTGGACTGTCTTCGACACACGTTAAAGAGAGACAGTTCAGCCTCATCTGGCCAGATCATCACTGTGTCTACGGAGAACCGTTTTACTCCCCTGGGCCCACCGCCAGGTGAACCCCCGTCCCAGGAACCCGACATGGGACGTGACAAAGTCGTGTCACACTCTCAGTTATCAACCATACACAGAGATATGACTACCAGGCGACCACCACCCTACGAACAACTCTGCCATAAACAAGTGAATCCACAATCCAATGCTCTTCTACTAGGAGATTCAGTCATCAACCGTACACAGTGATATGACTACCAGGCGACCACCACCCTACGAACAACTCTGCCAGAAACAAGTGAATGAATCCACAATCCAATGCTCTTCTACTAGGAGACTCAGTCATCAGGTACATCGACGAGGGCAATGTAGTGTCCGCCCCCACGTGTCCCAAGCATGGTCTCGCGGGACCTCAGCCAGCAAGGTTTTAGCAGACTGACTTTCTGCCCCTGGGTCATCCGGGACCGGGGTCTGCTACTCCAACAGCCCAGCCATCGCCTGCTAACGCCTGGAACCGCGCAGGCACAGCGAGTCATGAAAACTTTCAACTTCCAAATCATGTGGTGCGACAAATTGCACAGATCATTTACTCCATGAAGCCGCGCGCGTAATAGGAATATCATAGTGTGTGCCCAAACTCACCCGAGGCGTGCCGAATCGCCGTATGCGGCGCGTTCCGGGTGACGTAACATGACGGCGCCGGAATAACTGTACATAACTTCGCCGGAATAACTGTACATAACTTCACCGGAATAACTGTACATAACTTCACCGGAATAACTGTACATAACTTCACCGGAATAACTGTACAGACCATTGACCTACCTGTGCAAGCAACCACCGGTACTGTATACAATAACGGTGACTGCATGTGCGAGAAGGTTAACCATGACTTAATAGTTGACTTGTGGGTGATGTTATCTAGTGCTTTATGTCATTTGGCTTATTCTGAACAGTAAGTGTTGACTTGTGGGTGATGTTATCTAGTGCTTTATGTCATTTGGCTTATTCTGAACAGTAAGTGTTGACTTGTGGGTGATGTTATCTAGTGCTTTATGTCATTTGGCTTATTCTGAACAGTAAGTGTTGACTTGTGGGTGATGTTATCTAGTGCTTTATGTCATTTGGCTTATTCTGAACAGTAAGTGTTGACTTGTGGGTGATGTTATCTAGTGCTTTATGTCATTTGGCTTATTCTGAACAGTAAGTGTTGACTTGTGGGTGATGTTATCTAGTGCTTTATGTCATTTGGCTTATTCTGAACAGTAAGTGTTGACTTGTGGGTGATGTTATCTAGTGCTTTATGTCATTTGGCTTATTCTGAACAGTAAGTGTTGACTTGTGGGTGATGTTATCTAGTGCTTTATGTCATTTGGCTTATTCTGAACAGTAAGTGTTGACTTGTGGGTGATGTTATCTAGTGCTTTATGTCATTTGGCTTATTCTGAACAGTAAGTGTTGACTTGTGGGTGATGTTATCTAGTGCTTTATGTCATTTGGCTTATTCTGAACAGTAAGTGTTGACTTGTGGGTGATGTTATCTAGTGCTTTATGTCATTTGGCTTATTCTGAACAGTAAGTGTTGACTTGTGGGTGATGTTATCTAGTGCTTTATGTCATTTGGCTTATTCTGAACAGTAAGTGTTGACTTGTGGGTGATGTTATCTAGTGCTTTATGTCATTTGGCTTATTCTGAACAGTAAGTGTTGACTTGTGGGTGATGTTATCTAGTGCTTTATGTCATTTGGCTTATTCTGAACAGTAAGTGTTGACTTGTGGGTGATGTTATCTAGTGCTTTATGTCATTTGGCTTATTCTGAACAGTAAGTGTTGACTTTCGGGGCCGTTTTGGTTCTTTTGTTTGATTTACAGCGTATCTGTGTTTGAATTAATCTTTTGGGTAACTCATAGTCTGAGGCATTCACACGAAGGCTTCTCCTTCAGGTGAGGAATATAAACGTGGCACTGTGACGAATGGCCACTCTTCCAACTGACGTGTGTTTACTAATAAACTGTGGATGACTTCACTTTGTAGTGCTTTACACTTGGACGTTGACATAGTGAACTGCTCCGCGTGAGTACTGCTGACACTTAGCGGTGTTTGCGCGCGTATTAATCTCAACCCTACAGTGGAGATGCCAATTAATGCTCGCTAGATGGACTGTTGTGATTGGAGTAATTGTCGATTTTGAGTTTTGTGTCTATGTGCGAGCGTATGACTCAATCAGAGATAAGTGTAATCCTATCTACGGGCGATTTGTCTATATTGTCCGACAATATACACAGGCCGCCTCGTAACCCGGATTAGATCAGTGCATCACACACACGAACTATTATTTTTGCGTTCGTGCTCAATCGGCCGTATACTGATAATCGTATCAAAGGACTCTGAGGGACTGTGGTAACTGCGAACCTGTCCATTAATCAAAGCCAATTAACGACTGAACGCTTTGTTTAAAAGCCACCTGTGTCTCTTCGTCTCTTCGTTCGTGACACTTTGGCATCATAGCCTAACAGCGGTGAATCTTTTGAAACCGATACAGTACGAGTGTTTTGTTATTGAACGCGTGTGCTTTTTTCTTTTTCTTTTTTATATACGCAATACGTGTGTGCCTTTATTATACGCCAAGCTTGGAATATACGAGTCTTTTATAGTTTGGAACATACGCTTTTGCTTTCTTTAGCTTTTTAAAAAAAATTGTTTTATTTTTGCATACATTTATTACATTGTATTATTCAGGTTCATTAAGGCTGTGTAGACTTTCGCTGGATATTTTCACGTTTTTTTACATTTGTGCTAAAACATACCGAAACTTACCACTTCAGCACCACTGATACAGGCACTGTATGTACTACACGTACTCTCTTCTCTCTCTTGGCTTGACTTCACGAACGAAGATTCTATAGGGCTTGCCCACGTCGTCTGCAGGCATTTTCGTGGCTGTGAAGGCCAATCCGGGACAGGCAGGTTCGACCGCAGTGGCTGTAGGGGAAGGTCTGGTCAGGGATCTGAGTTTCGACAACTCTGTTTTTTCTCATGAGCCGCTTGTCCTTAAGACTAGCTCTGCGAGAGTCCTCAAAGGAGGCGGCTGCCTTGAACATCGTGGAGCGTCAGTTGTCGCTATCCACAGCAAGCGAAGACCACTGGCAGTGGTCGATTTGGCAGGCACTAAGTGACTTCTTGAGACCGTATTTGTATCTCTTCTTTGGTGCCCCTCTGTCCCGGTGTCCAGTGGCGAGCTCACCGAACAGAGTGATCTTGGGTAGGCGATGATCCTCCATCCTGGAGACATGCCCCGCCCACCGAAGCTCGGTCGCAGCAGCAAAGCCTCGATCCTCACAGTTTCCGCCTGTTCAAGAACCTCGACGTTAGTGACAAAGTCACTTCAGTGAATGCTGAGGATGGTACGCAGGCAGCGCTGGTAAAAGCGTTCGAGGAGTCGTAGTTGGCTGCGGTAGAGGGCCCAGGACTCGGAACCATACAGCAGGGTGGTGAGGTCAACAGCTCTGTACACGCTGATCTTGGTGCCTTTTTCAGCTGTTCATTGTGCCACACCCGCTTGAATAGTCGCCCGAAAGCACTGTTCGCTTTTGCCAGCCTGTTGTCCAGCTCCTTGTCAAGGTTGGCGTCTGACGTGATGATGCAGCCAAGTTAGGTAAACTGGTGTACAGACTTCAGTTCGGACTCGCCGATGTTGATGTGGGGAGGGCGATGCTCTTCCTTGGGTGCGGGCTGATGAAGGATCTCTGTCTTTTTCAGAACGACCTCGAGTCCAAAGAGCTGGGCAGCATCTGCGAAGCAGGATGTGATGAGCTGCAAGGCCCTCTCTGTGTGTGCAACGAGGGCAGCGTCATCAGCAAAGAGCAGCTTACGAATCAGTTGGACTAGGGTTTTGGTGTGGGCCTGCAGTCGTCTGAGGTTGAACAGGTTGCCATCGAGACGATACCTGATGTACACTGCGTCGTCATCGTCGAGGTCCACTGTGGCCTGCTTCAACATCATGCTAAAGAAGATGGTAAAGAGGGTCGGTGCCAGCATGCAGCCCTGCTTCACGCCGTTTAGAATGGGGAAAGGTTCTGAGAGGCCACTGTTGGGTTTGACCTGGCCTTGCTGGTCCTCGTGGAGCTGAACGATCATGCTGAGGAACTTTAAAGGACAGCCACGTCACTCCAGGATCTGCCACATGCCTTGCCTGATCACAGTGTCAAACGCTTTTGTTAGGTCGACAAACGTTACGTACAGCCCTTTGTTCTGCTCGCGGCACTTCTTCTGAAGCTGTCTCAGCACAAAGACCATGTCGGTGGTACTCCTGCTGGCTCTGAAGCCACACTGACCCTCTGAGAGGTGGTCTTCAGCGATGGCAGGTACCAGCCGATTCAGGAGCAGCCTTGCGAGAATTTTCCCGGCAATGGACAGCAGGGTAATTCCACGATAATTAGAGCAGGCAGCCTTCTCTCCTTTGTTCTTGTACAGGGTGATGATGACTGCATCACGGAGATCCTTTGGTAGTGTTCCTTTCTCCCAGCAGCAGAGAAAGAGGTCGTGTTGTGCAGTATTGGGCCTCCATGTTTCCAGATCTCTGGTGGGATTCCGTCAATGCAGCTGCTTTGCCACTCTTGAGCTGGTGGATGGCTGTAAGGGTCTCTTCGACAGTGGGCGGTTCGTCCAATTCAACCTTTAGTGGGAGGTGTGGGATTTGGAGGATGACTGTTTCTTGAACAGTGCGCTCAGCGCTGAAGAGGTCATGAAAGTAATCCGAACAGCGGTTCAAGATGGAGGTTTTATCTGTGAGGAGTGCCTGTCCATCAGCGCTACGCAGGGGACTTTGTACCAGGTGCCTGGGTCCATACACTGCTTTCAGTGCTTCGTAGAAGCTCCTGTAGTCACCGTTGTCAGCGCAAAGCTGGGTCCTCTGTGAGAGTCTGGACAGCCATTCGTTCTGGAGCTCTCTAAGCTTGCGCTGGAGACTGCTGCAGATGAGGCGGAAGGCAGACTGCTTCACATGGCAGGAAGGCTGGGCTAGCTGGGCCTGGTGGGCGGCTCTTTTCTTTTGCTAGAAGTTCCTGGATCTCTACATCATTTTCGTCAACCAGTCTTTGTTCCTCTTTCTAACAAAGCCCACGACTTCCACAGAAGATTTTACAATAGCAGTTTTCAGTTGTTCCCAGAGTGTTCCAGGGGAGGAGTCTGCTGGATCAACTGTGTCTTTGAGCATGCGCTGTAAACCTGTCTGAAAGGCACCTTTCTTTTCGTCACGCTGAAGGCTGGCAACATCAAGCTTTTTCTTTGGGGGGCGGGGGGCGGGGGGGGGGGGGGGGGCCTTTCATGGGTTTCAGCTTGAGGCGGAGCCCGAGTTTGCAGCGTACAAGGCGGTGGTCAGTGTGACACTCTGCGCTGGGCATCACTCTGGTGAGGAGGACGTCACTTTGGTCCCTCTGACGCACTAGGACATAGTCGATAAGGTGCCAGTCCTTGGAGCGAGGATGCATCCAGGTGGTCTTTCGACTGTACTTTTGCTGGAAAGTAGTGTTGGTGATGACAAGTTGCTGCTCTACACAGAACTCCAACAGTAGGCGGCCATTGTCATTGCAGCTCCCAACGCCATGCTTGCCGAGGACTCCTTTCCAGGCTTCAGAGTCTTGGCCCACTCTGGCGTTGAAGTCGCCATTGTCGTCTGCAGGGGTGTGTTACGATTGTGGTTGTGTTATTCTGTGAGATCGTGCGTGTGTTATTCGTAGGTAACGATCTGATGTTTATTTGAGCTGTCACGATTACGATTCACGTGCCTGTTTAGTAAGATTTTCTTTTGTTCGTGAGTAGAGCCGATTTCGTTTGGTTAAGTTTAGTCCGGAACGTTCTAGAAAGGTCGCACTGTCTAGTGGCCTCGTAAGTGTCACGTCGGTTAGTTGACATCACAACATTTTCGCTACTTTTTGTTTTCCTGTGCGCGTGTATTGAGCAGCCTTTATTTTGTTTTGGGAATGTTCTCGTACTTTTTTGGGCTATCATGGAACGTGGTGATAATGATACCATACTTTCCTGTGTCTTTATTATACGCTAGAATTTAGCGCTGAAGTGAGCCGCCGAGATTTTGTAGCCTGTTATAGTTTATCTGGAAAGTTTATGTTAATGAGCTTCGGCTGCGTGTTTCGTTCTGATTGGTTGAGTTGTATGTTTTCCATAGACGATTCTAGATTTTTGTAGTATATATAAGGAGGGCGCTGGGAAAGCCCGTTCGTACATTGTCTTGCTTTGTCAGTAGTAGAGACACGTAGTTGATTGTGAGAGACGCTGTGTATGAGAAACTTTGTGTCGCAGTGAGGACATCGCAGAAGAGACTTTGTTTCAGTAGTTTGTGCATTTGAAAGTGCATTACTGTGTGGATATCGCATCGCTGAATTAAATATTGTTGTAACTGTTACTCCAGTATTGTCTACATCCTTAAGCCACGTGTGACGGACTGCAGCTGAACGAGGTTTACTTTAAAGAACTCTACGTGCGTGTGTGTCTGGTGTGTTTATCATACTTCGACTACTACTCCACCACGTAACAGCGTGCTCTGTAGGAGGCTGCGCAGGTCAGAGTAGAACTTGTCTTTTTCTGCAGGTTCTGCCAGGAGGGTTGGGGAGTACACACTGAGAAGTGTGACGTATTGCTGGTGTCTCAGTGGGAGGCGCATGGACATGATGCGGTCGGAGTGACCCATTGGTAGGTTTTCCAGCTTAGACGCAATTAGAAGCCAACTTCTGAGAGCTGTTTTTCTGATGCAGGCCTGCCTGACCAGTAGAGGGTGTAGCCGGAGCCAAGTTCTTGGAGGCTGCCTTCCTCCGGGAGGAGTATTTCGCTGAGCGCGGCTGTTTAACCTCCGCAATTCATGGGCAATAAGGGCGGAGCGACGTTCAGGGCGTCTGCTGTCTGCTATGTCGAGCATGGTTCGGATGTTCCATCATGCTACGTTGAGTCCGGTCGTGGTCGTCATGAAAGTGGATCCATTGTTTTTTCTTGTTTTCTGACCGCAGGAGAAGATGCCCGTTGACCGCGGCTAGCCAACTGGAGTTACGAGGGGATGAGCTTTGGTTAGGCCACCTTTTCTAGGCCCCTCTCCGTGTGGAGCAAGCAGTGCTGTCCCTAGAGAAGGCTGCTTGGTCGTTCAGGGTGTGCCGAGTGACGTTGCCATCCCCAGGTCAACATCAGGCGACCAATATCCTGAACCGCCTGCATGCAGGTTTGAGACTGCGGCTTCCAGTGACATCTTTTACCTGCCGTTTCGCCCCTTGCCCATCGCTACAGGACTTGGAAAGGTCGGTGTCATGGTCCGTGGGCGTTTCCTAAAACCTGCGCGGTGGAGCTTTTTGGTGGAGTGCAGTGTGCGCAGTACTGGCCCCACCATTTAAACCCTTGGTTCGTCTGCCATGGCCTAGCAAGCTGGGACGGTGGCATCGAGGTCATCGGGTCGTAGGTTTTATATCAGACTGTCCTTGTCCTAGTCTCTGGCTAAACACCTTCCCCGGAGACACGGGGGCTTTGATGTCAGGGTTTTCCTCCCTTAGCCTTTCCGCAGCTAAGCGGCCAGGCCTGCAAGGCAGCAGGACAATGATTTATTTTCGAGGTTCTCTCCTCTAGATCCGCCGTGTTTACCCTGGGGGCTAGTGCTGCCCAGTTTTTGGGGTCACCTCGGAGAGGATGTCGCCAGGGACCACGCACGTGCGCTCTTGGGATAGAGGGATGCTATGCTAGTCCGGAGGGATTACTCACGAGGGTGCCTCACAAAGGCCAAGAGGCCCTAGAATAGGGTGATCCTGGGGGACGCGCTTTAAGAGTTCCCCACTACCCGCACCACCGACGCAACTCGTCCCCTGGGGCCTTCACCCCTTGAATCAGGGAGAGACCCCTTGACACGTACTAGAACAATCACGTCACCACAAAACTCTTTAACGTCACAATCTAGGGCCCCCATAGTGTGGAGTTCATGTCAGACATGGGTGGGATTATCTACTTTTTAGTTCCCAGTCACTCTGGTCAGACCCACAGGGTGGGTTTTCCCCTCTATTCTGGTGCATGTGTTTCTGTCTATCCTTGGTCCATTCACCTATAGTTTCATATTAAAAAACCTCTCCCTACTGTCTGCGCTGTCTGTAGTTCTTGATATTGGATGTGTGTTGCTAAATGGTCTTAGGTTTATTTAGCGTATTAGACCGGCTGGCGACATACATTCAATACTCTGGTGTTTTTTTATTTTATTTTATTTTATTTTTTATTTTAACAAGCAGTGCAGGCACGTCCTGAGAAGGTCGTGATGCTGTCGGGACGTTAAGCATTGTACAACCAATCAACTTTTCTGAAAATTAAAGGAGGTGTTTTGTCTGTTGCCGAGTCAATCATACCCTTAAGCGGAAACGCGTCTTACACATGCCCGGAGGCCCTGCTTAACTTCTGTAATCAGAAGACTAAGGACACACACCCCTTCTCTATACCGCCTCTAGCTGTGTATGAAGTAGGAAAACTGATCGGGTCACTGAAGAACAAAAACTCGTCGGGACCTGACGAGATCAGTCCTAAAATCTTGAAACTGTCCCTTCCCTCTACAGTAGAATCGTTAACGTATATTTATAACTTATGCATCCAAGAAAATATATTTCCATCAGAACTGAAGCAAGCCAAGGTTATCCCTTTGCCTAAATCGAAAGATCTGTCTGATGTTAATAACTATAGACCCATTTCAATATTATCCAGCCTTTCCAAACCTCTTGAAAGACACGTGCACAAACACCTTTATCAATATTTGGAGAGTCGCAGTCTTTTGCACGTATTTCAGTCCGGCTTTCGCCCCAAGCATTCTTGCCACACGACACTAACAAGACTTATTGATGCGTGGCTAGCATCCATGAATAACTCCCAAATAACTGGCTCGGTCTTGATTGATTTTAAGAAAGCTTTTGACCTTATAAAACATAACATTCGTTTGTCAAAACTTCAAGCATATCTCTGCAATGCAGATGCTGTCTCATTGTTCACATCATATTTAAGCGGAAGGAAGCAAAGAGTACTGTTAAATGGATCCTACTCCTCGTATGGTCTCGTCAAAAGCGGCGTGCCTCAGGGCTCTGTCCTCGGGCCATTGTTGTTCTGCATATTTATCAATGACCTTCCACTGCATATTAGTTGCAGCGATATTTCTTGTGACATGTTTGCTGACGACTGCACACTACACACTCCTCACAAAAATGTAGCTGCAATTAGCACGCGTCTGCAGGAAAGCCTGCGTGAGGTCACCGACTGGTGTCATTTCAACTCCATGTCCCCGAATCCGTCAAAAACAGAATGCATGGTTATAACCACACGTCAAAATCACCAGCTATGCCCGCTCTCTCTTAGTCTGTCTATAAAGGGCAGCTCATTTGAGCAAGTACCACACCACCGCCTCTTGGGGGTCACTATAGATGATCGGCTTAAATGACAACTGCATATTAATAATGTGTGCAAAAGGGTTTCCAGAAGCCTGTATATTTTGTCAAAATTGAAAACAATTACTGACACAGATACGCGTCTTCTTTTCTACAATACTCATGTCAAGTCGCACATAGACTATGCATCACAAGTGTGGGATGGTTCTAGTGATGTACATATGAAGAGGCTGAACTCCCTACATAGGAGAGCTGCTAAGCTTATATTTCCCGATCCCGAACTCTCAACTGACGAAAAGCTTAAAACTGTAAAAATTCTTCCTCTATCCCATCACTTTCAGTTCAATAAAGGTGTATTGATGTACAAGCTGTACACGCAATCATGTCTACTGTACTTGAGTTATTTTTTCTCAGAACGGACATCTGTAGCTTCTAGACATGGACAACAATTCAAAGTACCCTGCCGCGTATTGATATATTCAAAACCAGTTTGTCATTCTCGGGAAGTGCATTCTGGAATTCTATTCCTGCAGAAATCAGAAAAGCAAAGACGCTCACCTCATATAGGGACAGCCTCTTCAAACACCTTGAATCTCGACGTAATCTAATCATAACTTGCACGTGTGTTCAGGTGTGTGCATGTGCGTGTGTGTGAGTTTGAGTGTGTGTGTGTGTTTGTGTGTGTGTGTGTGTGTGTGTGTGTGTGTGTGTGTGTGTGTGTGTGTGAAAGAGAGAGAGAGAGAGAGAGAGAGAGAGAGAGAGAGAGAGAGAGAGAGAGAGAGAAAGAGAGAGAGAGAGAGAGTCCCTTTTTCCATATACAGTGTACCATAATATTTGAATGCCAAAGAGTACATTCAATACTGCATGTACTGTGTATAATGTTTTTGCCTTCATATGTGTCTACGCGATATTTTGGGCGCGCGCTCGCGTATCTGTGTGTGTGTGTGTACTGTGTGTGTGTGTGTGTGTGTGTGTGTGTGTGTGTGTGTGTGTGTGTGTGTGTGTGCGTGCATGCTACGTGTGTGTGCATGCTGGGTGGGTGTGTGTGTGCGTGTGTGTGTGTGTGTGCGTGAGTGAGAGAGAGAGAGAGAGAGAGAGAGAGAGAGAGAGAGAGAGAGAGAGAGAGAGAGAGAGAGAGAGAGAGAGCACATACATACATATTTGCCCTTGCTGTATGAACTCTAATGTACTTAATGATTTTCTGTGTATTGCTTTACTTTGCATTTTTACTCATTTTATATTTTTGTGCGTACGCGTGTGCGGGTATGTATGTCTGGAGTGCGTGTCCGAGAGCGTGTGTTTGTTTTTGTGCGTGTGTGCCTGAGTGCGTGCGTGTGTACGTTTGTGTGTGTGTGTGTGTGTGTGTGAGAGTGTTCGTGCGTGCGTGCATGCGTAATTGCTGTGTGCATGTGTGTGTGTGTGCGTGCGTGCATGCGCGAGTTGTGATGTGCATGCGTGCGTACCTGAGTGCGTGTGTGTGTGTGTGGGTATGAGTGTGTGTGTGTGCGGTGCGTGCATGGTGCGTGCGTGCGTGCGTGCGTAAGCAAATGCATGCATGCAGCAGTGTGTGGTATGTGTATGTTTACATGTCTATGTCACTTATATAGTAGATGTAACAACGGCAAGTTTGAAAACTGGTCCTGTTACCAATAACTTCTACCGTTGGAAAATAAATGTTCCTTGTTCATTGTTCTCTAGGCAAGTCTATTAGTCAACTGAATAATGAACCTCCCCTTGGTCATGACAGCATTAATAGTTTCTTTTTATAACTGTCTGCCCCCTAAGTGGTTGAATCTTTAACATTTATCTACAATCTTATAATCCAACAAGGCACTTTCCCAAGAAGCTGGAAAATAGCTAAAGTCATTCCGTTGCTTAAATCTGAAGACCTCACTGACCCCAACAAAATCAGGCCAATTTCACTTTATCAGCTTTGTCAAAGCGGATAAAAAAAACATGTCCACAGGCACCTGCGTCATTTCCTGGAGACACATAACTTCATTTATCCCTTACAGTCAGGCTTCAGACCCCGCCACTCTTGTCACACGGTTATGTCTCATCTGACCAATACCTGGCTAACTTCAATAAACAATGCTAAAATGACCGGTGCGGTATTTTCAGATCTTTCTAAAGCTTTTGACTTAGTGAAACATGAACTGTTGCTACAGAAGCTGTTATCCCCTCTCTTGGTTTGACTTGGCGAACGAAGATTCTATAGGAGTTGCCCACGACGTCTGCAGGCATGCTCGTGGCTGCGGAGGCCAATCCGGGACAGGCAGGTTCGACCGCAGTGGCTGCAGGGGTGGGTCTGGCCAGGGTTCTGAGTTGCGGCACCTCTGTTTTTTCTCCTGAGCTCCTTGTCTTTAAGACTAGCTCTGCGAGAGTCCTCAAAGGAGACGGCTGCCTTGTAAATTGTGGAGCGCCAGGTGTCGCGGTCCGCAGCAAGCGAAGACCACTGGCAGTGGTCGATTTGGCACAACACAATCAGCTTTTCGGCCCAAACATTCGTGTCAGACAGCATTAACGCTCATAACCCACAAATGGCTTACTGCCATAAATGAGTCCAAACTTTCAGGTGTAGTATTTCTAGATCCGAAAAGCTGATTGTGTTGTACTAATAAGACGGTTTTCCTCCAGGAATTGAAGTAAATGATTATGTATATGCTTTTCAAGTGGCTTGGACACTGCTGATAAGATTGAAATAGGTCTGTACTCACTTGGGTCGCTCAGATCTTTGCTTTTGGGTAGAAGAGTAACTTTTGCTATTTTCAATTCATCGGGAAACATGCTCTTTTGAATCGAAAGGTTAACGATTCAACAATATAAGGGAGCGCAATTTTCAGGATTTTACTGCTAATACCGTCTACACCACAAGATGTTTTACTTTTCATGTTGGTTATTGATTTTCCTACATCAAGGACGGTCATTAAGGGAACTGAGAAAGTATTGCCAGCGTTTATCTGGCTGTGCTGTTTCAATTGTTCTGAACATACGTATTCACCTGGCTCACTGGTGTTCGTCTGTGACAGGGTTTTAGCAATGTTAAGAAAGTGTTCATTAAAGACATCAGCTGTGAGGTGCGGGGGGACACTCGTTGTTTTGCTAGATTGTCCTTTAGTAAAATGTGTTAATCACCTGCCAAACGCTGCGTATGTCTTTGCCGCCCGCAATAATCTTTTCAGCATACTGCCTCTGTGCTGTACGTACTAATGATTTAACTAGGTTTCGCTGTTTTTTGTACTCGTTAAATTTCTTTTGTTGTTTCAATAGATCTCTTAATTCCATCGCACTTTTAATCTCATCCGTCAGCCACTCAGGCACAGTGGGGTGTTTAACACGCTTAGTGCGCCTCCGGGCATGTCTGTCAAGAACACCGAGGAACAACTTATACCAGTGGGACAGCGCTACATTGGGATCGTTATAGTTATACACATCGGAAAATGGTGTTTGGGAAAGGTCATGCAAAAAAATCATTTTGGTTAAATTTTGTTGAATGATCTGTACAGGATGGTTATATGCTCCTTATGAAGTTTCTTTGGCAACTTCGCAGATAATGAAAAACAAATAGGAAAATGATCACTGACAGAGATGTTGGGTACAAAGACATTGCTAATGGCACTGTCGTTGTTGTATAAACATGGTCAATTAATGTGGATGAAGTAGCAGTGACCCTGGTGGGTGACTGAACTACTTGTGTAAGACCTAAGAACGTTATCATGGATCTCCATGACGTGTTGCCAGGTTTCAACAAATCAACATTAAACTCACCGAGTATATGTATATCACCCTTGGAGTTTTGTACTTTGTCAACCATTACAACAAAATCATCTTGCCAGGACACTGTAGCTGCGGGGTTTCTGTAAATAAAACATACGAAGGTAGGGGTTGACTTGGCGTTTGCTTTTATCTCAAACCACAGGCTTTCCACATGGGTGGATTCCATGTCACATCGTCGTGTCACGTTGTTAGCAATAGTATTGTGAACATAAGCACAAATGCCAGTATGACCAGGTGCTGAAGCATCTCGCCTATGAAAGGAGAAATTTTGTATGGTGATAGCTTGGTCACTTATATTCTCTGTCAAAGTACTTTCTGTAAAGCCAAATATATGATATGGGGAGGGTTGGTTGAGTAGTACTGTAACGTCTGCTACTTTACTGCAAAGGTGATATACATTGAGGTGGCCTATTCTAAGCAAATGATCGCTGACACTAGTAAACATGTTAGGTAAATTCGCAACCAAATACTAATTTCAAATATTAGAACAAACTAAATGACAGTTTAAACAACAATAAAAGTGTCACTATGTGGCATGCAGATCAGTGGTCAAAACACAGCACTAAAACATGCGCGAAAGATTAAAAAAGGAAGAAAAAAATAAAAATAAAAATAATAGCGGATCGTAGTTGTAAGTGAACAAAAGTGTGCAGATATAGGTCTCTGCGTTCGCAACGTACCGTTGCTAAAAAAAAAAAAAAACGCCGATGAAGCGTACCAGAGTAATATTATTCTATTTGCTACCGACACAGTCAGTGATAAGAATCACTTTAATAGCGACTACGTTGTGCACTCCTGTTCAATACACAGGCTAACACAGTTTGTAAAGTCACAGAGCGCTGCAATTGTCATAATTATACGCGCATTTCGATGAGAATTGCATGCGGGTGTGTCTATCCACACTGACCACTAAGCCAGTCATCACACACTGATCAGTCATCAGGGGTCAAGTGCTAATCCTGAACCTCTTAGTAACAGGATTATGTTATGTGATTGTATCGCGACTAATCGTCGCACAAAGAGGCGCACGCACTGGGTGTCACTGATTCGTTACGGTCTAGCACACAACAAATACGAAACGTGGTTGAGACTCCGTCGTGACGTCACACATTAGACACGTTAGCTATATCAGAAAAACGTACATGAATTTATATCGTGCAGTAAGTCACCAATTTCTCAGGTACAAATTGAGTTTAAAAATCACTTTGAGTATAGCGTCAATATTGAAGGTTCTACTTCGCAATCAAAACTGCACACATTTCACAGTTACGACAGCAATATAGTTGTGTATTACTAACCAATTGATAATCATGAATTTGAGCATTTGGATGACATCAGTCCTGTATGAATAATCTCATTCTGGCTCAGATATATGACAGGAACAACAGTCCGACCCGGAGCCAGGACAGCCCGTACCGGCACAACCCGAGCGTCTCCCACAACCCTCCCCGGTCAGTGCCATAGAAGGTTGTGGAAAACAATCAAAATACGCACATCAGCAAGAACCATCCAGGCAACGGGTAGGAGTGTGGCGCCCATCAGACATCAATCTTCTTTCATATAATGAGAATTACTTATTAGTTTACACGCGGTGTACACTGTCTAGCAGTGAGAAGAAGTTGCGCAATTTGCGTCACTAATTCAATGGGAATCTGGTTCTGGTTGTCACGACTAGCAGCGGGGGCCCAGACATTAGCAGATGAGGTCTAGGCCGTTCGGGCAGATGAATTCACAAGAGGCGGAAAGTCAGTTGTCTGGAACATCGGTGACTGCTGTTCCGCCTGGCCTCGTGGGTTCGGGGACGAAAGGTCGACAGGCTGCTGGCCGAGTTTCGGCGGCACTGGCTGAAGAGACCGAGTCAACTCTGAGTTGTTAACCTGAGCGGGTCGCACCCCGTGGCCCTTACGTGCCAGGCGGGCCGGGCGCCCTCCAGTCATGTCAGAGCCATGGGGTTTGCGTGCCAGGTAACCGGGCGCAGAGTTCAAGTTGGCATGATCTCGTGGAGCTACGTAGGGCCGGTATTCACCGTAGCGAATATTGAGGGCCAGACGTTTTGTGCCTTCAGCGCTGGGGTGCATTCTGTCACCGTCCCGGTAGAGGGCCTGGCGGGGGCGTGGTTCTTGGTCAGAAAGGTGGCGGTGTGGTCCACGATGGCGATATCAGCCTTCCTGCAGGCCGCGTGGAGGTTGTCATTGGATTTAGCGGCGGCTGCAAAGAGGGGGTGGCGTTGACCAAAGGGCGGCATGATGGTGGACGCCTGTAGAGTGGCCTGCGGGAACTTCGTGGCCAGCAGATCGATGAGCTGCAGCCACTGACGTGTTGCATGCGACCGGAACATTCAAGTTGCGGCAGCTGTTAATTCCGACATGAAAGGTGACGTGGTGTACATGTCGGACAGGCTGGCGGGTGTCAAGCCACTTGATGAGGTCGCTGACGGACAGACCTGACACCGCCATGTTCTGAACTGTAAAGTCCGGAGCTGACATTTTCCGGTCATCAATGAACCTGATGACTGAGTCGCCGAGGAGTAGAGCGTGCGACTGCCGGTTCACCTTTGATTTGCACACCTTTTCATAAGGTGTCGACAGCTTGGTGTTCACGGCGCTGATCGAACCGGGAGTAGAGCTGTCAGATTTGTGGTCAGTGTCACGCGCGGCCTTGCTGTCACTTAGCTGTGTGTCAAGGGGAGCGAAGCGGTTGTGGGTTTCGATGCTGAACGCTGAGTGGCGAGGTACATAATTATGAAGCTGTTTAGTGTGCAGGGGGCTCACAGACTGGCGAGAATCAGGGCCTTGGGTGTTCACTGAGTGGAAGCCGGGGACGGGGTGCCCGGGGGAGGGGGGAGGGGCGACGTGGAAGCTATGGCTGGTTTCACTGTTTCTTGAGAGAGATAGAGAGAGAGAGAGAGAGAGAGAGAGAGAGAGAGAGAGAGAGAGAGAGAGAGAGAGAGAGAGAGAGAGAGAGAGAGAGAGAGTGAGAGTGAGAGTTCTTGCGTGTGTTTATATGTGTGTTTGGTTAGTCAGGAGGAAGTAAAACGTCTAGATTGACGTTTATGCTTACAGTTTTACGTTCAATTGACTAGGTGTAGTTTTAACAGTGTGCAATGTATATGTATGTGTTTATTATGTAGTTGTTTTTCATGTACCGTGTGTAATGCATATTAGCCAGACGTGGGTCGGGACTGTGCTTCGCCTGACGCGGGCGTTGGTTGAAGGCTCCGGACATACATCACGATACCAGGGCCTTTAATCCAATGTTTGAGCCGGCCGCAGCGGGGTCTGACCAACCTCTGATTTACGTACCTCCGTGTGTATGCGTCTTGCATGCGTGCGTGTGTGTATGTGTGTGTGTGTGTGTGTGTGTGTGTGTGTGTGTGTGTGTGTGTGTGTGTGCAAGCGCGTGTGCGTGTGTGTATGCGCATGTGTTTCATGTAGTTTGTAGCAAGGACAAAAATAAAAAAGTTCTGCGCACCTATTCTTTTATCCTTGGAAAATAAAGTTTCATTTCATTTCATCTCATCTCATCTCATCTCATCTCTCTCTCTCTCTCTCTCTCTCTCTCTCTCTCTCTCTCTCTCTCTCTCTCTCTCTCTCTCTCTCTCTCTCTCTCTCTCTCTCTCTCTCTCCCTCACTCTCTCTCTCTCTCTCTCTCTCTCTCTCTCTCTCTCTCTCTCTCTCTCTCTCTCTCTCTCTCTCTCTCTCTCTCTCTCTCTCTCTCTCTCTCTCTAGTCTGCATTCTCTTCTGACATTTATATTTATGAACGCATGTAATATACCGCTGGCATTCCAGCAAACCGCATTATGTAATATCCATGACCCCATGAACTCGGCTGGCCAGACGGGATGCCGTCGATAGACCCAGCAGCGTGGACCGCGTCGACCCGCGCGCGCGATGATTGCGGGATCGCTATACATTACTTTAACTGAAGACTATAGCATCTAGCTGTGCGCGGTTTAGTGGCGCGGGGAGGCCGCTATCGCGTGTGTGTGCGGGTGTGTCTTTATCTGTGTGTGAGTGTGCAAGTGTATGTGTGTGCACGCGCGCATCCCTACGTGCTTGCACACACACACGCGCGCGTGTGTGTGTGCCAGTGCCGTGTGTGTGTGTGTGTGTGTGTGTGTGTGTGTGTGTGTGTGTGTGTGTGTGTGTGTGTGTGTGTATGCCTGTTGTATGTTTGTTTGAGTGAGTCGTGTTGATTTTTATGATGAGAACAATAGCGGTTTTATGTACAAAATCCTTTATACTTTTTTATATTTGCTGTAGTATAGTTTTAAGTGATATGATGTATGTGTACATGATATACTGATGTGTGTGTGTGTGTGTGTGTGTGTGTGTGTGTGTGTGTGTGTGTGTGTGTGTGTGTCAGTGTGTGTGTGTGTGTGTGGAGGGTTGTGCAGGCTTGCCTTGGCGCCTGTACGGGCTACAAGCTAATCCGGCACAAACCTGTGCACGCGGCAATTGCACACGGGCGCGTGTGTGTGTGTGTGTAAGAGAGTGATTTCATGTACGTTATTTTGTTTTGTAGTGTGTAGCAAGGACAAGAATGAAAACAGGTCTGCGCACCTATTCTTTTATCCTTGGAAAATAAAGTTTCATTCATTCATTCATTCATTCATTCTCCGCAAAAACACTTTAGTGACACCTTGTTGGACCAATGTGCAACCAAGTGATGACCAGTTTTAAGTGCTTTTCTAGTCATTCAGCGTTGAGCCATAAAGGTGGTTCCAGCTGCTGTGACTTGTTCTGTACTCAGCAGATAAGTAGCGGAGTGTCAATCACTACCTACATCACTAATAGCCTTGTTTCTTGTCAATCTCTACATACATCACTAATAGCCTTGTTCCTTGTCAATCACTACATACATCACTAATAGCCTTGTTCCTTGTCAATCACTACATACATCACTAATAGCCTTGTTCCTTGTCAATCACTACATACATCACTAATAGCCTTGTTCCTTGTCAATAACTACATACATCACTAATAGCCTTATTCCTTGTCAATCACTACATACATCACTAATAGCCTTATTCCTTGTCAATCATTACATACATCACTAATAGCCATGTTCCTTGTCAATCACCACATATATCACTAACAGCCATGTTCCTTGTCAATCACTACATACATCACTAATAGCCTTGTTCCTTGACAATCACTACATACATCACTAATAGCCTTGTTCCTTGTCAATCACTACATACATCACGAATAGCCATGTTCCTTGTCCATCACTAAATGCATCACTAATAGCCATGTTCCTTGTCAATCACTACATGCATCACTAATAGCCATGTTCCTTGTCAATCACTACATACTTCACTAATAGCCTTGTACCTTTTCCATCACTACATACATCACTAATAGCCTTTTTCCTTTTCCATCACTACATACATCACTAATAGCCATGTTCCTTGTCCATCACTACATACATCACTAATAGCCATGTTCCTTGTCAATCACTACATACATCACTAATAGCCTTGTTCCTTGTCACTCACTACATACATCACTAATAGTCTTGTTCCTTGTCAATCACTACATGCATCACAAATAGCCTTGTTCCTTGTCCATCACTACAAACATCACTAATAGCCTTCTTCCTTGTCCATCTTTATATACATCACTAATAGTCTTGTTCCTTGTCCATCACTACATACATCACTAATAGCCATGTTCCTTGTCCATCACTAAATGCATCACTAATAGCCATGTTCCTTGTCAATCACTACATGCATCACTAATAGCCATGTTCCTTGTCAATCACTACATACATCACTAATAGCCTTGTACCTTTTCCATCACTACATATATCACTAATAGCCTTTTTCCTTGTCCATCACTACATACATCACTAATAGCTAATTTCCTTGTCCATCACTACATACATCACTAATAGCCATGTTCCTTGTCAATCACTACATACATCACTAATAACCTTGTTCCTTGTCAATCACTACATACATCACTAATAGCCTTGTTTCTTGTCAATCACTACATACATCACTAATATCCTTATTCCTTGTCAATCACTACATACATCACTAATAGCCATTTTCATTGCCAAACACTACGTATATCACTAATAGCCTTGTTCCTTGTCAATCACTACATACATCACTAATAGCCTTGTTCCTTGTCAATCACTACATACATTACTAATAGCCTTGTTCCTTGTCAATCACTACATACATCACTAATAGCCTTGTTCCTTGTCGATCACTACGTACATCACTGATAGCCTTGTTCCTTGTCCATCACTACATACATCACTAATAGCCATGTTCCTTGTCCATCTCTACATACATCACTAATAGCCATGTTCCTTGTCAATCACTATAACATCACTAATAGCCTTGTTCTTTGTCAATCACTACATACATCACTAATAGCCTTGTTCCTTGTCAATCACTACATACATCACTAATAGCCTTGTTCCTTGTCAATCACGACATACATCACTAATTGCGATGTTCCTTGTCAATCACTACATACATCACTAATAGCCATGTCCTTGTCAATCACTACATACATCACTAATAGTCTTGTTTCTTGTCAATCACTACATACAACACTAATAGCTTTGTTCCTTGTCAATCACTACATACATCACTAATAGCCTTGTTCCTTGTCAATCACTACATATATCACTAATATCCTTGTTCCTTGTCAATCACTACATACTTCACTCTCTCTCTCTTGGCTTGACTTCGCGAACGAAGATTCTATAGGGCTTGCCCACGTCGTCTGCAGGCTTTTTCGTGGCTGCGGAGGCCAATCGGGACAGGCAGGTTCGACCGCAGTGGCTGCAGGGGGAAGGTCTGGTCAGGGTTCTGAGTTACGACAGCTCTGTTTTTTCTTCTGAGCCGCTTGTCTTTAAGGTTAGCTCTGCGAGAGTCCTCAAAGGAGACGGCTGCCTTGTGAATGGTGGAGCGCCAGGTGTCACGGTCCGCAGCAAGCAAAGACCATTGGCGGTGGTCGATTTGGCAGGCACTAAGTGACTTCTTGAGACCGTCTTTGTATCTCTTCTTTGGTGCCCCTCTGTCTCGGTGTCCAGTGGCGAGCTCGCCGAACAGAGTGATCTTGGGTAGGCGATGATCCTCCATCCTGGAGACGTGCCCCGCCCAGCGAAGCTGTGTCCGCAGCAGCAAAGCCTCGATGCTCACAGTTTCCGCCTGTTCAAGGACCTCGACGTTGGTGACATAGTCACTCCAGTGAATGCTGAGGATGGTACGCAGGCAGCGCTGGTGAAAGCGTTCGAGGAGTCGTAGTTGGCTGCGGTAGAGGGCCCAGGACTCGGAACCGTACACCAGGGTGGTGAGGACGACAGCTCTGTACACGCTGATCTTGGTGCCTTTTTTCAGCTGTTGATTGTGCCACACCCGCTTGAATAGTCGCCCGAAAGCACTGTTCGCTTTTGCCAGCCTGTTGTCCAGCTCCTTGTCCAGCTTGGCGTCTGACGTGATGATGCAGCCAAGGTAGGTAAACTGGTGTACAGACTTCAGTTCGGACTCGCCGATGGTGATGTGGGGAGGGCGATGCTCTTCCTTGGGTGCCGGCTGATGAAGGACCTCTGTCTTTTTCAGACTGACCTCAAGTCCAAAGAGCTGGGCGGCATCTGCGAAGCAGGACGTAATGCGCTGCAAGGCTCTCTCTGTGTGTGCAACGAGGGCAGCGTCATCAGCAAAGAGCAGCTCACGAATCAGTTGGTCTAGGGTTTTCGTGTGGGCCTGCAGTCGTCTGAGGTTGAACAGGCTGCCATCGAGACGATACCTGATGTACACTGCGTCGTCATCGTCGAGGTCCACTGTGGCCTGCTTCAACATCATGCTGAAGAAGATGGTGAAGAGGGTCGGTGCCAGCACGCAGCCTTGCTTTACGCCGTTGCGAATGGGGAATGGTTCTGAGAGGTCACTGTTTAGTCTGACCTGGCCTTGCTGGTCCTCGTGGAGCTGGACGATCATGTTGAGGAACTTTGGGGGACAACCTAGTCGCTCCAGGATCTGCCACATACCTTGCCTGCTCACAGTGTCAAACGCTTTTGTTAGGTCGACAAACGTTACGTACAGCCCTTTGTTCTGCTCGCGGCACTTCTCCTGAAGCTGTCTCAGCACAAAGACCATGTCGGTGGTACTCCTGTTGGCTCTGAAGCCACACTGGCCCTCTGGGAGGTGGTCCTCAGCGATGGCAGGTACCAGCCGATTCAGGAGCAACCTTGCGAGAATTTTCCCGGCAATGGACAGCAGGGTAATTCCACGATAATTAGAGCAGGCAGACTTCTCTCCTTTGTTCTTGTACAGGGTGATGATGACTGCATCACGGAGATCCTTTGGTAGTGTTCCTTTTTCCCAGCAGCAGAGAAAGAGGTCGTGGAGCTTGTTGTGCAGTGCTGGGCCTCCATGTTTCCAGATCTCTGGCGGGATTCCGTCAATGCCTGCTGCTTTGCCACTCTTGAGCTGGTGGATGGCTGTGAGGGTCTCTTCGGCGGTGGGCGGTTCGTCCAATTCAACCTTTAGTAGAAGGTGTGGGATTTGGAGGATGACTGTTTCTTGAACAGTGCGCTCAGCGCCGAAGAGGTCCTGAAAGTATTACGACCAGCGGTTCAAGATGGAGGTATTATCTGTGAGGAGTGCCTGTCCATCAGCGCTTCGCAGGGGACTTTGTACCAGGTGCCTAGGGCCATACACTGCTTTCAGTGCTTCGTAGAAGCCCCTGTAGTCACCGTTGTCAGCACAGAGCTGGGTCCTCTGTGCGAGTCTGGACCACCACTCGTTCTGGAGCTCTCTAAGCTTGAGCTGGAGACTGCTGCAGATGAGGCGGAAGGCAGACTTCTTCACAGGGCAGGAAGGCTGGGCTAGGTGGGCCTGGTGGGCGGCTCTTTTTTTTGCTAGAAGTTCCTGGATCTCTACGTCGTTTTCGTCAAACCAGTCTTTGTTCCTCTTTCTAGCAAAGCCCAAGACTTCCACAGAAGATTTTACAATAGCAGTTTTCAGTTGTTCCCAGAGTGTTTCAGGGGAGGAGTCTGCTGGATCAACTGTGTCTTTGAGCATGCGCTGTAAATCGGCCTGAAGGGCAGCTTTCTTGTCGTCACGCTGAAGGCTGGCAACATCAAGCTTTTTCTTGGGGGGGCCCCATTTCTTGGGTTTCAGCTTGAGGCGGAGCCTTAGTTTGCAGCGAACAAGGCGGTGGTCAGTGTGGCACTCTGCGCTGGGCATCACTCTGGTGAGGAGGACGTCACTGCGGTCCCTCTGACGCACTAGGACATAGTCGATAAGGTGCCAGTGCTTGGAGCGAGGATGCATCCAGGTGGTCTTTCGACTGTCCTTTTGCTGGAAAGTAGTGTTGGTGATGACAAGTTGCTGCTCTGCACAGAGCTCCAACAGTAGGCGACCATTGTCATTGCAGTTCCCAACGCCATGCTTGCCGAGGACTCCTTTCCAGGCTTCTGAGTCTTGGCCCACTCTGGCGTTGAAGTCGCCAAGGATGATGACTTTGTCGTCTGCAGGGGTGCTCTGCAGGAGGCTGCGCAGGTCAGAGTAGAACTTGTCTTTTTCTGCAGGCTCTGCCAGGAGGGTTGGGGAGTACACACTGAGAAGGGTGACGTATTGCTGGTGTCTCAGTGGGAGGCGCATGGACATGATGCGGTCGGAGTGACCCGTTGGTAGGTTTTCCAACTTAGTCGCAATGTGGGTCTTCACCATGAAGCCCACGCCTGAGAGCCGTCTTTCTGATGCAGGCCTGCCTGACCAGTAGAGGGTGTAGCCAGCGCCAAGTTCTTGGAGGCTGCCTTCCTCCGGGAGGCGTACTTCGCTGAGCGCGGCGATGTCGATGTTTAACCTCCGCAATTCATGGGCAATGAGGGCGGAGCGACGTTCAGGGCGTCCGCTGTCTGCTGTGTCGAGCATGGTTCGGATGTTCCAGCATGCTACGTTGAGTCCGGTCGTGGTCGTCATGAGAGTAGATCCATTGTTTTTTCTTGTTTTCTGACCGCATGAGAAGATGCCCGTTGACCGCGGCTAGCCAACTGGGTTACGAGGGGATAAGCTTTGGTTAGGCCACCTTTTCTAGGCCCCTCTCCGTGTGGAGCAAGCAGTGCTGTCCCTAGAGAAGGCTGCTTGGTCGTTCAGGGTGTGCCGAGTGACGTTGTCATCCCCAGGTCAACATCAGGCGACCAATATCCTGAACCGCCTGCATGCAGGTTTGAGACTGCGGCTTCCAGTGACATCTTTCACCTGCCGTTTTGCCCCTTGCCCATCGCTACAGGACTTGGAAAATTCAGTGTCATAGTCCGTGGGCGTTTCCTAAAGCCTGCGCAGTGGAGCTTTTTGGTGGAGTGCAGTGTGCGCAGTACTGGCCCCACCCTTTAAACCCTTGGTTCGTTTGCCATGGCCTAGCAAGCTGGGACGGTGGCATCGAGGTCCTCGGGTCGTAGGTTTTATATCAGACTGTCCTTGCCTTAGTCTCTGGCTCAAAAGCCTTCCCCGGAGACACGGGGGCTTTGATTTCAGGGGTTTCCTCCCTTAGCCTTTCCGCAGCCAAGCGGCCAAGCCTGCAAGGCAGCAGGGGACTCGTGGGGGCCGGGGTCGTCTATGTCCCGTGCAGATGTGAACATCTGCCCACTACCCAGACGGTGACACCAGAGGAGAAAAATCCAACGCCGGAACCCGGTATCGAACCTCGCACCTTTGGCATTGGAGGCAGACGCCTTAACCACTGCGCCACTTCCCCGTCTTCACTAATAGCCTTCTTACCTTGTCAATCACTATATACATTACTAATAGCCATGTTCCTTGCCATTCACAACATACATCACTAATAGCATTGTTCCTTGTCAATCACTACATACATCACTAATAGCCTTGTTCCTTGTCAATCAATACATGCATCACTAAAAGACTTCTTCCTAGTCAATCACTACATGCATCACTAATAGCCTTGTTCCTTGTCAATCACTACATGCATCACTAATAGCCTTTTTTTGTCAATCACTGCATGCATCACTAATAGCGTTGTTGCTTGTCAATCACTCTCTCTCTCTCTTGGCTTGACTTCGCGAACGAAGATTTTATAGGAGTTGCCCACGACGTCTGCAGGCTTGTTCGTGGCTGCGGAGGCCAATCCGAGACAGGCAGGTTCGACCGCAGTGGCTGCAGGGGAAGGTATGGCCAGGGTTCTGAGCTGCGGCATCTCTGTTTTTTCTCCTGAGCCGCTTGTCCTTAAGGCTAGCTCTGTGAGGGTCCTCAAAGGAGACAGCTGCCTTGTAAATGGTGGAGCGCCAGGTGTCACGGTCCGCAGCAAGCGAAGACCACTGGTGGTGGTCGATTTGGCAGGCACTAAGTGACTTCTTGAGACAGTCTTTGTATCTCTTCTTTGGTGCCCCTCTGTCACGGTGTCCAGTAGCAAGCTCGCCGAACAGGGTGATCTTTGGTAGGCGATGATCCTCCATCCTGGAGACATGCCCCGCCCAGCGGAGCTGTGTCCGCAGCAGCAAAGCCTCGATGCTCACAGTTTCAGCCTGTTCAAGGACCTCGACGTTGGTGACATAGTCACTCCAGTGAATGCCCAGGATGGTACGCAGGCAGCGCTGGTGGAAGCGTTCGAGGAGTCGTAGTTGGCTGCGGTAGAGGGCCCAGGACTCGGAACCATACAGCAGGGTGGTGAGGACCACAGCTCTGTACACGCTGATCTTGGTGCCTGTTTTCAGCTGTTGATTGTGCCACACCCGCTTGAAAAGTCGCCCGAAAGTGCTGTTTGCTTTTGCCAGCCTGCTGTCAAGCTCCTTGTCCAGCTTGGCGTCCGACGTGATAATGCAGCCAAGGTAAGTAAACTGGTGCACTGACTTTAGTTCAGACTCGCCAATGGTGATGTGAGGAGGGCGATACACTGTCTTGGGTGCCGGCTGATGGAGGACCTCTGTCTTTTTCAGACTGACCTCGAGTCCAAAGAGCTGGGCAGCATCTGCGAAGCAAGACGTGATGCGCTGCAGGGCTCTCTCTGTGTGTGCAACGAGGGCAGCATCATCAGCAAAAAGCAGCTCACGAATCAGTTGGTCTAGGGTTTTCGTGTGGGCCTGCAGTCGTCTGAGGTTGAACAGGCTGCCATCGAGACGATACCTGATGTACACTGCATCGTCATCATCGAGGTCCACTGTGGCCTGCTTCAACATCATGCTAAAAAAGATGGTGAAGAGGGTCGGTGCCAGCACGCAGCCCTGCTTTACGCCGTTGAGAATAGGGAATGGTTCCGAGAGGTCATTGTTGAGTCTGACCTGGCCTTGCTGGTCCTCGTGTAGCTGGACAATCATGTTGAGGAACTTTGGGGGACAGCCAAGTCGCTCCAGGATCTGCCACATGCCTTGCCTGCTCACAGTGTCGAACGCTTTTGTTAGGTCGACAAATGTTACGTACAGACCTTTGTTCTGCTCGCGGCACTTCTCCTGTAGCTGTCTCAGCACAAAGACCATATCGGTGGTGCTCCTGTTTGCTCTGAAGCCACACTGGCCCTCTGGGAGTTGGTCTTTGGTCTGGGAGTTGTCAATCACTACATGCATCGCTAAAAGCCTTGTTCCTTGTTAATCACTACATACATCACTAATGGCCTTGTTCCCTGTTAATCACTACATACATCACTAATAGCCTTGTTCCTTGTCAATCACTACATACATCACTAATAGCCTTGTTCCTTGTCAATCACTACATGCATCACTAATAGCCTTGCTTCTTGTCAATCACTACATACATCACTTATAGCCTTGGTGCATTCTTGTAACACGACTTGTTCACACTTGGCGTCAGACGAGTCGCAAGGTAAATGCGTCTGTCGGGAGATTAAGCTACGTCTTTAACTGTGCAGTACGTGGGGCTAAGGCGTTTTCCATCGGCCACTATCTGAACTTACACTCTGAGAGGGATACCTACGGCGAGGACCGGCGGATCAGATCACAGGTGAGGCCAGCGGCAGTATATGGTGGTATCTGTGTGAGCCTGAGAGCGGGGTGCGTTATAGCAGATACAGCCGTGTACTGAAGCGCACGGTGGTCAGGCTGACCTGTGTTTAGTCAAAATCCGACATCTAGTGCGCAAAAGCCATCGGGCAGACATCGACCCGATGGCTTTTGCTCACTAGCTTATGCCTCCACTTGCAGTAAAACCATAAAATAGTGTATTATGTTGCATGTTTAACTTACAAACACCAAATCTTTGTTGAACAAATCTTGGTCACAGCTTGCCGCCAGTATCTTAATGGTAAAACCAGTAGGATACCATCGAGATTTTACCATAGAACCGTTGAAAAAAAAATGCTTGTGACGTCATCTTCCTAATGAGCAGTTCACTCATAGTACTTCTAACCACATCTCATTCATCGCTCGTTCATGTAATTTTGGAGTAAGCAACATTTAGTTTTCACTCTTGACTTAGTTTGATTTATTTAAGCCACGCCCTATACCACAATGGCTGCCTCCAGCAGCCAAAAGAAGAAAATAAGGAATGTCATGTGCGAAAAGACAAAGACAAAGAAAAGGAAACCAAGCAAAAGGCCAACGGGGGCCGACGTCGGCCCGATTGCCTTCGCACACTGGGAAACTGATAAGCTTCTGTTATGTCTCCGACAAAACTTGGAGATACTCTGATCACAGAAATTATATGAAAGACGGTAAATATGGAACACTGTTACGTTTTTGGTTGCGTTATTCTCTTTAGAGTATGTGTGTGTTGGTCATAGAAAAGATCCGACATTCAACCGAGTTATTTTGGATAAGAATCACGTACCTTTTTATTGTGATTCGTTTTGTTTTGCAAGGAGAATTGCAATCGATTTTTGTTGTTAGCTAGAATGACGCATATTTTCGCTACATTGTACCAACGTGTGACCTACTTTAGACTTGAAAAGTTCGGGCAGGGTCCCGACCGTTCTAGTGACCTCACATATGCCGACAAAGTTTTGTAGTAAACATGTTGTTGGCTACATTTTGCAACATTTGCTCATGCACGGAATTTACGGAATGCGCCTAGATGCTAGTAGAAGATTGAAGACAGATCTGGCGTCCTCGCTTTCATGAATATTAATGAGTTTTGATTAAGTTTTATTTTCTGATTGGTTGAGTTGTATAGTTTGCGGGATTGTTCTGGAAATCGGTAATAGTATAAAAGGACGTGTTAGGGAATTATGTGTGAGCATTGTTTGGGAGACGCAGTGTATCAGAATTGCGGATGCAATGTATGAGACAGTGTACCAAAGTGAGGATGCAATTTTGGATGCATTGTGCTGAGATAATATCGTGAGAATAAAATAAAGTTGGAACTGTTACTCCAGTGGTGTTTACAACATTGTGCCACGTGTGACGAGTTGCAGCTGAGTGATGTTTCTTCACAAGAACATTACGTGCGTGCGTCTGGTGTGATAGCATCAAACTACGACAACAACTACCACGTTCCAAACACCTAAGGAAAAGTGCCAGTGATTACTAAAAAATAAGAAAAACAGAAATAAATGTAAGATGTGTTTTGTATCAAACAAACATGAGCAAAAACTGAAAGGTCTCTGAAATAAGTGTGTAGAAGAACTTTAAATCAACAAGTGATTTTGTTCCGTATTTCATCCCAGGGCGGGTAAAATGAAACACAACTTCGGGCAATATGGAACACTGTTTTATATTGCCCGCCTGCTGTTTCATATTATCCGCACATCATTTTACGTACATTTCTTTTAAAAAATACCCTGCATGTACCCTTGGCTGACCTGTAGATGCATATGGCAAGTCAAGCACACCATTCAACATTAATAGGAAAAACATACTGGGCTTGATGTTTATATACAATGTTTAATCTTTTAAATTTATATGTGTATTTTCACCAGTTTCATTGAAGTCTTCCCAAGTATTTGTTAAGTGCCACTGTGTAGACAATTATTTTAGATCAAAAGTAAGAAAATAAATTAATGTGTTCAGCAAAAAATAAAAAAATAATAAATAAATAAAATATTTTTTTTAAAATCTCTGTATGATGCAGCTGTTCAATCAGGAATTATTGCACTTTGTTTGTTTACTTTATTGCACTTTGTTTGTTTACTTTATTGCACTTTGTTTGTTTACTTGTTTGTTGTTTTTCTCGGATTGAGAAAAGAAAAGAAAAAAAGAAACTAGCACTAACACAGTTTCATATACTCACTGGCACACGCCTAATAGAGCCACTGAGCACAGCTTTGGTACTGAATCATGTCTGCTTCTGTGCTCGTAAAATACAACCATGAGCTTTTGTCCTTTACTGTGCAGTTACTGCCCCGCTTCTGTCTTCCTTTATTTTTGTTGCTTGTGACTACGGTGCTGTTCTTCTTGCTGGTGACTACGGTGCTGTTCTTCTTGCTGGTGACTACGGTGCTGTTCTACTTGCTGGTGACTACGGTGCTGTTCTACTTGCTGGTGACTACGGTACTGTTCTTCTTGCTGGTGACTACGGTGCTGTTCTTCTTGCTGGTGACTACGGTGCTGTTCTTCTTGCTGGTGACTACGGTGCTGTTCTTCTTGCTTTTGACTACGGTGCTGTTCTTCTTGCTGGTGACTACGGTGCTGTTCTTCTTGCTGGTGACTACGGTGCTGTTCGTTTTGCTGGTGACTACGGTGCTGTTCTTTTTTGCTGGTGACTACGGTGCTGTTCTTTTTGCTGGTGACTACGGTGCTGTTCTTCTTGCTAAGCAGCTTCTTGTTGTAGAGAGTTGATGTCAGAAATTCTCACTCCAGCTTGTTTGACTGTCCTTTTACAAGAGTAGGTTTGAAGTTTGGCAACGGCGATATATCTTTAATGCACATATAGGCTGAATGTGAAATCTCATCCTTGCTCTGACGAGTTGTTTTGCAGAAGATACTGGTGAGGCCCCGTGTTTATTCACGCGCCGATGCCCGTGAACCAGGTTGCGTTGTGGGCGCCTCGGGAGAGGCAACTTTTAAGGGAGTTAACCCCAAAGGAAAATCCGGAGTGGAGCACCTAAGGAGTCACGAGCCAGTTCAGGCATGGTCCAACAGCTGACCAGATACCAGATATACCGCTTCTTTCCGTTCCTCTGGACCACACCAGCAAAGCCGAGCGTGGGATCCTGCAGCTTGGGTGGCTCGGGATCTCCGTATCACCAGCCCAGGTCTGCGCCTTGCAGAGGTCACTCAAGAGCCGCTTCACCGGTTCGGCACAACACGGGGATCCATATATTACCAGCCCAGCCCTGCGCTCTGCAGAGGGTTGGTTTAAACGTTTATCGGAACATTGAAGGCTATGCTGAAGAAACTGTGTGCTGAGCAGCCAAGGTTGTGGCATATGTAGATCAATGCTTTGCTTTTCGCATAGCATGAAGTTCCCCAGGATTCGACAGGTTCTCCCCTTTTGAATTACTGTACGGCAGGAGTGTAAGGGGACCCATGCACATCCTGAAGGAGCTGTGGATCAAGAACATCGACGCGCCTGTGATGAAGATCAGCTACCAGTATGTCTTCGACCTGAGAGAGAAGCTGGAGGATACCCTCAGGATGGCTCGAGAAGAACTGGAGAATGAGCAGAGCAAGGGGAAGCATAAATATGACCGGAAACCAAACCTCGACCTTTCAAGTGCTAGTTCTTCTCCCCACCGACAACAACAAGCTCCTGATGCAGTAGAAGGGACCGTACCTTGACACAGTGGTTGGCATCAACGACTACAGAGTCAAGGCCAACAACATGATGAAGAATTACCAAGCAAATCTGCTGAAGAAGTACGTTGAGAGAGGTCGTCAGGACAAACCACAACAAGCGGCGTCGGTGCGTCTGACTGCTGACGAGAACCTGTTCGACTTTAATGAACTTCGTCCATCTTCATGAGATCCTGCCAGTGCGGGTTTGACGTACCGCCTCATGCGATCCTGCCAGTGCGGGTCTGACGTACTGCCTCATGCGATCCTGCCAGTGCGGGTTTGACGTACCGCCTCATGCGATCCTGCCAGTGCGGGTTTGACGTACCGCCTCATGAGATCCTGCCAGTGCAAGTCTGACGTACCGCCTCATGCGATCCTGCCAGTGCGGGTTTGACGTACCGCCTCATGAGATCCTGCCAGTGCGAGTCTGACGTACCGCCTCATGCGATCCTGCCAGTGCGGGTTTGACGTACCGCCTCATGCGATCCTGCCAGTGCGGGTTTGACGTACCGCCTCATGAGATCCTGCCAGTGCGAGTCTGACGTACCGCCTCATGCGATCCTGCCAGTGCGGGTTTGACGTACCGCCTCATGAGATCCTGCCAGTGCGAGTCTGACGTACCGCCTCATGCGATCCTGCCAGTGCGGGTTTGACGTACCGCCTCATGCGATCCTGCCAGTGCGAGTCTGACGTACCGCCTCATGCGATCCTGCCAGTGCGGGTTTGACGTACCGCCTCATGCGATCCTGCCAGTGCGGGTCTGACGTACCGCCTCATGCGATCCTGCCAGTGCGGGTTTGACGTCCCGCCTCATGCGATCCTGCCAGTGCGAGTCTGACGTACCGCCTCATGAGATCCTGCCAGTACGGGTTTGACGTACCGCCTCATGCGATCCTGCCAGTGCGGGTCTGACGTACCGCCTCATGCGATCCTGCCAGTGCGGGTTTGACGTACCGCCTCATGCGATCCTGCCAGTGCGAGTCTGACGTACCGCCTCATGCGATCCTGCCAGTGCGGGTTTGACGTACCGCCTCATGCGATCCTGCCAGTGCGAGTCTGACGTACCGCCTCATGCGATCCTGCCAGTGCGAGTCTGACGTACCGCCTCATGCGATCCTGCCAGTGTGGGTTTGACGTACCGCCTCATGCGATCCTGCCAGTGCGGGTTTGACGTACCGCCTCATGCGATCCTGCCAGTGCGAGTCTGACGTACCGCCTCATGAGATCCTGCCAGTGCGGGTTTGACGTACCGCCTCATGCGATCCTGCCAGTGCGGGTCTGACGTACCGCCTCATGCGATCCTGCCAGTGCGGGTTTGACGTACCGCCTCATGCGATCCTGCCAGTGCGAGTCTGACGTACCGCCTCATGCGATCCTGCCAGTGCGAGTCTGACGTACCGCCTCATGCGATCCTGCCAGTGCGGGTTTGACGTACCGCCTCATGCGATCCTGCCAGTGCGGGTTTGACGTACCGCCTCATGAGATCCTGCCAGTGCGAGTCTGACGTACCGCCTCATGCGATCCTGCCAGTGCGGGTTTGACGTACCGCCTCATGAGATCCTGCCAGTGCGAGTCTGACGTACCGCCTCATGCGATCCTGCCAGTGCGGGTTTGACGTACCGCCTCATGCGATCCTGCCAGTGCGAGTCTGACGTACCGCCTCATGCGATCCTGCCAGTGCGGGTTTGACGTACCGCCTCATGCGATCCTGCCAGTGCGGGTCTGACGTACCGCCTCATGCGATCCTGCCAGTGCGGGTTTGACGTACCGCCTCATGCGATCCTGCCAGTGCGAGTCTGACGTACCGCCTCATGAGATCCTGCCAGTACGGGTTTGACGTACCGCCTCATGCGATCCTGCCAGTGCGGGTCTGACGTACCGCCTCATGCGATCCTGCCAGTGCGGGTTTGACGTACCGCCTCATGCGAACCTGCCAGTGCGAGTCTGACGTACCGCCTCATGCGATCCTGCCAGTGCGGGTTTGACGTACCGCCTCATGCGATCCTGCCAGTGCGAGTCTGACGTACCGCCTCATGCGATCCTGCCAGTGCGAGTCTGACGTACCGCCTCATGCGATCCTGCCAGTGCGGGTTTGACGTACCGCCTCATGCGATCCTGCCAGTGCGGGTTTGACGTACCGCCTCATGCGATCCTGCCAGTGCGAGTCTGACGTACCGCCTCATGAGATCCTGCCAGTGCGGGTTTGACGTACCGCCTCATGCGATCCTGCCAGTGCGGGTCTGACGTACCGCCTCATGCGATCCTGCCAGTGCGGGTTTGACGTACCGCCTCATGCGATCCTGCCAGTGCGAGTCTGACGTACCGCCTCATGCGATCCTGCCAGTGCGAGTCTGACGTACCGCCTCATGCGATCCTGCCAGTGCGGGTTTGACGTACCGCCTCATGCGATCCTGCCAGTGCGGGTCTGACGTACCGCCTCATGCGATCCTGCCAGTGCGGGTCTGACGTACCGCCTCATGCGATCCTGCCAGTGCGGGTCTGACGTACCGCCTCATGCGATCCTGCCAGTGCGGGTCTGACGTACCGCCTCATGCGATCCTGCCAGTGTGGGTCTGACGTACCGCCTCATGCGATCCTGCCAGTGCAGGTCTGACGTACCGCCTCATGCGATCCTGCCAGTGCGGGTCTGACGTACCGCCTCATGCGATCCTGCCAGTGCGGGTCTGACGTACCGCCTCATGCGATCCTGCCAGTGCGGGTTTGACGTACCGCCTCATGCGATCCTGCCAGTGCGAGTCTGACGTACCGCCTCATGAGATCCTGCCAGTACGGGTTTGACGTACCGCCTCATGCGATCCTGCCAGTGCGGGTCTGACGTACCGCCTCATGCGATCCTGCCAGTGCGGGTTTGACGTACCGCCTCATGCGATCCTGCCAGTGCGAGTCTGACGTACCGCCTCATGAGATCCTGCCAGTGCGGGTTTGACGTACCGCCTCATGCGATCCTGCCAGTGCGGGTCTGACGTACCGCCTCATGCGATCCTGCCAGTGCGGGTTTGACGTACCGCCTCATGCGATCCTGCCAGTGTGGGTCTGACGTACCGCCTCATGCGATCCTGCCAGTGCAGGTCTGACGTACCGCCTCATGCGATCCTGCCAGTGCGGGTCTGACGTACCGCCTCATGCGATCCTGCCAGTGCGAGTCTGACGTACCGCCTCATGCGATCCTGCCAGTGCGGGTTTGACGTACCGCCTCATGCGATCCTGCCAGTGCGAGTCTGACGTACCGCCTCATGCGATCCTGCCAGTGCGAGTCTGACGTACCGCCTCATGCGATCCTGCCAGTGCGAGTTTGACGTACCGCCTCATGAGATCCTGCCAGTGCGAGTCTGACGTACCGCCTCATGCGATCCTGCCAGTGCGGGTCTGACGTACCGCCTCATGCGATCCTGCCAGTGCGAGTCTGACGTACCGCCTCATGCGATCCTGCCAGTGCGAGTCTGACGTACCGCCTCATGCGATCCTGCCAGTGCGGGTCTGACGTACCGCCTCATGCGATCCTGCCAGTGCGGGTTTGACGTACCGCCTCATGCGATCCTGCCAGTGCGGGTTTGACGTACCGCCTCATGCGATCCTGCCAGTGCGGGTTTGACGTACCGCCTCATGAGATCCTGCCAGTGCGAGTCTGACGTACCGCCTCATGCGATCCTGCCAGTGCGGGTTTGACGTACCGCCTCATGAGATCCTGCCAGTGCGAGTCTGACGTACCGCCTCATGCGATCCTGCCAGTGCGGGTTTGACGTACCGCCTCATGAGATCCTGCCAGTGCGAGTCTGACGTACCGCCTCATGCGATCCTGCCAGTGCGGGTTTGACGTACCGCCTCATGCGATCCTGCCAGTGCGAGTGTGACGTACCGCCTCATGCGATCCTGCCAGTGCGGGTTTGACGTACCGCCTCATGCGATCCTGCCAGTGCGAGTCTGACGTACCGCCTCATGCGATCCTGCCAGTGCGGGTTTGACATACCGCCTCATGCGATCCTGCCAGTGCGGGTTTGACGTACCGCCTCATGCGATCCTGCCAGTGCGGGTTTGACGTACCGCCTCATGAGATCCTGCCAGTGCGAGTCTGACGTACCGCCTCATGCGATCCTGCCAGTGCGAGTCTGACGTACCGCCTCATGCGATCCTGCCAGTGCGGGTTTGACGTACCGCCTCATGCGATCCTGCCAGTGCGAGTCTGACGTACCGCCTCATGCGATCCTGCCAGTGCGGGTTTGACGTACCACCTCATGCGATCCTGCCAGTGCGGGTTTGACGTACCGCCTCATGCGATCCTGCCAGTGCGAGTCTGACGTACCGCCTCATGCGATCCTGCCAGTGCGGGTTTGACGTACCGCCTCATGCGATCCTGCCAGTGCGGGTTTGACGTACCGCCTCATGCGATCCTGCCAGTGCGAGTCTGACGTACCGCCTCATGCGATCCTGCCAGTGCGGGTTTGACGTACCGCCTCATGAGATCCTGCCAGTGCGAGTCTGACGTACCGCCTCATGAGATCCTGCCAGTGCGGGTCTGACGTACCGCCTCATGCGATCCTGCCAGTGCGGGTCTGACGTACCGCCTCATGCGATCCTGCCAGTGCGGGTCTGACGTACCGCCTCATGAGATCCTGCCAGTGCGAGTCTGACGTACCGCCTCATGCGATCCTGCCAGTGCGGGTCTGACGTACCGCCTCATGCGATCCTGCCAGTGCGGGTTTGACGTACCGCCTCATGCGATCCTGCCAGTGCGGGTCTGACGTACCGCCTCATGCGATCCTGCCAGTGCGAGTCTGACGTACCGCCTCATGCGATCCTGCCAGTGCGAGTTTGACGTACCGCCTCATGAGATCCTGCCAGTGCGAGTCTGACGTACCGCCTCATGCGATCCTGCCAGTGCGGGTCTGACGTACCGCCTCATGCGATCCTGCCAGTGCGAGTCTGACGTACCGCCTCATGCGATCCTGCCAGTGCGAGTCTGACGTACCGCCTCATGCGATCCTGCCAGTGCGGGTCTGACGTACCGCCTCATGCGATCCTGCCAGTGCGGGTTTGACGTACCGCCTCATGCGATCCTGCCAGTGCGGGTTTGACGTACCGCCTCATGCGATCCTGCCAGTGCGGGTTTGACGTACCGCCTCATGCGATGCTGCCAGTGCGAGTCTGACGTACCGCCTCATGCGATCCTGCCAGTGCAAGTCTGACGTACCGCCTCATGCGATCCTGCCAGTGCGGGTTTGACGTACCGCCTCATGCGATCCTGCCAGTGCGGGTCTGACGTACCGCCTCATGAGATCCTGCCAGTGCGAGTCTGACGTACCGCCTCATGCGATCCTGCCAGTGCGGGTTTGACGTACCGCCTCATGCGATCCTGCCAGTGCGAGTCTGACGTACCGCCTCATGCGATCCTGCCAGTGCGGGTCTGACGTACCGCCTCATGCGATCCTGCCAGTGCGGGTCTGACGTACCGCCTCATGCGATCCTGCCAGTGCGAGTCTGACATACCGCCTCATACGATCCTGCCAGTGCGGGTTTGACGTACCGCCTCAGGCGATCCTGCCAGTGCGGGTTTGACGTACCGCCTCATGCGATCCTGCCAGTGCGGGTTTGACGTACCGCCTCATGAGATCCTGCCAGTGCGAGTCTGACGTACCGCCTCATGCGATCCTGCCAGTGCGGGTTTGACGTACCGCCTCATGCGATCCTGCCAGTGCGAGTCTGACGTACCGCCTCATGCGATCCTGCCAGTGCGGGTTTGACGTACCGCCTCATGCGATCCTGCCAGTGCGAGTCTGACGTACCGCCTCATGCGATCCTGCCAGTGCGGGTTTGACGTACTGCCTCATGCGATCCTGCCAGTGCGGGTTTGACGTACCGCCTCATGCGATCCTGCCAGTGCGAGTCTGACGTACCGCCTGATGCGATCCTGCCAGTGCGGGTTTGACGTACCGCCTCATGCGATCCTGCCAGTGCGGGTTTGACGTACCGCCTCATGCGATCCTGCCAGTGCGAGTCTGACGTACCGCCTCATGCGATCCTGCCAGTGCGGGTTTGACGTACCGCCTCATGCGATCCTGCCAGTGCGAGTCTGACGTACCGCCTCATGCGATCCTGCCAGTGCGGGTTTGACGTACTGCCTCATGCGATCCTGCCAGTGCGAGTCTGACGTACCGCCTCATGCGATCCTGCCAGTGCGAGTCTGACGTACCGCCTCATGCGATCCTGCCAGTGCGGGTTTGACGTACCGCCTCATGCGATCCTGCCAGTGCGGGTCTGACGTACCGCCTCATGAGATCCTGCCAGTGCGAGTCTGACGTACCGCCTCATGCGATCCTGCCAGTGCGGGTCTGACGTACCGCCTCATGCGATCCTGCCAGTGCGGGTCCGACGTACCGCCTCATGCGATCCTGCCAGTGCGACTCTGACGTACCGCCTCATACGATCCTGCCAGTGCGGGTCTGACGTACCGCCTCATGCGATCCTGCCAGTGCGAGTCTGACGTACCGCCTCATGAGATCCTGCCAGTGCGAGTCTGACGTACCGCCTCATGAGATCCTGCCAGTGCGGGTCTGACGAACCGCCTCATGCGATCCTGCCAGTGCGGGTCTGACGTACCGCCTCATGCGATCCTGCCAGTGCGGGTTTGACGTACTGCCTCATGAGATCCTGCCAGTGCGAGTCTGACGTACCGCCTCATGCGATCCTGCCAGTGCGGGTTTGACATACCGCCTCATGAGATCCTGCCAGTGCGAGTCTGACGTACCGCCTCATGAGATCCTGCCAGTGCGGGTCTGACGTACCGCCTCATGCGATCCTGCCAGTGCGGGTCTGACGTACCGCCTCATGCGATCCTGCCAGTGCGGGTCTGACGTACCGCCTCATGAGATCCTGCCAGTGCGAGTCTCACGTACCGCCTCATGCGATCCTGCCAGTGCGGGTCTGACGTACCGCCTCATGCGATCCTGCCAGTGCGGGTTTGACGTACCGCCTCATGCGATCCTGCCAGTGCGGGTCTGACGTACCGCCTCATGCGATCCTGCCAGTGCGAGTCTGACGTACCGCCTCATGCGATCCTGCCAGTGCTGATTTGACGTACCGCCTCATGCGATCCTGCCAGTGCGAGTCTGACGTACCGCCTCATGCGATCCTGCCAGTGCGGGTCTGACGTACCGCCTCATACGATCCTGCCAGTGCGGGTTTGATGTACCGCCTCATGCGATCCTGCCAGTGCAGGTCTGACGTACCGCCTTATGCGATCCTGCCAGTGCGGGTTTGACGTACCGCCTCATGCGATCCTGCCAGTGCGGGTCTGACGTACCGCCTCATGCGATCCTGCCAGTGCGGGTTTGACGTACCGCCTCATGCGATCCTGCCAGTGCGAGTCTGACGTACCGCCTCATGCGATCCTGCCAGTGCGGGTTTGACGTACCGCCTCATGCGATCCTGCCAGTGCGGGTCTGACGTACCGCCTCATGCGATCCTGCCAGTGCGAGTCTGACGTACCGCCACATACGATCCTGCCAGTGCGGGTTTGACGTACCGCCTCAGGCGATCCTGCCAGTGCGGGTTTGACGTACCGCCTCATGCGATCCTGCCAGTGCGGGTTTGACGTACCGCCTCATGAGATCCTGCCAGTGCGAGTCTGACGTACCGCCTCATGCGATCCTGCCAGTGCGGGTTTGACGTACCGCCTCATGCGATCCTGCCAGTGCGAGTCTGACGTACCGCCTCATGCGATCCTGCCAGTGCGGGTTTGATGTACCGCCTCATGCGATCCTGCCAGTGCGAGTCTGACGTACCGCCTCATGCGATCCTGCCAGTGCGGGTTTGACGTACCGCCTCATGCGATCCTGCCAGTGCGAGTCTGACGTACCGCCTCATGTGATCCTGCCAGTGCGGGTCTGACGTACCGCCTCATGCGATCCTGCCAGTGCGAGTCTGACGTACCGCCTCATGAGATCCTGCCAGTGCGAGTCTGACGTACCGCCTCATGAGATCCTGCCAGTGCGGGTCTGACGAACCGCCTCATGCGATCATGCCAGTGCGGGTCTGACGTACCGCCTCATGCGATCCTGCCAGTGCGGGTTTGACGTACTGCCTCATGAGATCCTGCCAGTGCGAGTCTGACGTACCGCCTCATGCGATCCTGCCAGTGCGGGTTTGACATACCGCCTCATGAGATCCTGCCAGTGCGAGTCTGACGTACCGCCTCATGAGATCCTGCCAGTGCGAGTCTGACGTACCGCCTCATGCGATCCTGCCAGTGCTGGTTTGACGTACCGCCTCATGCGATCCTGCCAGTGCGAGTCTGACGTACCGCCTCATGCGATCCTGCCAGTGCGGGTCTGACGTACCGCCTCATGCGATCCTGCCAGTGCGGGTTTGACGTACCGCCTCATGCGATCCTGCCAGTGCAGGTCTGACGTACCGCCTTATGCGATCCTGCCAGTGCGGGTTTGACGTACCGCCTCATGCGATCCTGCCAGTGCGGGTCTGACGTACCGCCTCATGCGATCCTGCCAGTGCGTGTTTGACGTACCACCTCATGCGATCCTGCCAGTGCGAGTCTGACGTACCGCCTCATGCGATCCTGCCAGTGCGAGTCTGACGTACCGCCTCATGCGATCCTGCCAGTGCGGGTTTGACGTACCGCCTCATGCGATCCTGCCAGTGCGGGTTTGACGTACCGCCTCATGCGATCCTGCCAGTGCGGGTCTGACGTACCGCCTCATGAGATCCTGCCAGTGCGAGTCTGACGTACCGCCTCATGCGATCCTGCCAGTGCGGGTCTGATGTACCGCCTCATGCGATCCTGCCAGTGCGGGTTTGACGTACCGCCTCATGCGATCCTGCCAGTGCGAGTCTGACGTACCGCCTCATGCGATCCTGCCAGTGCGGGTTTGACGTACCGCCTCATGCGATCCTGCCAGTGCGAGTCTGACGTACCGCCTCATGCGATCCTGCCAGTGCGGGTTTGACGTACCGCCTCATGCGATCCTGCCAGTGCGGGTTTGACGTACCGCCTCATGAGATCCTGCCAGTGCGGGTTTGACGTACCGCCTCATGCGATCCTGCCAGTGCGAGTCTGACGTACCGCCTCATGCGATCCTGCCAGTGCGGGTTTGACGTACCGCCTCATGCGATCCTGCCAGTGCGAGTCTGACGTACCGCCTCATGCGATCCTGCCAGTGCGGGTTTGACGTACCGCCTCATGCGATCCTGCCAGTGCGGGTTTGACGTACCGCCTCATGCGATCCTGCCAGTGCGAGTCTGACGTACCGCCTCATGCGATCCTGCCAGTGCGGGTTTGATGTACCGCCTCATGCGATCCTGCCAGTGCGGGTTTGACGTACCGCCTCATGCGATCCTGCCAGTGCGAGTCTGACGTACCGCCTCATGCGATCCTGCCAGTGCGGGTTTGACGTACCGCCTCATGCGATCCTGCCAGTGCGAGTCTGACGTACCGCCTCATGCGATCCTGCCAGTGCGGGTTTGATGTACCGCCTCATGCGATCCTGCCAGTGCGGGTCTGACGTACCGCCTCATGCGATCCTGCCAGTGCGGGTCTGACGTACCGCCTCATGCGATTCTGCCAGTGCGGGTCTGACGTACCGCCTCATGCGATCCTGCCAGTGCGGGTTTGACGTACCGCCTCATGCGATCCTGCCAGTGCGAGTCTGACGTACCGCCTCATGCGATCCTGCCAGTGCGAGTCTGACGTACCGCCTCATGCGATCCTGCCAGTTCGAGTTTGACGTACCGCCTCATGCGATCCTGCCAGTGCGGGTCTGACGTACCGCCTCATGCGATCCTGCCAGTGCGGGTCTGACGTACCGCCTCATGCGATCCTGCCAGTGCGGGTTTGACGTACCGCCTCATGCGATCCTGCCAGTGCGAGTCTGACGTACCGCCTCATGCGATCCTGCCAGTGCGGGATTGACGTACCGCCTCATGCGATCCTGCCAGTGCGGGTTTGACGTACCGCCTCATGCGATCCTGCCAGTGCGAGTCTGACGTACCGCCTCATGCGATCCTGCCAGTGCGGGTTTGACGTACCGCCTCATGCGATCCTGCCAGTGCGGGTTTGACGTACCGCCTCATGCGATCCTGCCAGTGCGAGTCTGACGTACCGCCTCATGCGATCCTGCCATTGCGGGTTTGACGTACCGCCTCATGCGATCCTGCCAGTGCGAGTCTGACGTACCGCCTCATGTGATCCTGCCAGTGCGGGTTTGATGTACCGCCTCATGCGATCCTGCCAGTGCGGGTCTGACGTACCGCCTCATGCGATCCTGCCAGTGCGGGTCTGACGTACCGCCTCATGCGATTCTGCCAGTGCGGGTCTGACGTACCGCCTCATGCGATCCTGCCAGTGCGAGTTTGACGTACCGCCTCATGCGATCCTGCCAGTGCGAGTCTGACGTACCGCCTCATGCGATCCTGCCAGTGCGGGTCTGACGTACCGCCTCATGCGATCCTGCCAGTGCGAGTCTGACGTACCGCCTCATGCTATCCTGCCAGTGCGAGTCTGACGTACCGCCTCATGCGATCCTGCCAGTGCGGGTTTGACGTACCGCCTCATGCGATCCTGCCAGTGCGGGTCTGACGTACCGCCTCATGCGATCCTGCCAGTGCGGGTCTGACGTACCGCCTCATGCGATCCTGCCAGTGCGGGTCTGACGTACCGCCTCATGCAATCCTGCCAGTGCGAGTTTGATGTACCGCCTCATGCGATCCTGCCAGTGCGAGTCTGACGTACCGCCTCATGCGATCCTGCCAGTGCGGGTCTGACGTACCGCCTCATGCGATCCTGCCAGTGCGAGTCTGACGTACCGCCTCATGCGATCCTGCCAGTGCGAGTCTGACGTACCGCCTCATGCGATCCTGCCAGTGCGAGTCTGACGTACCGCCTCATGCGATCCTGCCAGTGCGGGTCTGACGTACCGCCTCATGCGATCCTGCCAGTGTGGGTCTGACGTACCGCCTCATGCGATCCTGCCAGTGCGGGTCTGACGTACCGCCTCATGCGATCCTGCCAGTGCGGGTCTGACATACCGCCTCATGCGATCCTGCCAGTGCGAGTCTGACGTACCGCCTCATGCGATCCTGCCAGTGCGGGTCTGACGTACCGCCTCATGCAATCCTGCCAGTGCGGGTCTGACGTACTGCCTCATGCGATCCTGCCAGTGCGGGTCTGACGTACCGCCTCATGCGATCCTGCCAGTGCGAGTCTGACGTACCGCCTCATGCGATCCTGCCAGTGCGGGTTTGACGTACCTCCTCATGCGATCCTGCCAGTGCGAGTCTGACGTACCGCCTCATGCGATCCTGCCAGTGCGAGTCTGACGTACCACCTCATGCGATCCTGCCAGTGCGGATCTGACGTACCGCCTCATGCGATCCTGCCAGTGCGGGTCTGACGTACCGCCTCATGCGATCCTGCCAGTGCGGGTCTGACGTACCGCCTCATGCGATCCTGCCAGTGCGAGTCTGACGTACCGCCTCATGCGATCCTGCCAGTGCGGGTCTGACGTACCGCCTCATGCGATCCTGCCAGTGCGAGTCTGACGTACCGCCTCATGCGATCCTGCCAGTGCGAGTCTGACGTACCGCCTCATGCGATCCTGCCAGTGCGAGTCTGACGTACCGCCTCATGCGATCCTGCCAGTGCGAGTCTGACGTACCGCCTCATGCGATCCTGCCAGTGCGAGTCTGACGTACCGCCTCATGCGATCCTGCCAGTGCGGGTCTGACGTACCGCCTCATGCGATCCTGCCAGTGCGAGTCTGACGTACCGCCTCATGCGATCCTGCCAGTGCGAGTCTGACGTACCGCCTCATGCGATCCTGCCAGTGCGAGTCTGACCTACCGCCTCATGCGATCCTGCCAGTGCGGGTCTGACGTACCGCCTCATGCGATCCTGCCAGTGCGAGTCTGACGTACCGCCTCATGCGATCCTGCCAGTGCGAGTCTGACGTACCGCCTCATGCGATCCTGCCAGTGCGGGTCTGACGAACCGCCTCATGCGATCCTGCCAGTGCGGGTTTGACGTACCGCCTCATGCGATCCTGCCAGTGCGGGTCTGACGTACCGCCTCATGCGATCCTGCCAGTGCGGGTTTGACGTACCGCCTCATGCGATCCTGCCAGTGCGAGTCTGACGTACCGCCTCATGCGATCCTGCCAGTGCGGGTCTGACGTACCGCCTCATGCGATCCTGCCAGTGCGAGTCTGACGTACCGCCTCATGCGATCCTGCCAGTGCGGGTCTGACGTACCGCCTCATGCGATCCTGCCAGTGCGGGTTTGACGTACCGCCTCATGCGATCCTGCCAGTGCGAGTCTGACGTACCGCCTCATGCGATCCTGCCAGTGCGGGTCTGACGTACCGCCTCATGCGATCCTGCCAGTGCGGGTCTGGCGAGGATCTACGCCTCTTGCTGCTGCCCTTCAAACCCGTGTACCGCAGACAGACAGACAGACCGGGCAGGACAAGACAGGACAGGGCAGGGCAGGGCAGGGCAAGACAAGACAAGACAAGACAAGACAAGACATTGAATTGACCATGCTTTCAGAGACATTGTTTCTAACGCATGGTGGAGCGGAAGGCGGGTGACTGTACTTGAGTATTTTCTGTTCTTACTATTTGTAGTTGCGAGAGGAACTTCTGACCTTTCTGGCGGACAATAACTACAGGGACTCGAGTGTTGTGGTGCAGGTGGCCAGCACCCTGGACATAATCACGGCGTTTCCTCATGAAATCAATGTCGACGGGGAGGTGAGACAGTGTGTACATGTCAACCTGTCCACTATTTGATTGATAGTATCATTGTTTATAAATACAATCGTATGCTGCTAAGTGATTGTTTGCCGACGTGCGACAGTAAAAGGGAGTCTATGTTTTGGGGCCAGTTCTCGTCCGTTCCCCGTCGTCCGTGGTCAATGCTAAAGTGCCTCTGAAGCATCTTTTTGATATTTTAACAGTCGATTATATGACCAAAACATATATATGTTCATTTGAAAAACCGCTCACCTGCGACGCTCAGTTTACGGCACGACCCTGAAACACCCGATGCTGGGTGATGACGTCGTTGGGCGACAAAAGTAATCTGCACAGAATGAAATATTGAGAACACTCGCGAGCACCTTGTGAACAGTGAACTGTGTCCTGCCGTATCAATGTTAACACGGACTTCGTCCCCTTCGACCGAAGAAAAAACTCGACGTAAGACAGATTATGAAGAGATGATGATGATGAAACTTTATTTATCATCCGTAAAACTTTTGACAGAAAATGCCTCATTTAAAAACTTGCCCATGCTACTCGCTACAAAAAATGAAATAAACAAAGGAGAAACAAGATGCGGATTTCATCCCAAAGTCTACAGTATTGTTTGGAGCTCAGATGCGTTTATCTTTTATGAACACTCAGAGTTCGTCAGGGGTGAATGGTTTAATATATCCCATGCAAAGGCCGGGGGGGGGGAGGGGGGGGGGGGGCAGCAGCAAACGTGGGTTTTGCTGGTACAAAGCTGTATGATAAGAAATCACGTGCTTATTTTCAGTGACCTATGGCAAAGGTCAAGGCCACAATGGTCCGACTAATTCTCTGGATCGTTCGTCATTTGCCATTCGTGTTGATCTTTAGCCCAGTAAGCAAAAGACCCTACGGCTCAACGCCTGCCCGAGGACCTTTGCTTATTTAGAAGGCTGCTGGTCTGTGATGTTTGTGAGCGGGTCGTAAGATCCTATATCATGCTGATCCCACCCTCCAGCTGTCAAGAGCTGCTACGCACAACTATTAGGCAAGCGGTCATCTAGCCGACGGCTTTACACGGGTCATGCGCAGCCCAGTCGGTCCTATGACCGTTGCGCTCTCTTGGAAGATAATAATAATAATAATAATAATAATAATAATAATAATAATAATAATAATAATAATAATAATAATAATAATAATAATAATAATAATAATAAAAATAATAATAAATTATTATTATTATTATTAAATATATTACGAGTTAGACTTTGTTGGTCTTTTTGTCGTCTCCCGTTTCCCATTGCGCAAAAGTATCTTGTTCACGTACTAGCAACAGTATAGCGTAAGTAGCTTGTTCACGCACTAGCAACAGTATAGCATAAGTATCTTGTTCACGTACTAGCAACAGTATAGCATAGGTCGCTTGTTCATGTACTAGCAACAGTATAGCGTAAGTAGCTTGTTCACGTACTAGCAGCAGTATAGCGAAAGTAGTTTGTTCACGTACTAGCATCAGTATAGCGTAAGTAGTTTGTTCACGTACTAGCAGCAGTATAGAGGAAGTATTTTGTTCACGTACTAGCAGCAGTATAGCATAATTAGCTTTTTCACGTACTAGTAGCAGTATAGCGGAAGTAGTTTGTTCACGTACTAGCAGCAGTATAGCGTAAGTAGTTTGTTCACCTACTAGCAGCAGGATATAGCGTAAGTAGTTTGTTCACGTTCTAGCAGAAGTATAGCGTAAGTAACTTGCTCACGTACTAGCAGCAGTATAGCGTAAGTAGTTTGTTCACGTACTAGCAGCAGTATAGCGGAAGTAGTTTGTTCACGTACTAGCAGCAGTATAGCATAATTAGCTTTTTCACGTACTAGCAGCAGTATAGCGTAAGTAGTTTATTCACGTACTAGCAGCAGAGAGATATAAATAAGGAGAATTCTAAAGCTTTGCCATTGTCTTAAGTTTACCTAATTAATTACTAATTAAAGTCATTAACGTCCACACGGTCGTTTTTCTCAAATCAAACCAAATCCTGATAGTGCACTCGGTTAAATAGACGAAAAGCATTTATACACACCCAATAATTAGAGAATTACTCTTCATTGTCTCTCAATACTGACTGAGACGATTTCTGAGGAACGCAAACTAGTCAGCCTTACTCACCACACACAAAATCTCTTGCCTACACATGCAATTCAAGTACCATGTCTCTTTTCTTTTCATGCCACGCAAGGCAAGGCAGGGTCTTTAGAAATTTCAGACTTCAGGGGACTCTTTTGAAACAGCATGGGGCTTTCCCAGCAAAATGGCTTGTTAGACAAAAGCTATTCTATTGACTGTCACTGATGTAAAACGACACAAGTAACACCTTTTATCACAGGCCTTTTATGTCTGGTCTTCCCACTGAAAGTTAGATTGACGATATCTGACTACCTTGTACATAGAGACATAGGATTAGATTCACAGATTCACATGAGCCCCGTTTCAGAACATTTTAGATTTCTGGGGAACTAACAGATACACCTAACTCTCACTGTGTACACACAGTACTCGTCTATGTATAATTTCTTTTCATAACATATCTTTGGAATTCTATGCAAACAGATTTCAATTATGGTTAGGTCGTCGTGTACATGACTACAAAGATCTAAGTGCAGTCATGTACACAACGCTTTGAATCAACCCATACATGGACAAAAGCCTCTGCGTTTCTATGTACACGCACTTCTGTTGCTACTGGCTTATCTGTGCACGAAAAGAACACACGACAATCAGAGTGTACTGAAAAAATCAATTACCTGCTTACATAGATCGATTTTAACACAACCAGCACCCTGGTCAAGCGGCGACATACGTGGCATACGTAACATACACCCTAAAAATGTAGTCAAACATCCTCCACACACACACACACACACACACACACACACACACACACACACGAACACCCTGACACACACAATAGCTATCTCTCTTTCCACTAATGGCAAACATTTCCCACGTTATGACTGAACCTGTTAGGTAATTTATTCATAATCTTTATAATTTGCTTTAAGTTTAGAAAAAAGATTTCAAAACTTTTTGAAGCAGTTCGATATTCATCAGACTGACACAGTATGCATTGAAAAACGCCATGATATGTCTAAACATGCCAAGATATGTCTTATTTTTCATTATCGAAATTGTGTCTCCCCACAAATGCTAATTGGTTTTGAAAAGTGAATGGAACAACACCCTACACAATCCCCTATGAGCTCCTCACAGAGAGAGAGAGAGAGAGAGAGAGAGAGAGAGAGAGAGAGAGAGAGAGAGAGAGAGAGAGAGAGAGAGAGAGAGAGAGAGAGAGAGAAAGACCTGTCATAACGTCAGTGATTATACACCTTTACCCCGCTCTGTTTTAGATCTGTGCTTATTTTAGCAAACCGCACTGACAAAAGATTTGGGTAGGACTGGAATTTCCAGAAAACCCACTCTATGTATAAACACCATGAAGTCTTCACAGTAACAGAGCCTAAATGAGTTTGCAACCAGTTGAAAAACAGAGAAAGCTTTAAGTCAATGTTTTTCCTGTAAGTTAGACTGAATTGTGTTTACTGCTGACTGTTATTTCTGTGCACTTCAGAACAGGTATGCTATGCACTGATGAAAGGGTGGGTGCTTTTGAGAAATGCTGCTCAGGGCTACAATCTATTTCAAAAGCTTTTAACTCGATATTGGCAGAGTAATTGATTGCCACTCTGTGAATACTCACAGTGAGCGTCATGAGTGGTGTTTTGTCTCTCTGTGTATTAGACTGCCTGGTTTTGTCTGATGATTTTATTTTACATATTCTGCGCATTTCGAAACAGCATGATCAAACCAGTTTGAACATGACTGGTAGCGTGCTTCAAACTAATGCGTGTTAAGATATTTCCTAGTGTAAAACCAAACCCTGGAGCAAGACACTGTCAAACATGACTCAATATTCTGGTGGAAAAAGTGCGTTTATGCAAGATTGTCTTCTTCGTAAACGGTTGTGCGCTCGTGAGGAAAAAGTGACTCGTTCTAAAGCAGAATTAGACAAACTGAATGATAATGTATAGGAGTTGAAATTAAACTTAAATAATATTGAAAAAGAGATGAAACATATTGCTGAGGAAATAATTGTGTCTAAGGATGAAAACAAATTACAGTTAGTTTTACACATGATAAAAGAATATGCTAAGCATGGGGGGAAAAACAGAAAAAAAATTTTAAAAGATATTTTTCGAGAGGAGCAAA
>BTPG01000004.1:38735512-38790564 GCA_036245525.1 Semisulcospira habei
GAAATAAGATTAAAACAAAAAGATGTTCAGATGAATGAAATGGTTGCAAAAAATATCACTGACAAAATGGCTCAATTAGAAGATAATAGCCCCTCATTTCAAAAATTGAAGGCAATTATTGAACAGAGGAGACAAGAAAAGCAACAGTCAGGAGAAAAACCAATGGAAACAGAGTAGTTCCACAGTGCACTTACGAAGAATCGAAATTTAAGCGATTACATTGCTCCCGGGTTTTTGTGTATACCATCAAATTTTACACATCACAGGATATTTTGTATCTTAGTGTGATGTGTTGGAAAATCACTTTCACATGGTATACGTTCACAATGTAGCCCGGGAGTGCCACGTTCAAGTGTTTTTCCTAGGGTGTACCAAACAGCTCACACATTCACATACACGAAGCCACACCCAAGAGCAGGACATGACATGGTTTGGCTTTGACATGTGGTCTTTGGTACAAGTAGATGACCATGAAAATATTTCATACAAAATGGGCTGTCAAAGGTTAAAGTTACCTTTCTGATGAGACAAAATTAAGTCGAAACAGCCCCTCTGCTCAAAGGTAAGTTTCATTTTTATTTACTAATTATTATTATTTTTCATTATAAAATGAATTCTTAAGAATTGTTATTATTGAATGATATCGGCACTTTACAGAACAAAGACTTAGACTCAAAACGAGAACGAATCCTTTCTGTAATTGTTTCAGGAAAGTCTAAGGCATATCTCGGCAAACAATATTCCACTGAAGATATTAATTCACTCTCAGTTGACGAATAAATTAAACTTTATTCTAAATATGATAATCACATGGCTTCACTAATGACAGGTGATTTGAGCAAATCATTTGTTTTATTATATACAAAAATAGTGAGTAACATTCTTCCCGTTGTTGACACAGAGAGCCTGTCACACGATCTCATGACTAATCTAATAGGACTAAGTTAAGAGACTAAGTTCAATAGGTAAATTAGCATGCCAGATGTTCTACAGGTTTGGAAATTTACTGGTACCTGTCATAACTTTATTGGTAACTGGTAGTCATATAGATTTCACAAAATTAAATTTGTTTGCTGATAAAAATGGACAATCTACAAACAGCCCCACAGTCGACCCCCACAGATGAACCCCGACCCTGTCTCGACACAGATTCAAACTGTGACCAAAACTAAAACTAAAAACCCAGGAAGGGTTTAGGCTGGTAAAAAGTTAGCCGAATGGAACAAGCAGAAAAAATACAACTTCAAGCGTTAACCGCAGAAAAGACACATGTAACTGACCACCCGGCATCGGCCCCGACATCAGAGTCATTACCGATAGGACCGTCAGGGCCCTCTTCCCCACCACACCCACATCAAAGTGAGAGACTATCAACCCAGTCTAACCCTGAATCTGAAATAAAAAATATATATATATTTGCTGGATTTGTTGTCGGATTTGGGTTTGCAGTTTACAGGCTATGGATAAAATACAAGCCGCACATTTGAACAGTGACCAAAAAATCAAAACACTCCAAAAACAAAAACAGAAGTCTCCACATTACCAACAATACCCAAACCTGTCGACCCATTTCTAATGCACTAATAAATTTTTTATTTTAATTTTTATTGCCTAAGAAAATGAGCGACTCAAAGAATTTAATGAACCTTGTCTATCACTCTGCCATAATCAGCGGACTAGCAGTAGCTTACTCTATGCTGGGAAAACGTCTACTCAAAATGAAATCAGCAGACCTGAGTAGATTAAACTTTGAAGACAGTGCTAAGCTAATAGCAGTTGTTACAGCATTAATTGCGACAAAAGACTTTTTTGTTAAGCAAGGAATTATTCCAGAAAATGTTTCTATGTAAATAAAATAAGTATGGCAAATTTTGCAGTAATAATTGGAGGTGCGATGGTTAATGCATTGGCTTTCAGTTGTTTAAATTATCTCTTTTCAAAAATGGGTAGAGAAGAATCAGCAGAAGAAATGAAGCGTCACAATGAGGCATCAGAAAAACTTGCTCAAGCCCAGCAGGATTATGAAAAGAATAGAATTGAGAAACTTGATTTTATCAATGAAAAACTTAGACTTGAAAGCCACGCACAGCATATGTTTACAAATACCAACAACGCAATCCGTGAATATTTTCTCGTAATGGGTAATGACATGTCTATCCCAAAACCTAAACTAATTGACTATTACAAACCAAGTACAGAACAAAGAAAGGGAGAGATAATCTTTGTTCTAGTGGGAATGACATTTGTATTTTTTACTGGACTTTATATTGCTAGAAAAAATGACAGACACTAAACTATCGAAAATATATTACTCCCCAATTGGGTACTGGAAAAGTAACACCGCTATTCAGAAATTACACACGGCCGTAGGCGGAGATGTATCACTCAATCAAATAAAACAATGGTTACAAACACAAGCGATATGGCACATATATTTACCTGCACCAAGAAAAATAACACGTCCTCATTTTTTAAAACACAACACTAAACGACACCCATCAAATGGATCTCCTGTTTCTTCCGCATGATAAAATAAGAAAAAAGCGTTAGAAATATGCACTGACTGTTGTCGACATAGCTTAAGGTACAAAGATGCAGAACCCAAATCTGACAAGAACGCTATCACTGTTGCTACAGCGTTATCAAAAATATATAGTCGAGGTCCTTTAAAATACCCCAGGCTTGTGCAGGTCGATGATGGATCTGAATTCAAAGGTGCCATTAACCAGTTATTTGCGAAGCATGGCGTACTGGTTAGATGCGGCATTCCAGGCGTGCACAGATCACAGGCAATTGTAGAGAATTTCAATAAACAGTTATCAGAAAGACTTTTCAGCTACCGGTATTCTAAAGAACTCATACATGACACACATTACACTGAGTGGGTAAGAGATTACCATATGTCATAAAAGCAATGAATAACGAAGGTCATGTAAAACCTGCTGACGCTATTAAATTAAAAACAATTACAGAGACAAAAACAACAGCCTCGACCCCAGCGCCAGACACACATTTATTTACAAAACAGGTGAGATATCTATATCAACCAGGTGAGGCCGAGAACGACGTGAAGCGCAGAGCAACCGACCCCATCTGGTCCACGACTGTTCATAATATAAAAGAACAAAAATTCCAGGCAGTCCATCATTATATTATCTTTTTGACCCTGCACCACAGAGGGCATTTGTCAGAGAGGAATTACAGATTATTCCCCCAGACACTGTTACTCACTTTTACCAATTCATCAATCAGTTCATCAATCAGTTCATCACAAATACCCTCAGATAACTTGAGCCTGTAACATCCAGTTGCGTAAGCCTTTTCCTTAATGTGATACACTCGTTTTGTGTCTCCAACTGCAAGTGACTTCTTATGTGTTTGGGTCATTTCAAGATTATGTTTGTTTGATCTCAGTGACTTGTTTGGATAATCAGGCATTAACGCTCCATCTAATACTTGCTTATAATGTTCATGATGAATGTCTTTATTTTTAATTGCTGTTTTTTTTTTTTATTCCTTTGGCTTTCAACTGACTACCTTTCTGGTGCAGTATAGAATACATTTTTTATCTAAGTCCAACGTACTCAACTATAGGCACACCATTCAATTTGTCTTTAAACTTTCCAGGCACTTTCTTGTTTTGTGTGCTAAACAGTTATAGATCCTTAGGATAGTCAGACGTGTCATACATGTGTAACTCTGTTTTCATGTCTTCATAAAAGTCTTCAGTAGGCACGTCAATGATCATAGAGTCCGTGTCAGTGTATAGCAGATGACACTCAGGATACTTCGCTTTGAAATAATCATAATAAAATTCAAGCATCAACAGTTTTGATAACTCAAGAATTGCCATACCAATGAATACTGGCTTGTCCAGTTTGACAATCTTTTTTTTTTTTTTTTTGAGTGACACAGCATACAGTGATGAATGAAACTCTTTGTACCCTGTGTACTGTGGCTTACCTGTAAGTTTAATTGCACCCGATTCAGTTGTGACAAGTCTCACATCTTTGCGGTGATGAGGATTTTTCATTGTCTTGCCAAAACAGGCATTGTTCATAAGCTTAAAGAAGTCTTTGTGAAATGCAGTGTTGCAGTCTCTCACATGCAATGTTGTGTTCTTCATTATGTAATCTTTCATGAAAGCACTCTGTTCAAATTGAATGCCTCTGTGAACTTTCTTTAGTACTAACCCATGTCTGATGTAAAACTGAAGCAAGCGATAGTAGCAAACATAATTGAATTTGTCATTCAAATTTGGTACAAGTTTGGTTTCTTCTTTTTTTCCCTATCATACTGGATTAGATACCATCCATTATCAGCTCATAACACATCTGCCTGAGGATTCACTCCTTGTACTTCTCAAGGCCTTTAACCATATCTGGATAACCGGTCATTTTCCGCCATCTTGGCGCCAGGCTGTGGTTGTGCCAATTCCCAAGCCGGGTAAGGATCCTTCCGACCCGGGCAACTACCGGCCAATAGCTTTGACATCATGTTTATGTAAAACTATGGAACGCTTGGTCAACGCCCGACTGGTGTGGCATCTTGAGTCACAGGGTCTCATCACAGACCTCCAGTGCGGTTTCCGGCGCTTCCGTAGTACAACTGACCATCTAGTCCGCTTTGAGTCTTTTATCCGAGATGCTTTTGTCAACAAGCAGCATGTCTATGCGATTTTCTTTGATCTTGAAAAGGCATCTGACACTACCTGGAAGCATGGTATAATGTCTGATTTGTCGGACATGGGTTTTAAAGGGCATCTGCCCGTTTTTATTCACAATTTTTTGTCCAACAGGTCGTTCCATGTCCGTGTGGGCTCCACCCTCTCCGACTCCTTTGAACAGGAGATGGGTGTCCCGCAGGGCAGTATTCTATCTCCTGTTTTATTTAGCATTAAAATAAATAACATTGTAAAGGCCGTCAAGGATGATTCTGAATGCTCTTTGTTTGTGGACGACTTTGCTTTGTGTCAACGAGGTCGAGGACTTGCGTCCCTTGAGAGGCGCTTGCAGCTGTGCGTTGATCGCATCCAGGGGTGGGTGTCTCTCAATGGATTCAGATTCTCGCCCTCCAAGACAGTCTGTGTGCATTTTACTAACCAGACGAAATTTTTTCCAGAACCTAGCCTGAGCATTGCTGGAGTGCCAATTAAGGTGGCTGAAGAGGCTAAGTTTTTGGGGGTCATCTTTGACAAAAGATTGACCTTCTGCAACCATGTTAACTACCTTAGAACCTCTTGTCGGAAGGCCCTCGACATTCTTCGTGTCGTTGGTCGTACTGACTGGGGTGCAGACCGCATCGTCTTACTTCGACTGTACCGGGCCCTTGTTCGGTCCAAACTGGATTACGGCTCTGTGGTATATGGCTCGGCTTCCAAGTCTGTTCTGCAGCGTCTGAACACAATTCACCATCAAGGTCTGCGCATATGTCTGGGAGCCTTCAGGACATCTCCAGTTCCTAGTCTGTATGCAGAGGCAGGGGAGCCTTCTCTCAGGCTCCGCCGCATCCGCCTCATGCTCAGCTACGTTCTGAAGCTGAAGGCCCATCCGGAAAATCCTGCCTATGATTGTGTTTTTAACCCGTCGTTTGCAGAGATTTACGATGCCCATCCGGGAGCTGTCCGTCCACTTTCCTTCCGTGTCCGACCTCATCTGCAGGTGGCCGGAGTGGACCTGGACAATGTTTCGGAATCTCTGCAACACGTCACTCCACCCTGGCTACTACCAGTTCCTGACATCTTGCTGGACTTGACTGCCCACAAGAAGGATTGTACTCCACCAGCCATATACCAACAGAGCCTCAATGAACTCCTTTCAATTTTTCCTGGCTATTGTCGTCTTTATACGGATGGGTCCAAGTCTGAGGATGGAAGAGTGGCTGCGGCTGCAGTGTCCTCTCGCCATCCTAGACGCCCATTTAAGCTCCGTCTCCCTGACCATTCCTCTGTATTTAGTGCAGAACTGCAGGCCATTCTGCTAGCACTCAAGCATGCCTATCAGTCTCGGGAAAGGAACTTCCTGATTCTGTCTGACTCTCTTTCTGCCCTGCAGGCCCTTCAGGGCACGGGAACAGACCATCCACTGCTGGTGCAGATTAGAGAGCTCTACGCGGACTTGATGAAGGAATATTATGACATCATTTTTATTTGGGTCCCAGGCCATGTGGGCATCGAAGGCAACAGAATCGCAGATTCTGCTGCCAACAGTGCCCGCAGTGACCCTGTCCCTGACACACAGACTGTCTATAGTGATTTTAAACCTGTTATTAGTGCGTACATAGCCCGCGAGTGGCAGTCCGAGTGGGACAAAGAGGAAGGGAACAAGCTTCATGAAGCTCTTCCTAAGTTGTCTGACAGTCTACCTTTCCGCTGCGGCAGCCGCCGTGAGGAGACTGTCCTTGCTCGGCTCCACATCGGGCACACATATGTTACGCACTCTTACTTACTTAAACAGGATGAGCGTCCATGGTGTTTTGCCTGTGATGAGCAGTTTTCTGTTCGACACTTTTTGCTGTATTGTGCTGACCTAATTGACACCAGATATAAACACTTCACAGCAGACTCCTTGAAGGTTTTGTTCCGGGATGTTCCCCCGGACAAAATCTTCAATTTTTTGAGAGAATGCAATATTTTTAACAAGATCTGAGCATTCATAGACTATGTGAATTTTTTTATTTGCCCTTTTTGAGAGTCTGTAGACGTTTCTTTTCCAGACATGTGCGACATTTTAGCCTGAGATTTTTAATCTATATTTACATCTTGTCTTAAGACCTTGCTTTTAGTCTGGCTGACCAGATTTTTACCCATCCCGCCGTGAGATGGCCTTAGTCGCTTGCTCGGCGTTAAACCCAAATAACTAACTAACTAACTAATCATTTTCTCAACAGCCAAGGGATAATCATTGTGATAATCATGTAGATGGTGTGGATACTCTAGGTCGACTTCAAAGATCCAATCCTTAGTGTCATTTGGGTCATGATTCATAATATAGTTTGTTATCTTAGTTAGGTCATACTGTGACAAATCATACAGACAAAAGTTTTTCAGGGGCAATAACTCACATATCGCACAGCCATATAAATTGTTAGCGTCTACATACGTAATGAATGACATTGACCTTGAGGGATCAAACCCAAGGTCATCAAGATATTTTTTGTTGGCTTTTGCATAATTGTTCGCTGTTATACTAATTCCTCCTCTCAATCCATGTTCCACCATTTCACCCATTGTACGATCAGACAACAGATCTATAAATATCTTACTGGATTTCAAAAATGCATCCCATGTCATGCCAGGACTAGTTATGTAACAAGCTGGATCAAGACTGTATTGTAACAAACCCTTTTCACGATAACTTTCAAATATGTCTGCTAGCAAACAAACGTCAGCATTCAAGTACTGGTCATGGTAGTCACCAATTGTCTGACACCCTAATTTATCCCACGCATCGAGAGCGTGATGGTAATCAGAGTCAAAAATACCTTTACCATTAAGTGTAGAATAAAAATTCTTTTTTGGTGGCAGTCTCCTTTCCTCAAACACAACCGAGTGATCAAAGTACTCGTATGGATACACACCTTTCTTAGTCAAGTCTGGCTCAAAATATTTACTTGTTATTGGATACTCAGTTAGTCCTTCTGCCAAAATAGCAAGACTTAAAAACAAATGTTGCATCAAGTCATAAAATGCTAATTTGTTGTCCAGTCTAAAAGTCAAGTACTTTTCAGTTGTCTGCGCTATACAACTAATGTTTCTGTAAGACTCATCCACAGCACGCATGATAATGTGTGAATCATATCCCTTTAGATTGTGGAAAAAGATTGGTAACTTATATTTCTTATGATCTATTTTTAATAACAAGTTACACTTGTTATGTGCAGCACCTCTGTAGCGTCCAGTTATGTGATCATGGTCATGAACTTTATCATCCTGGAGGGCTTGTTCACAAATCCAACATGTCACGGCTGTATCAAAATTTATTTTGTATTCTTCTGTCATCACCAAAGGCATCTGACATGTTGTGAGATAATGTACTACCTGACTATACAGATGTCTCATTTCTGTTAAAAACAAACATGCTGCATTTTCCCCTCTGTAGATAACAGGTTCTGAATGCTGTCCGTCTGACCTAACAATAATGTATCCAAAAGAACACACCACTTGGTCACTCAACTTTATAGTCTTTGGTAATGATTCTGGAACAGGACCTTTATATGGTACAACCAGTGATTTAAAATCAGCGTACACTACAAACGGCAGCTTTTGCTGATTCCTATAGTTCCTAAAAAAACACTTGACTACCAGGATCTGGATACTTTAGTACTGTTTGTATGTCATCAGCTGACCTGCAGTGCAAAGCATGTTTGTGCGCCACTACAGTAGAGGAGAACCTTTGTAAACATCTCTTACACACTGCCTGTCTGCCATTGTGTTTTGATACATGCCCGTGAATTAGACGTGACATACTCCCGATAATTGTGTAGTGGAAGTTATTGTCATCACCAATTAATAACATGTCAACATGTTTATTTTCTGGCTGACCGTAGGTTGGAGCAATTGGTGATATTCTAATTGGTTATAACTTGTCAACAGACTCATTATCCCACACATAAACATTTACAGATATGCCAGGATTTAGTTTTTCAAACAAGTCTATGTCTTCTATTTTAACAGGAAAATCTATACCACTAAAATCGAGTTCATTTACAAAATTGATGTAGTTAGATACACGATCATGTCTTGATTTTACAATGTGTAGTTTAGCAAGCACACACCACATGAAACAATGGTGGTCATTGTTCTGTATATTAACAACAGCCTTTTTGTTTGCAACCTCAGTTGTGTTACGATTGTGGTTGTGTTATTCTGTGAGAGCATACATGTGTTTGAGTCCTAATTTCTGACCAACACCAGCAACAATTATTTCATTATTATAATTTGTTATTGTCCCCATTTGTAATTGAAGGTCAGATGGTGTTACGATTGTGGTTGTGTTATCCCGTGAGAGCATACATGTGTTTATCGTAGGAAACGATACGATATTTTTTGGAGCTATCATGGTTACGTTTCATGTGCTCTTTTAGTAAGATTTTCTTTTGTTCGTGAGTAGAGCCGATTTCGTTTTGTTACGTTTAGTCCAGAACATTCTAGAAGGGTCGCACTGTCTAGTGACCTCGTATGTGTGACGTCTAGTAGCTGGCAACAGTTCGTAACAGTTCGCTACATTTTGTTTTTCAGTGCGCGTGAATTGAGCAGCCTTTATTTTGTTTTGGGAATGTTCTCGTACCTTCTAGAGCTATCATAGAACATGGTGATAGGGCTACCATACCTTTATGTGTCTTCATTATACAATGACAATGACAATGACAATGATCCTTTATTTGCCAACGGTAAAAGTTTTTGTATTAACAACCATTCTTCGAACTTGCCGTTGCTAATCTACTGATTACAGAGTTACTATCTCACTACTTGTTTTCTACTATTGAAAAGGGGAAAAAAATTACATGACACAGCACAAGCCAAGAATGAAGAAAATAAATAAATAAATAAATAAATAAAAATTTAAAAAAAAATGTAAGGGGGAAGTGACATAGGAATTAAGAACTTTACTGGTCGGGCAGAATGACATGTTGTGAGGTTTAATTAAAATAATATAATAAAAATACACAACCTAATACGCATACATATCGCATGCACATTTGAGCACGACACTCTCTATCTCTAATATACACGTACGCACACGCACACACGCACAATGCACACGCACACACACACGTGCACACACACGCTTATGCGGCTTATAACGTTAAGCTAGTCAGTCATATGAGTAGCTGGCTACATACAAGCTGTACCAAATAATATGAGTCATCAGTCGAAACCTGTGATACACGCAATTAATAATCTAATGAGAAATAGTATTTTTCAATATGTGCACAGTCACGGGGATGCTGCTGACAAAAATAAGTACTTGGTGAGACTGACTTTAAACGAGGAGAAAGTAGCTGATGTCGTGACGCTTCTAGGAAAGGCATTCCAAAGACTAGAGCCAGAGAACGTCAAGCTCGTTTTATAAAGATCAATTCTAGGTCGCGGCACAATAAGGGATTTTCTTGATCTGGAGTATGTTGATGACTGGACGGTAAATAGCGATGTGATATATCGGGGTAGCTTATCTTTTAATGCCTTGAACATAACCATTCCCTTATTGTAAATTAGATGATCTTTCAGGGGCAGAATTTTTAAGTCTGCCAATTTTTGGTCAGTAGTTAAGCTGGGATCAGGGAGTATTAGTTTGGCAGCTCTCCGATGTAGAGAGTTCAATCTTTTCAAATGATATTAGGATTTAGAGCTGAAGTGAGCAGCCGAGTTTTTGTAGCCTATTTTAGTGATTCCAGAAGATTCTTATGTATGAGTTTCAGTTGCGTATTTCGTTCCGATTGGTTGCATTTTATTATTTCCTTAGATGATTCTAGAATTTGGTAGTATATAAGGAGGGCGCTGGGAAAGCCCGTTCGTACATTGTCTTGCTTTGTCATTTGTAGAGACATGCAATTTATTGGGAGAGACGCTGTGTATGAGAAACTTTGTGTCGCAGTGTGGACATTGCAGAAGAGACTTTGTATCAGTATTTGTGCATTTGGAATTGCACTGTGTGGATATCGCACCGCTGAATTAAATATTGTTGGAACTGTTACTCCAGTATTGTCTACATCCTTAAGCCACGTGTGACGGATTGCAGCTGAACGAGGTTTATTTTAAAGAACCTTACGTGCATGCGTCTGGTGTGTTTATCATACTACGACTACAACTCCACCACGTAACATTTTGGCACCTCCGACGGGACCTCTTCAGTTGATTCAGTGGAAAGGGTAGCAGGAGAAAACAACCAGCATTGAAAAGCAGAGATGGCGACATGGGAAATGGAGATATTCCTGAAAATTGGAAAGGAATGTGGACACGAAGGAGCTTAACTCCTCGAGTTTGTAAAGGAGAGAGAGGAGAAAGAATAAAAGAAACGAGAGAAAGAAGAAAAGGAGAGACTGGAAAGAGAAGAAAGAGACAAAGAACGTGAAATCAGGAGACTCGAAATCCAAGCAGAAGAAGCAGAGAAACAGCGAAGAGAATCAGAGAAACAGCGAAGAGAGGCAGAGAAACAACGAGAAGAGGAGCGAGAAGAGGCGGAGAGGCAGCGTCAACACGAAATTCATCTAAAGCAGATGGAGATTGAGGCACAGAGCCAGAGGGTTTCTGAAGCAACAGTATTCGCAAGCAGAGAACAAACAACCCGTGCGCCAAAACTTCCACCTTTCATTGAAAAAGACTTTACTGAAGAGGGTTACAGACGACGATTTCGGAACTGCAAGCCTGAAGAAGGAGAAACACCCGGCCTATTCATTGAAAGAATCAGAAGCTACCTGGAGAAATGGATAGAGCTGGCTGGCCTACACAGAGAGTACCAAGACCTGTGCGACCTCATCATGAAAGAACAAGTTTTCAGCGCATGTTCTAAGGACCTGGCCGCCCACCTCAGAGAGCAAAAAGACCAGTCACTAAAGGACCTGGCCGACTTCGCTCAAAGATACCTTGACGCCCACAACATGACGTTCTGGTCCAGTAAGCCACAGCGTGTGTCTGCACCAGCAGAGGAAATCCACAATGTCAGAGACACCCCGAGATACAAGCCGGTGGAGGACCTGACATGTTTTCTCTGTGGAAAGAAAGGTCACAAGGCGATACGGTGTCCTTCTAAAGACATTCCCCGAGGCGACAACATCAGAAGATCCAACCAAGATCGTGGGATAGCAGGCAGAAGCAGTACCAAGTCTCAACACAGAGCTGCCGCTGTATTAGCCAATGATGTGACGTCATCCAATGACTTTGAGTGTAAAGAAACGCGAGTGACACCAGAGCTAATTGAATCTTTCAGAAAGAATGGACGCATCCCAGTAGGAGATGGGGCTACATTTTTACCAGTCTCAAACATTGCGCTGCCTGAGAATGAAGTGCCTAACATGCCGGTGGTGTCAGGATTCGTCGGCGACACACCAGTGAGAGTGTTGAGAGACACTGATTGTAGCTGCATCATCGTGAGAGAAGACCTAGTAGCTGAAGACCAGAAGCTACAGGAATGTACCACCCTCATTTTGGGTGAAGGAACTGTAAGGATTATCCCCCTTGCCAAAGTCAGTGTCGACACCCTTGTTACGATTGTGGTTGCGGTATCCTGTGAGAGGGTGCATGTGTTATTCGTAGGTAACGATCTGATGTTTATTTGAGCTGTCACGATTACGATTCACGTGCCTGTTTAGTAAGATTTTCTTTTGTTCGTGAGTAGAGCCGATTTCGTTTTGTTAAGTTTAGTCCGGAACGTTCTAGAAAGGTCGCACTGTCTAGTGGTCTCGTAAGTGTCACGTCGGTTGGTTGACATCGCAACATTTTCGCTACTTTTTGTTTTCCTGTGCGCGTGTATTGAGCAGCCTTTATTTTGTTTAGGGAATGTTCTCGTACTTTTTTTTAGCTATCATGGAACGTGGTGATAGGGATTCCATACTTTTATGTGTCTTTATTATACGCTAGAATTTAGAGCTGAAGTGAGCAGCCGAGATTTTGTAGCCTGTTATGTTTCTGGAAAGTTTATGTTAATGAGCTTCGGCTGCGTGTTTCGTTCTGATTGGTTGAGTTATATGTTTTCCGTAGAAGATTCTGGAATTTGATAGTATTTATAAGGAGGGCGCTAGGAAAGCCCGTTGGTACACTGTCTTGCTTTGTCAGTAGTAGAGACACGTAGTTTATTGCGAGAGACGCTGTGTATGAGAAACTTTGTGTCGCAGTGTGGACATCGCAGTAGAGACTTTGTATCAGTAGTTTGTGCATTTGAAAGTGCATTACTGTGTGGATATCGCATCGCTGAATTAAATATTGTTGGAACTGTTACTCCAGTATTGTCTACATCCTTAAGCCACGTGTGACGGACTGCAGCTGAACTTTTACTTTAAAGGTTTACTTTAAAGAACTCTACGTGCGTGTGTGTCTGGTGTGTTTATCATACTTCGACTACAACTGCACCACGTAACAACCCCATACTTGACAGGTGAGGTGAAGGCGTTGTGCATGAAGACACCAGTCTACGACCTCATCATCGGAAATATTGATGGTGCCAGAAACGCAGACGATCCAGATCCAGAGTGGAGACATGAAACATGTGCTGTTACAACGAGAAGTCAAGCAAAGAAGAGTCACCAGACCATCCCTCTAAAAGTGGCGGATAACACGAAAGCAGCAGTGGTGAATAAAGACAGGCTGGTGGAGCTACGGAAAGCCGACCCCACGCTTGACAAGTTCCGGGGTCAGACCGAGCCCTTAACGCGAAAGGGAAAAGAGATAACCTTCGAGACCAGAAAAGATATCCTGTACCGGATATTCGACAGCAATGGAGATAAACCTGTGCGTCAAGTAGTAGTTCCTGAACCTTTGAGAATGTAGGTGATGAAATTGGCACATGATTCTATATTGGGAGGACATTGAGCCGTCTTCTACTGGCCTGATATGGGAGGCGACGTCACCCGATTCTGCAGATCGTGCGACATATGCCAGAAGACAATCTCCAAGGGAAAGGTGCCCAAGGTTCCTCTAGAGAAAATGCTATTGATCGATATGCCTTTCAAGCGGGTAGCTGTTGACCTTGTGGGGCCAATATCTCCTCCGAGTGAAGATGGTCATCGATACATTTTGACCCTGGTGGACTACGCTACACGTTATCCTGAAGCCAAACCATTGAAAAAGATCGACACTCCAACAGTAGCAGAGGCGCTCGTCGACATGTTCAGCCGTTTTGGAATTCCTGCAGAGATCCTGAGTGACCTAGGAACTCAGTTCGTCTCAGACTGCATGGAGGAAGTCAACCGGCTATTGAGCATCCGACACCTTACTACCACCCTTATCACCCCATGTGTAATGGGCTGGTTGAAAAGTTTAATGGAACGTTGAAGGCTGTGCTTTTGAAACTGTGCGCTAAGCAGCCAAGATTGTGGCGTAGATATATCAATGCCTTGCTCTTCGCATACCGTGAAGTTCCCCAGGATTCGACAGGGTTTTCCCCTTTTGAATTACTGAACGGTAGGACTGTGAGGGGACCCATGCACATCCTCAAAAAGCTGTGGACCAAGGATATCGACGCACCTGAGGTGAAAATCAGCTACCAGTACGTCTTCGACCTGAGAGAGAAGCTGGAAGATACCCTCATCATCATCATCATCATCAGTCCCTTGCCCGAACTGGGCGCTGGGGGGACTGAAAGGCAGCAGCAACAGACAGTGCTCTGCACTGAGTTCTATTTTGGGCGGTGGCAAGCAAGTCTGGCGTCTCGAGTTCGGTCCATTCTTTTATGTTTGCGACCCAACTCTTTCTCTGACGACCTCGCCGACGACTTCCTTCGAGAGTGCCTTGGAGGATAGTCTTGGACAAGGTGTTGTGTCGGGTCACGTGGCCAAACCAAGCAAGCTTGCGCCGTTTCACGGTTGCCAGAAGGGGTTCATGTGGGCCCACCAGGGAAGTGACGATGCTCCGTACATATTCGTTGGTTTTGTTGTCGCGGTACGAGATGCGGAGCAACTTCCACAGGCACTTGTTCTCAAAGGCCTGGATTTTATTTTCTGAGTCTGCAAGCAGTGTCCAAGTCTCACAGCCGTAGAGTAGAATAGACACTACGAGGGACTTGTAAAGCCTGTACTTGATGGTGAAGCTGATGGAGTTACTTCGCCATATCCTGTCCAGCCTGGCCATTGCGGATATTGCTGTACCTATCCTGATACGGATCTCTGATATGCAACTACCGTCTTTGGACAGGGTGGCTCCCAAGTACTTGAAGCTATTGACCTCTTCTAGCTTCTGGCCGTTCATGTGAATGTTGCTGCTGCTGTCGCTTGTGGTGTTGATCATCACTTTGCTTTTATCCGTACTGATCTCCATGCCATAAGACCCTGCGCTACTTGAAAGTTTGTCTGTCAGGTTTTGGAGCTCACTATTGCTGCCTGCCATGAGGTCAATGTCGTCTGCGAATCGAAGATTGCACAGGGATCTGCCACCAATAGAGATTGAAGTATGGTGGTCGTGGAGGGTTTCCTGCATGATCTTCTCCAGGAATATGTTGGAAAGTACAGGAGAGAGCAGGCATCCTTGACGGACACCGATCGTCGTCCTGAAGAACTCGCCTGACTGATTGTTAAGTAGAACCGCGCTGCAGGCGTTCTTGTAAAGCGCTTCTATCATTTGGATCAGTCCCTCCTCTATGTTGAACGATCTCATGACTTGCCAGAGTCCGTCGTGCCAGACGCGATCAAATGCTTTCCTGAAATCAATGAAGTTGTGGTAGAGTTCGCGCTGATGCTGCAGATGTTTCTCGATCAGGACGCGGCAGTTGAAAATCTGCTCTACAGTGCTTCTTCCAACTCTGAAGCCAGCCTGTTCTTCTGCCAGCAGTTCCTCGGCGAAAGTTTTGAGGCGGTTGAGAATGATTCTAAGCATTACTTTGCTAGGGTGACTTATCAGACTGATAGTTCTGTAGTTCTGGCACTGTTTCAGGTTTCCTTTCTTGGGGAGCGGGATCACTAGAGACTGTGTCCATTCTACTGGCCATTTCTTTTGCTCCCAGATCTTTTGACAGAGTGTAGTGAGGACCTTTGTTGTTACTTCTCCTCCATGTTTCAACAGTTCAGCAGGTACGTTGTCTACACCTGGAGACTTTCCTCCCTTCAGGCCGCGTACGGCTGCTTCCACCTCTTCAGCTTACACTGGCAGGTCTTCAGCCTTCCTGGCCCCAGCCTGGTTGTTTTGGAGGATGCTGGTGTCTGGCTCAGCCTTGTAGTTATACAAGTCTCGGCAGTACTCAGTCCATCTGTTTAGTACAGCAGTGTTTTCCGTAAGGAGTTGGCCGCTGCTGTCTTCGATGACTGTGGCTGTTCGCTGTTGAGTCTTGGTGAGGGTCCTTAGCGTTTCATAAGCCTTCTTGCTGTTGCCGTTTGCCATGCCCTCTTCCACGCTACAACACTGGTCTTCAATCCAATCTTCTTTGGCTTCTTTCATCCTCTTCCTGATCTTCTTGTTGACAAGTCTGTAATTGTTTGCTGATGTGAGGTCTTGGCCTCTCTTTTTCTTCCAGGCTCTCCTCTCATCACAGAGATCGAGGATGTCATCGGTGACCCAGGGCTGTTTGCGCTTCCTCTGCTTCCCCAGCACTTCTTCTGCTGTAGAAAGTAACACCTCTTTTATATTTCCAGCAAGGGTGTCTACGTCGCAGTCCAAAGTAGCCAAGGCTGCAAATCTGCCTCCCACCTGGGCTTGGAAGAGCTCTTCTACTTCCGGGTCTTTTAGCTTCTGGAGGTCGAATCTGATGCGAGGGCTCTTGCTATCTCGTTTCAATGCCAGCTTCAACTTGAGGCTAGTAAGGACGAGGTTGTGGTCGCTGCCAATATCAGCGCCAGGAAAGGACCTCGTTTGTGCTTTGTTAACGCTGGATTTGAATCGTCGAGGCAGCAAGATGAAGTCAATCTGGTTATGGACCAGGCCTCCTGCCGATTGCCATGTCACTGTTCTTGACTTCTTGTGTGGATGGAGGGTATTAGCAACGGTGAGACGGTGACTCTGTGCGAACTCTAAAAGTCGCAGGCCTCTGTCGTTTTGAAGATACCCTCAGGATGTAGAAAAACTGTTGCCACTAGGGTTTCACGTGAAAGAAAAACAGAAGATAGTGGTAGAAAACCCTTTAAAATAGAAACAAATAACGACGTTTCGGATCAAAGATCCTTCCTCAGGTGACATGGAAACAAACCTCAGGTTTGTTTCCATGTCACCTGAGGAAGGATCTTTGATCCAAAACGTCGTTATTTGTTTCTATTTTAAAGGGTTTTCTACCACTATCTTCTGCTTTTCTTACCTTCAGGATGGCGCGAGAAGAACTAGGGAAGACACAGAACAAGGGGAAGCATTACTATGATCGTAAGGCAAGACCTCGACGATTCCAGCCAGGTGACCAAGTATTGGTTTTTCTTCCTACCCAAAAAAAAAACAACAAACTTCTGATGCAGTGGAAGGGACCATACGTTGTCGACACGGTGGTTGGCATCAACGACTACAGAGTCAAGGTCAACAATAAGGTGAAGACTTACCATGCTAATTTGCTGAAGAAGTATATTGAGAGAGGTCGTCAAGATAAAACACAAATGGCCGCATCGTCTTGCTGATGACGAAAGACTGGACGACGAGAACCTGATTGACCTTAATGAACTCCCATACAAGGAGGACGTAAAAGATATCCAGTTCGGTCACAATCTGACCCAAACTCAACGAGAAGAACTGTGCGTCCTGACTCGAGAGTTCGAGCATCGGTTTACACCTGACCCAGGGACAACAGACACTATCCAGCACGAGGTAAACCTGACGTCAAACGAGCCAGTTCGCAGGAAACCTTATCGTCTTCCTTATAACACGAGGGAAGAATTGAAAAAGGATATCAAGGAAATGCTGAGTCTGAATGTCATCAGAGAGTCCAAGTCACCATATGCGTCCCCAGTTGTCATCGTGAAGAAACCAGATGGATCCAACCGAGTGTGTGTGGACTATCGCAGACTCAATAAACTAACAATCTTTGATCCAGAGACTATGCCCACAGCGGAAGAACTGTTCCAGAAGGTCAGTGGAGAACGAATTTTCTCCAAAAATGACCTAAGCAAAGGGTATTGGCAAATCAAGGTTGCAGAAAAAGATATCCCCAAGACAGCGTTCGTCACACCCGACGGTCATTGGGAGTTCCTGAAGATGCCTTTTGGTGTTGTGAACAGTGGTGCCACATTGAAGAGAGGACTGAAAAAGATCCTAGAAGATATGCAAAATGTTGTCTTTTACTGGGATGACATTTTGATCCATACCAAAACTTGGGGAGACCAGCTCAAAGCCCTCTGAGAACTGTTCCAAAGACTGTCTGATGCAAATTTCACCATCCGTCCAAGCAAGTGTATTCTTGGGGCTGACAACATAGACTTCATTGGACATAAATTGAGCGAAGGTTTAAAGGTGCTACACGACGCTAACGTGCAGAAGATCAGGGATGCCCCGCGACCTACGACCAAGACGCAAGTCCGCTCATTTATGGGCTTAGCGAACTACTACCGGGAGTTCATACCAAACTTTGCGTCAGTCACAGCACCCTTGACTGATTTGCTGAGGAAAGGACAACCTAACATAGTGAAGTGGGAGGAGGCCCAAGAGCGAGAATTCCAGGCGGTTCGAGACATCTTAACCGAGAAGCCTGTTCTACACTTTCCTGACCCGTTGAAAACGTTCTTCCTGAGAAGAGACGCCTCCAACGAAGGAGTAGGTGCAGTCTTGATGCAAGAAGATAACGGAAAACTCCACCCAGTGAGCTACGCCAGCAAAATGTTGACCAGAGCTGAGAGAAACTACTCGACCATCGTGAAGGAGTGCCTAGCTATCATCTGGGGAGTAAGGCGATTCGAACTGTACCTTCTGGGAGTGCCATTTGTTCTCCAAACATACCATCAGCCCTTGAACTATCTAAACTCTGCAAAGTTTACGAATTCTCGTATTATGAGATGGGCGATGTTCTTGCAGAATTTTGACATTAAACTACAGTCTATCAAGGGTTCGCAGAACTTTGGAGCAGATTACCTGAGCAGAGCAGTTTGAATGAATATTTCTGTGTCCAGAACATTTTGAAGAAACATTTTGATGCTCAGGACGGTTTACGAGACTGTGAGACGATTATTTTGTTTTCATTTTTATGTGAAATTTTTATTATTTGTGGTTTTGTGCAAGTTAATACGACCACAACCGTATTTTTGATGTTTGAGAAGAACATTTTGTAGAATTTCATTCTAAATGGGGGGTAATGTTACGATTGTGGTTGTGTTATCACGTGAGAGCATACATGTGTTTATCATAGGAAACGATACGATATTTTTTGGAGCTATTATGGTTACGTTTCACGTGCCTTTTTATTAAGATTTTCTTTTGCTCGTGAGTAGAGCCAATTTCGTTTTGTTGCGTTTAGTCCAGAACGTTCTAGAAGGGTCGCACTGTCTAGAGACCTCGTATGTGTGACGTCTAGTAGTTGGCAACAGTTCGTAACAGTTCGCTACATTTTGTTTTTCAATGCAGTGAATTGAGCAGCCTTTATTTTGTTTTGGGAATGTTCTCGTACCTTCTAGAGCTATCATAGAACGTGGTGATAGGGCTACCATACTTTTATGTGTCTTCATTATACATTAGGATTTAGAGTTGAAGTGAGCAGCTGAGTTTTTGTAGCCTATTTTAGTGATTCCAGAAGATTCTTATTTATGAGTTTCAGTTGCGTATTTCGTTCCGATTGGTTGCATTGTATTATTTCCGTAGATGATTCTAGAATTTGGTAGTATATATAAGGAGGGCGCTGGGAAAGCCCGTTGGTACATTGTCTTTCTTTGTCAGTTGTAGAGACAGGCAGTTTATTGGGAGAGACGCTGTGTATGAGAAACTTTGTGTGTCAGTGTGGACATTGCAGAAGAGACTTTGTATCAGTATTTGTGCATTTGGAATTGCACTGTGTGGATATCGCATCGCTGAATTAAATATTGTTGGAACTGTTACTCCCGTTCTACATCCTTAAGCCACGTGTGACGGATTGCAGCTGAACGAGGTTTATTTTAATGAACCCTATGTGCGTGCGTCTGGTGTGTTTATCATACTACGACTACAACTAAACCACGTAACAGATGGTAACATGTATAACCTGATGCCAACTACAAAGTCAACTTTTGATCTGGCATATCTGAGTACGTCTTGGTAGTGTAGCTTGCTTGATGGGAGATCAACCACAGAATTAATTTAATCTTCTAGATTTGCCAGAAACTGTTTTTGTGCTTCGAATTTGCCACTTCCGTTTAAAATGTTTGATTTTGTTAGTGATTGTGCTCCTAGTAAACACCACACATATGTTCTGATAGACTCATTTACGCGCTCGACGCCTGCTTGAGTAAACCCGTCACTCTTGTCTAAAATATATGTGGTCCAGGCATTAGACTGTTTCTGTTCTATTGATCCTAACCAGACTTCTGATTTTGATGAGAATGAAGTGTAACCAGGGTAGTAATTTTGAGGGTATTGTCTGTGACTCATAGCATAATACAATGTACCCATGCCATTGTGATCATCTAGTTTTGTGTGAAGTCATACTTAGGGCTGATGTTAAATTCATTACATATGCGTTCAAACACTTTCATATCCATGGGTTTGTTATACCTGTTGAAACTGGATTCAGTAGGTAGTGGGGTATGAAGTTCTGACAATATTCTTCTAAGCTTTAATACGTGTGAAAACGGTAGACAGACCTAATCAGTTTGTTTGAGTGATTCAAATGGTCTGTAAATGAAACACCACAGCCTGTAGTTGAACACAGTATGGCAAAGTTAAGCTGGTTTTGGAACATTTGTAGTAGGCTTGAAGACCACTTTCTTGCAGTTGAGTCGTCTGTTATTGGAGGGTTTAGGTAATCATCAAAGGGGTTGGATGCTTTCACTTGGAATAAATCTTGTTCTGACACAGCTATATTGAGCTGATTTAGTTGAATTATTTTCTGTTCATAAGTAGGTGCAACATTATACTTGGCATCCACATTAAATTGAAATGCGTTTGTAGTGACACTTGTTGGTGATTTAAATTCCATCGTTCTTTTTTATGAGATAATAAAAATGTTTATTACCTTAACAAATCTTGACACAAACAAACCAGTGTGGTTAACTAATTGGATTGATAATCGCGATGGTAGCAAGGTTGTAGCTATCCATGCAATGTTTTACACTGTAAAATGGTTTAATGTAACAGATGACGGTGAATATTCTGTACATGGAACTATAGGTCGTACAAGTTGGGGCGCTAATCACTTACAGCATGGGTGTTACGACTTTTGTACTATAGCTGAATTTAGATATGTATAAAATTAAAGCAACTTTAAATCCGGCTAACTTGCTTGTTACATTGGAATTTCCAAAATATAGTCAGCTTATATTATCAGACAAACTTTTAATACTACTTGGTTTTTTAACCATAATATGGGATATTGGTATTTTAGGTGTTAGTGGTGACGAAGATTGGACTTTACAAAAAGGATTAAAAATGAAGTCCAAAAAATAAAAAAAAATAATTGGAAGATATCCTGTTCATTTGGCAGTACACACAGTGCTAAATATTTATTTGAAAGAACTAAACACAACTGAAAATGTTCACAATGGAAAACCATCAACCTTGTTGAGATGCTTACCGACTGGAACCGCTCCTTATTGCGAAAGTGTGGCTGTTAGATTTCCTAATTTGCATTTTAAGAAATTAGGTTCTAGTTTCTTTGAGTCACTGTGTATATCTGTAACTAATCAAGATGACAAACCAGTTGTGATGCATGATTTTAGTGTTGTGTTAGAAGTTAAATAATTTTATTTTTGTTTATAAAAATGAGTGCTGGTCCAAAGTCGAGAATCATACCAGTAACAGAGTTGAAAGATTTGGCATATGTACAGGATTTTGAGAAGGAGGGGGAGGTGGGAGAGGTGTATGGTTTTGAACTTGATTCGTTTGGTATGTACAAGAGAAAAGTAATAGATGACGTAAAAGAAGGCACAGACAGACCAATTCCTAAACTTGGTCAACTGCGTGATGTTACTGTACCTACTCCGCCTGTAAATAATGCGCCCTACAACTTAATACATGTGGGTAATAAGTGGGTAGTTTCACCTGTGCCTGCACTGCCACCGCTTGTGCCAACAATTGACTGGGACATAAAGTTTGAATTTATTAGTCCTTATGTATATACTGATGATGAAGGAGCCTTAGTGTTTAGGAAAGTTGTTAACTCTGGGCCGTTGATTGTAAGTCTTGTTCCAAGCTTTGCCCCAGACAACATTAGCAGAGATAAACTGCAAGTGCTTGTGTATGAGAAACGGAGGTATCTTCTTACACATAGGAAGGGCAGATCAGATGCAAAGGTCGTGTTTGTACCAGCAAACTTTACCATCGCAAGAGAAGCAACAATAGTATTTGAAATTATTATGAGATCTGTTTCTTCTTCTGCCAAAGAGACATATTTTGTGCAGGGAATAAAGCTTACATGGGATGACACAGTATCAGTCAACAAATGTTTTTATTGCTATTAGAAAAAATGTAGATGTTTTTAAAGTTTCGAGCAGTGTTCAAGCTGTCAAGATATTGGTTGACAAAATAACTTTTTTTTTCTAAATTACATAAAACTAGAACACATTGATCTTGTTTCGTTTTATTATGCCAGCAAATTGTATACTTTTGACGAGTTGCAAAATGTAATCACTGATTAAATAAAAAATATATTTGTAAATTTAAAAAATGTTGAACTTGTATCCACAACTACCGACGCCTGAAACTGTGTTACTTGTGACAACTGAACCGCATTACAGACATTATTGCCAATTGCATCAGATAAAACATTACAGACAGACGCATTCCGATTAATAAATATTACAGAAGCAATTAAATATTTGGAAAGTGAGGAAGCAAAATACTCATGGTGCAAAAGACGGCATAAGACCGTTTTCAATTCTGTACAAAACAGCTCAATGGTTACAGGTATGGTTTCAGCTGGTTGCTCTGTAGGAGGCATCATATTGATATCAACCAGAATCGGTGCTTTAATTGGTGTTGGACTTGAAGGAGCTAGCATTGCCACAGGACTGGCATGCTTTGGTTTGGAAGGTTTTAACAAAAGAATTCATACGAAATTACAGAAACATGAAGCATTAAGTACGCTTGCTGGTGCTAAACTCAGTAGTTTAAAACTGATTATAAGTAAGGCATTGGACGATAATGTTATTGATGATGTTGAATTTAAAAGAGTGCAGGACGATTTGAACAATTATAAGAAACAGAAGACTGAAATACAAAATAAGATGCGTGGTCAATCTCCCGTAAATGTTGAAGAACTAAACGCTAGTTTTTTAGCGCAAGGAAAAAAAAATCGGTGTTCAGGAAACCACAGAAAAACTACACAATCTTTTAAAGAAATAAAAATCAGATTTGGTAATCAATCAATATTTTTGTCATATGCTTTGCAGAGAGATGACACATCATTTACACCACTTGTGCCTGATTATTTAGCCCCACCCGCTTCACCTCCAGAATACTACTGAGGAAAAAAAGTTTTTTTTATTGTCCTTGTGTCTTGTCAAATCTGTCTCAGTATCTTGGGACTGGAGTCAAGTTCTTGTAAAAACTTTATAAGGACTTACAGTAAGTAATTAATAGGTTCTTACAGTAAGTAATTATTAAGTTCTTATGTCAACTCACTTAAAGGATACCTCTGCAGGTTTCTAAAAGTAAGTTGCAACTTGTTAGTAACGTATAAAGTTCTATTTGAGAAAATCATGTTTCTCAGAAATCAACTTTGACAGGGTGTGTATAAAATGTTTTTAGTCTATTTAACCGAGTGCACTATCAGGATTTGGTTTGATTTGAGAAAAACGACCGTGTGGACAATAATGACTTTAATTAGTAATTAATTAGGGTAAATTAAGACAATGGCAAAGCTTTAGAATTCTCCTTATTTAAAACCTTTCAGCAGTATAGCGTAATAGTTTGTTCACGTACTAGTAGCAGTATGCTCCTAAATCGGCTGGTACCTGCCATCGCTGAAGACCACCTCCCAGAGGGCCAGTGTGGCTTCAGAGCCAACATGAGTACCACCGACATGGTCTTTGTGCTGAGACAGCTTCAGGAGAAGTGCCGCGAGGAGAACAAATGGCTGTACGTAACGTTTGTCGAGCTAACAAAAGCGTTCGACACTGTGAGCAGGCAAGGCATGTGGCAGATCCTGGAGCGACTTGGCTGTCCCCCAAAGTTCCTCAGCATGATCGTCCAGCTCCACGAGGACCAGCAAGGTCAGGTCAGACTCAACAGTGACCTCTCAGAACCATTCCCCATTCTCAAAGGCGTGAAGCAGAGCTGCGTGGTGGCACCGACCCTCTTCACCATCTTTTTTTAGCATGATGTTGAAGCAGGAAACAGTAGACCTCGACGATGACGACGCAGTGTAATCAGGTATCGTCTCGATAGCAGCCTGTTCAACCTCAGACGACTGCAGGCCCACACCAAAACCCTAGACCGAGTGATTCGTGAGCTGCTCTTTGCTGATGACGCTGCCCTCGTTGCACACACACAGAGAGTCTTGCAGCGCATCACTTCCTGCTTCGCAGATGCCGCCCAGCTCTTTGGACTCGAGGTCAGTCTGAAAAAGACAGAGGTCCTTCATCAGCCGACACCTAAGGAAGAGCACCGCCCTCCACACATCACCATCGGCGAGTCCGAACTGAAGTCTGTACACCAGTTTACCTACCTTGGCGGCATCATCACGTCAGACGCCAAGCTGGACAAGGAGCTGGACAACAGGCTGGCAAAAGCGAACAGTGCTTTCGGGCGACTATTCAAACGGTTGTGGCACAATCAACAGCTGAAAAAGGCACCAAGATCAGCGTGTACAGAGCTGTCGTCCTCACCACCCTGCTGTACGGTTCCGAGTCCTGGGCCCTCTACCGCAGCCAACTACGACTCCTCGAACGCTTTCACCAGCGCTGCCTGCGTACCATCCTGGGCATTCACTGAAGTGACTATGTCACCAACGTCGAGGTCCTTGAACAGACGAAAACTATGAGCATCGAGGCTTTGCTGCTATGGACACAGCTTCGTTGGGCGGGGCACGTCTCCAGGATGGAGGATCATCGCCTCTCGCCACTTGACACCGAAACAGAGGGGCACCAAAGAAGAGATACAAAGACGGTCTCAAGAAGTCACTTAGTGCCTGCCAAATCGACCACCGCCAGTGATCTTCGCTTGCTGCGGGCCGTGACACCTGGCGCTCCACCATTCACAAGGCAGCCGTCTCATTTGAGGACTCTCGATGAGCTAACATTAAGTACAAGCGGCTCAGGAGAAAAACAGATTTGTCGTAACTCAGAACCCTGACCAGACCTTCCCCTGCAGCCACTGCGGTCGAACCTGCCTGTCCCGGATTGGCCTCCGCAGCCACGAACAAGCCTACAGACGAAGTGGGCAAGCCCTATAGAATCTTCGTTCGCGAAGTCAAGTCAAGAGAGCAGTATGCATAAGCGTTACGTTTGTGGTTGTGTTATTCTTTTTATGGAATGCGTGTGTTGATTATAGGACAAGATCCGGGGTTCAGTTGAGTTAGTTTAGTATGATTCGTTTGCTTTTGCATGGAGAAAATAATGCGGTCGATTGTGTGTGTGTGTGTGTGTGTGTGTGTGTGTGTGTGTGTGTGTGTGTGTGTGTGTGTGTGTGTATGTGTGTGTGTGTGTATGTGTGTGTGTGTGTGTTTGTGTGTGTGTGACTAGATTTGTTCCACATTTCGCTAACTTGTACCAAGTCCGACCTAGATTAAGCTCGAAGGTTCTGGAAAAGGCGGGATTGTTCTAGTGACTTCAATCATGACGTCAAAGTTTTGTAGTACGCATGTCTGTTTCATTTCATGACTTTTACGTAATGCACCTAGATTTTAGTGGAAGATTGTAGAATAATCTAGTGTGTTCGTTTTAGTGTATATTAATGATTTTTGGTTACGTTTTATTTTCTGATTGGTTGAGTTGTGTAATTTGCGGAATTGTTCTGGAAATCTGTGATAGTATAAAAGCGAGTATTAGAAAGTATGTGCATGAATGGTAGGAGACAATGTGAGGATGCATATGCCGGATGCATTTGTGAGAGATAGTGCATCAAAGTGTGGATGCATTGTGCTAAGAGTGCATCGTGCGAATAAAATACTGTTGGAACTGTTACTCCAGTGTGGTCTACATTTTTGTGCCACGTGTGACGAGTTGCAACTGATTGAGTTTTTTCCTGCAAGAACCCTACGTGAGTTTGTCTGGAGTGATTGCAGCTTACTACGACCACTACCACGTAACAGTAAGTAGCTTGTTCATATAGAGGTATGACATTATTTTCGGTTTTCGTTGTATCCTCTTCGCCTGCAAAGGCTTATGAAAAGGAAGTATATCAAGCGAATTAATGAATATTATGTTTTCTTGTTATACGTTTTATAAATACATGTGTCTAAAGCTACGGTTCCACAAGCACGAATCCGATACTAATACGATCGGAACATATGCAGTGCTGCAATTTTCCTTCAAAAATTGCGTCATTTTCGTTCGAAACCGAATTTGTTCGAATTTTTGTACCGAACGAATGAAGACTACTACTACTACTACTACTACTACTACTACTACTACTACTAGTAGTAGTAGTAGTAGTACTAGTACTAGTACTACTGCTACAACCACTAATGACGATAACAAGTTCTACTGCTGCTACTACTTCAGCGCGTGATGACAAAAGCCTCTGTGGGCAGATGGACGCTCTACTGGTGCTGGAGCGAGCGGAGGCCGCGGTGGAGTTTGTCATGCATGTCGACAGACGCCAGACGATAAGGTAAACTTGTTTATCACATTCGAGACGTGTCGCATCAGGATACGCGGCATAAGCCGTGTATCCGGATGCGGCACGTCTCGAATGTGTTAACCTCTTCCTTGCCGGATAAAAGTGAGCGCAATCCACCTGCAGCAGACACAGAGTCGCTTGAGAACCCACAGTGGCGGGGAATAATGAGGATCTGTGCTTTTTGCTCACGCCACTAAGTATCCGCGATGCCTGGACGACTGGGCGCTGAATTAACGACGATTATAGAAAGACAGGCTGCGGCACATGGCAGTGAAGGTTTGGTTGATTGTACATTGCTTAACGTCCCGACAGCAACAAGACTTTCTCAGGACGTGTCTGCACTGCTTGTGAAAAAAAACCTAAACAGAATATTGAATGTATGTCGCCAGCCGGTCCAATTCGTTAAATAAACCTACGACATGGGGCCTAAATAAAGCTAGGGCCATTTAGCAACACACATCCATTATCAAGAGCTACAGGCAGCGCAGACAGCTGGGAGTTTTAAAAAGGAAAATACAGGTGAATGGACCAAGGATAGACAGAAACACATGCCCCAGAAAAAAAGGGGAAAACCCACCCTGTGGGGCTGACCAGGGTGACCATGGGAACTAAAAAGTAGTTAACCCCACCCGTCCCCCAGGCAGACCCGGGTGGTGGGGGGCAGTGAAGGGGTTAATAATAACAGTAAACACCTGGACATATAGAGACATGCAAATATTGTTCGAGGAACAAAAAAGGGTGGGGTCACCATGAAACCCAAATGCGACCATCCTGCGACGGTCCATGTGAGCCCTTACTGCGACTCTCCGATGACCGTCATAAATAAGCCCTAAACGCGACCATACTGCAACCGTTCAAATCAAACCTAAATGTGACCTTGTGCGACCGTCGCATCTCCGCATTCATTTTGGTCGCCGGAAAAGCTCCTGTGACCCCAAAAAAATCATAATCGCCGGACCGTCCTGTGCTGGTGCAAAGAAGCGAATTTGCGACCAAATAGTGAGTCCAAAATTCGACGTAACATTTCCGCTTCATAGTACTGCGCTTACAACAAGGTGGGATATAACAACACTTGTTCAGAGGCCCTGATAACATTTTCCATATAAATACTTTGCTCGTAACAGACACCGCCGCGCCAGTCATTCAGACGGTAGGCGGCGATGCGTACCCCCCGCGCCTTAGTCACCACGCGGTGGCTACTAGAGACCGGGATGTTAACCGAACACTACCCCCAGAGGCCGCCAACAGCGAATGCCAGGCGTCACCGAAGACGAAAGAAGAGGAATCGCAAGCAACAGTCGTCACAGACAAGAGACAACAACCCTCAAGACGAAGAACAAGCAGACCAACATCCCCACTACCACAACAAGGGAAGTGGAGTGTGCCACCCTGCCAGTACCGACGCAAAACGCCAGCACCTCGACTTCACTAGTCTCGACCGACACAGGCACGAGCCCTGATCCCCCACCGCCAGCAAACAAACCAGCCAACGCCAAGCGGCAGCGAAGACGACCACCCAAACGCTTCAGGAACCAGCAACACCCGGCACTACTCGCCACACCGCCACCTTTGCCTACCTCCACACCATCGCCACCCACCCTACCCATCCCAGCGCCTGACCCCTAAGCCCAGACTTCACTGGCCATCACCATCGCCACCCAACCTCCCCAAGCCCTACTACAGCCAGCTATGGCTCTACCGGCCACCATCACCTCCGCCACCAATTCTACAAGATATGCTAGAGTGGCTGGCATATCAACTCCCCCCCCCCCCCCCCCAGCCTGGCACCGCAGCAACGGTTAACCGGCCACAACACCCGCCTCCACCACCACCCGCCCGGCCACGGCAACACCACCAGCCGCTGGGCGACGGAGCGACAGACAGACCGCTAGATGGTTTCCCCTCCCCCCACCCCCTGACCCACTCCCCCCTGGACGAAATCAGCGAGAGCTGGAAGTCCGTGTCCTTCAAAATTAACACTAGCAGACACCAGATAAACAACAAGACGAGGATTTCATCCCAAAGTCTGCTGTATTGTTTGGAGCTCATGTGCGTTTTTCTTTTAGGAACATTCAGAGTTGTTCATATTTTTAAGCTTATCCATCTGATCCATTTGCCTCCTCTCTAAGCCAACCTCTGATCAACACACACGCCGGCGCACACAAATAAAGACGGACACACAACGCTGCCCGCCATTAGTACGCTCTGTGGGCTGGAGTAGCGACAGGAATTGTGAAGAAGACGATTAGCATGAGCGTCAAAATGACGTCACTATAAGCTTCACGTCATGGCATCGCTGGTCTCACGACGCCGTGTACACTGTGACGAATTTGATGTTTCACGTCACTCATCCGAAAGGCACGCTCTTCCAGAGCTGACTGTTTTCTTCCACACAGCCATTCCTTCTTCTTCTCGAACACCGTTACACTTGGAGTTTGGCTCAGTTGAATCCATCTCCAAGTGTCATATGGCTGTATATGCGTGGTACTGTGGTTTATTACAGTGCGCTGTGCAGCCCAGTACCTCCGTCTCCAGCACTCGGGGTTTCTGTCCGGGTTACCTCACCCTTAACTCCTGGTCCAAAAGCCTTTCCTGGGAGCACAGGATGGTTTGGCTTTGGAGTGTCATTCTCCTAGATGGGTTGCCGATCAAGGCTTACGAGTCCCATCTACTCAGGTTTTTCCTCGCAGGTTTCCTTGTCGAAGGAGATCTGCCAACCAAGGCTATCGAGCATCGCTGCCCGGATTTGTATAGGGTTTACCCCCCCCCCCCCCAGCCTTTGCCTCTACCAAGGCACCCACAATGGAGTGACCCATAGCTGGGGATCTGGTTCATGGGCATCAGAACTTGTCCACATATCGATGGGCCTGCGTGCCGCATGATTGGGGGCCAGACCTCCTCCGAGTCCTCTGTAGTCAGCCATTCCAGGGCTGACTGTTTGATGGGAGTAAATAGTGGCTCCAAAACTTGCAAAAATTAATTCATTATTATTGAATAAGTTGAAGAGGTACATCGCTGGATTACGAACTCATTCAGCATATCCCTTTAATTCCGCCCCTCCCCCAACTCCATCAGACCCCCCACCCACCCACCCACCCAACCACATCTCACCACCCGCCTGATCCGCACCGCAAAAATGGGGCCGGGAACACACAAACGGCAAAATGGCACACACAGAGACAAACGGCAGTCATGCGGCACTTCCTACCGGTTATACGTTCTGTGGGCTGGCGTAGCCGCAGCCATTTTGAAGAATAAGGTGAAATGGCCCACGGCCACAAAGCCTCTTCTGTATCAGCTTGCATACATATAAATAGAAGAGACTTAAAAACACTCAGAACAGAAGCTGCAGTCGGCTTGCCTGTTCGCCAGAAAGGAAATGAATACTGCCGGGTTCTATGAAGCTGACTATATCCGACCGATGTACCTTGGCGCGCTGGTCTGATAATGCGCTTCAGAGGACTATGCCGTGCAAAACGAAGTTTCCAGAGCTTAAAACAGATCTACACGCTGTCATAGTAGTTCCAAATTCACACATCGTTTATCAGTAATCATACGACAACTACCATATTACTATAAATGAGTTGGAGATTTGACCCATTCAGCCCTGACGCACTACAGCAGGACAGAATTCGACCATGATAATTCAGGGGCAGTGCCGACAGGCGCCAAGCTAATCTGGCACTGCCCTTGAATTATCATGGTCGATCCACCTCCTGCAATAGGTGCATAGTCGTTAGATGAAGGGTGCAAAATTCGGGAAATACGTGCGTCGGGCTGAATGAGTCAACTTCTGCCCTAGGACCGAAATCCCCACATTTTGAAGTTGCCCTCTGAAGGACTGCAGTATTACCCTTGTAGAGACAGATCGAGCATGATATTGCAAGGGTGGTGCGAGAATAGCTTGTTTTTGCGAGTTATCTCTTGCTGTGGTGTGTCGGGGCTGAAGGAGTTAAATACCATTACACATACATCTGCACATACATTTCCACCGCGCAGGCTTTAGGAAAGGAAAACGTCCATCTGCAGACACACTTCAGCAACATTCAGCATCGATTCTAAATCTGTCCTATATAGTCTAAAAAGCTGGGATTGTAACACTAAAAAAAGACTTAGTATATGAAATAAAACTTATTATGAGCTGTATTATGTCCAGAGGAATAGGGATCGATTTTCTTTAGATACCCTCACACTGCGCAATTTATTGCAATGAAATTTGTGACAGACAAGCAAAAAAGGGAGCTGTAAATAGAGAAAACTTAGCAGTTTGTAATAATATGCAATTATCTCTACATGAAATGTACTCTGTGCTAAACAGTTTTTTTCACAAAGATGATATGAAATATGCTTATCATGTTCCATCTTGTTCAAGAAAAACTGCTTCATTGATATACAGGTTAAGACTAAATTCTTGGAAAACAAAATTCGCAAATGACATCAAATGCGAGTGCTTAAGCCCCATCTCTGTTAAACATTTAATCTGTGAGTGTCCTATTACAATGAATCTGTTGAAAAAAAAATAACATAATAGTTTATCACTTAGCAGAAAATTTGTATGACATCATACATAGAAATATTGCCATTCCAATAGTTAATATAATAATTTATAGTCTGGTGGGTAAACTATTATAATAAGTAATTTGTGTGTGTGGTTGGATGTTAATTATTGCTATTCTTTGCTATTCACAAGTTGTGTGTTTGGTTGATTTGTGTGTGTGTGTGTGTGTGTGTGCGCGCGCGTGCGTGCGTGTGTGTGTGTGTGTGTGTGTGTGTGTGTGTGTGTGTGTGTGTGTGTGTGTGTGTGTGTGTCTAATATCACCAATGTGTGAAATAAATAAATTCCTGATCCTGATCCTGACATCAGCACCAGTTGTGTTTCTTATGCATTGGTGGGAACAACCCAAAAAAGTTGAATCCTTTAGCGAGGAAGCGAGGGTCTTGGGGCACTTTTTTTAAAAGTTTTTTTTTTTAATTCAGAAATCCGGCTGTAGCCGGAAAAGTCCCACCCATGTCAACACACCTAATGAACTTTAATTTGAGTATGGACACGCACCAAAAGCACACGCGTATTCGCACTTATTAAATGTGTATTCTGCGCTTCCGTCAGCGTTTCAATCTAATTTTCGCTTTTCTCATACTAAAAGCCCTCTATTTATAGAATGCAGAGTTACGGCAGTAGTGGGATTTAACTGTGCGCAAGTCGTATGTGATACACAAACACGTTTAGGGCTTAGCGTCTTTTGTCCACCACGAAGGTGATTTAAAAGACGGGGCACCGAAATAGGGTCTGAACAAAATTTGATCCCATCTGGATTCGACCCCGGGACCTTTCGGACGAGAGTGGACCACTCCACCACCGAGCCACCCAGCTCCCCCGTATGTGATACGATCAATTAAAGTTGCTGGCACTGATCACAGTCGACTTGTGTAAAAGACAACGACTAAATAAGTCAGTGCATGTGGACACAGGAACGTGTGCACGCCAGAGTGAAAACTTACATATCGTAACGTTCTGCACAAGAAAAAGAGAAACCCAAGAAATACAGCCCCTCACGCTTAAATCGAACATAGTGCAGGGCATTTACGAAACACCTGGACATCCTTGCGTCACGAGGTGTATTAACGAAAATATACAACATTGACGATGTCCTGCATGTACACAAAAACATCGGCAAACATCGGCCCAGGCAAACAAACTGCTTTTGTAAAATGCAAATTTTGCATATTTATTGTTGGATTATTACCCCATGCTGTCAAACATACGCGTAAAGGCATGCAACACAATGTGTAACACAATGACGTTCTCAGGCTTCTTGATTTAGTTTACGTCACAATGCCAGATTGTTGGCAAATAAGTTTCATATTGTCTCTGCTAAATTCACGCGTTTCGCGTTTCCTGCTTGTGAAATTGGTGAGAATAAAAGACACAAATACTACTACTTTTGTTACTATTATTAGTAGTACTACTACGACTACGACTGCTGCTACTAATACTACTACAACTACTACTATAATACGTTTTAAAAAAGAATTCCACAAGCCCATGACCAAAGAACGCAAATTGTATAGATCGGAAACGATGCCTGTTAGATTCAACCACCTGCCGCGGGGCAATTCTACCAAACCCCGTGTCCATACAGTTATTTCCAATACTGAATTATTATTTAAAACAAAAGCTTTCACCGACCACAGCTTTTACACACAAACAGTCGCTACAGCACCGTCCGTGTTGGTAAGAGCCGAAGAAGTGTGGAAAACTATGCGGATTAGCAATTTGCTGTGGGTAGAAGGTATAGTAGTCTGTAAGGTTGGACTATGGATCATCAGATGTTCTGTGTTATTCTATCTAACACTTATCACACTGACTGACTAATTGATCAGACTAGATCTGATAAACGAACACGCATGAACACACGTAGGAAATTAGACGAATCGGTCATTTACGATGAAATGAAATGAAACTTGATGGCGGTCGCATGCATAGTAGAGTTTTAGTGTGAACATACACACACACACACACACACACACACACACACACACACACACACACACACACACACACACTCACGTATGCACTCACATACACACGCACGCACGCATGCACTGACGCTGGGGAATCCGTGAGAGAGAGAGAGAGAGAGAGAGAGAGAGAGAGAGAGAGAGAGAGAGGGAGAAAAAGATGTTTATGTGACTTCTCTTTACCTATTAAGTTGCAATAATGTGAGCATAAGGTGCACGAAAATAAGGAAAGTCGGCATCCTTTAGAAAAAATTACTAAAGTTATTCCATTTCATTTTTGACCTTTCTTTACCTATTAAGTTTCAATAATGTGAGCATAAAGTGCAAGAAAATAAGGAAAGTCGGCATCCTTTACAGTACATTCGTGGTGAATGATAACGTTTTCCCATTTAAAATGGCCGAATTGGGAAACGTACGTTGTTTTCGATGCCCTTTAAAATGTTGTATACAACTGATAGGTCAATTTTAGGTTTTATTGGTTAGGATAGAGTACTACAGTTACTACCAACCTGATCTTATGATGCTGTGATGCATTTAGGGGTCACAGTGGCTGAATCTGCTGCCCTACCCCCATTTTACCAGTACTCAAAGGAACGTAAAATGATCATAACAATTGCTTACGTCATACTCCTCTGTTTAAGCATTTTTGTTGTCAGTTTTCTTAATAAAGTATGCATATTGAGCATACAAATTTGTGATAATTTCATTAATTTCAATGTGACCCATCAATTTAATTGTAACTATTTTTAACTGGCTGGTCTTTTAGGTGATTTTGTACCTAGCGTAAGTCGGGTCTAGTAAGGTCTCCCAATTATTTTCGTCTAGAAATGTTTAAATATGAATATGCGTAATAAAGTTTCATGGTTTCTAACAGCCAAAACAATGTTATCAAAATACTTAGTTTCCACGAAATCACCACTTCCACCGCCATGTTTTGCCTTCTTTTTCTGCAACGTTCAATTCCTAGATGGCCGTCTTTAAATCTTATATTGTTCTGGCTGCCAATAAGTGAGCTGTCAAGAGCTCGGCAGCATGTTTTCATAGTTTGGTGTACATGGGCGTGTCTTCTGGTCAGAACTGCCAGCAGACAGCTTCTCTGTATGGACAGGTTTGGAGAATGTGCTCAGGAGACTGATTTTCTACGCCACATTCGCATAGGGCTGTTTTCGCATGACCCAGTCTCACGAGTTGAGTCCAGAGTGATCAGTGCGTTGATGAAAGATGGTGGCCTGGCTCTCCCTGTTCAGCTTGTTGATGTCGTCTGCCCATCGGCTGCAGCCGCCATTCTGCTGTTGCCAATCACTTTGTTGCTGTAGTGTCTCTGTAGAGATCTTGTATAGTGAGGGCTGTAAGGAAAATGATGGTGACAGAGTTGACAAAAGCACCAAACTTATGTTCCACAAAATCAGTTGCAGCTGATGTTCTCACGTGACAAGTATCAAAAAATGATGACGTGACAAATGAAAAAAGTCAAGAAAAAGTTTGTTTGGCTTGCTAATGGTTAATTTTTATTGATAAATTTGTCTAATTTTGATAAAATAAATACACAAAACTCATAGTAGATATAGCAGACATGTTTAAACAAATATGGTAGAAAGTATTAAAGGCTTAATGTTCAGTCAGCAGCAGTTTTGCCGCAAAACGTTTCGGTTTGTCAAGTCAAATGTTCATATGAAATTAACATCTAATCCTTCATGCAGTTACACTTGCAAAGGTCTGTACATCTCCACGTGGCTTTTTTTTTTTTTTTTTTGCAAGAACATTTTTCGGTACAACCAGCAGCAGCTTTGCAGCTACACTTGACATGTTCACTACATGCTTGGACTGAAGCAATTGGTAAAGATGTCCACAGTGCAATCCAACAAGAAGTGGTGGCGTGTATTTTCCAGCCCCATCTTTTTGGGGTTGGTATTTGCTGTTGAGATTGATCGCTTGTTGTCCAGATTCCAGCTTGGTAGACACAACGCTTTGTGTGTTGCAGGAGAGCACCTTGTGTGGGAGGAATAGTGTCCATGGTTTTGCTTTGTTGGCAAAACATTAACCTACTAGCCTCATTCACAGTCTCAAATCCGCTTGTCTTCTGGTACATGAGGACGGTGAAGCGCTCCAGAAGTTTGAAGTTCTCCTCACTGATGCCCACCTCTAAGAAAGGGTGACTGGCGATGTAATTGAAGGCCTTGGTCACATCAGGGAACGATTTCCAGTCTCCCAGGCAAGCTATTTCCCCTTCCAAGAAAGGCTGATACTGTATTGCAGCCTGTGAAGCTGTGAAAAACTGGCAAGGCAGTTGACATTTCTTTGCCAAGGGTTAGGGCCAGAGCGCTGATATGAATGTAGGAAAAGCTCCTTCCTATGCCAAACCCAACCCAGATGTTCAGTGTCGAGCATATGTCTTGCAGGTGGTAAAACTTGCCAGTCAATATGACAATAACATCGGTGTCCACGGTGCGAACAAAGCAAGTCTTTGAACCCTGCTGTAATGCATCTTGCACATGGAAGAGTAGTCTGGTATCGGCCTCTTCGTAGTTGCAGGCAGGTATGACGTAGTCACTTCCTCTGATGATAACATTTTCTCCTTGTGTCACCACCACTGTTTTGCCATGAGGAAAATCACTGCTTTCAATCTTCTTGGACAGAAATTCAAAGAATTCTTCCTTGTTTTCTGCATCACGCAGGAAGTCCTGGATTTTGTTCTGGCCGGACACTTTTCTTCTCATGCCTTTTCCTCTCTTTTCTCTGGCAGAACCTTTGATGCTGTTTTTGAGATGCCTGTCCCAAACAATGTTAATCCTCTCTGCAGTCTCAAGCTGATGCCACACATGAGGCAAGAACATGTTGGCAGCATAGTCGTCAAATGTCTCACGCCACTAACAGGAAGAAGATGCACCACAGCTGCTCCGTCAAGCACCTTCACTTTAAAAGTATCGGGTAGATCTTTCTCACATGTTTTCTCCAAAGATGCGAGTAGCTCAGGAGGAGCGTCTAGGACTTTTATTTCTGGATGTTTCGCATCCTCATCGAGTTGCCCTAATGCTTCTGCCAGTTCAGTTGTGTCATATGGTTCAACATCGTCCAGTAAGTGTGCAGCAGATGCCTCCACTGTCTTTGTTAAACATGTAAGTAGATCAGATTTCTTACCGAGACAAATTTTTCCTCTGTCTAGAAAAGACGGAGGGAACGGGTGGAGCCTGTCAAGTCATTATTTTGTTCATGAGCCTGATCTAATGACATATTTGAGAACTTGTGTGCCGTTTTTGAGACAACCCAGTGACCATGCTCAAGAAATTCTTCTAAGGTAAAAGGTGGCAGATTTTTCATATCTCGAATGTGAACAGGAACCCAGCGGGCATAGTAATTCGGATGGTTCAGGGCAAAGAACCACTTGGCCAGAGCTTTCGGGGAACCCGCATACAACCCAAAGTCAGCCTCACGATGTGCTCTGAAAAACAGAAGAACAAGGAGTTCAAGTCTGAGTATGGTGTCCCAATACTCAAATGTGGGGCTCTATCCAACCATTTATTGTAGTCAAGCTTCTTCTGACTCTTCTTCTGCTTCCGGCTGCAAGGTGATAAATGCTTCGTTTGGGAGTTTTCTCAAAACGACAGCGTCAACTTGATGGTCATGGCGTGTTCCGGTTACAGCTCAGAAACGACTCTGCTGTGCCTGATGAAGCAATCCCTGAGCCTAGTATTGACCAAGTCCTCCGCTGTGAAGCTTTCATCATGCGCAGTCCCTGAAATTCACTGACGATATTCCAAAAAGTTTTTATATGGCTGTGACTTGTTTTTACTCCCATGGGACTTCAAGGGGCAGTTCAACTTCGCACTAGTTATTTCGTGGCAAATCAAACAGGCTTGTCAATCCATCTTTTACCCACTATAGGTCAACCCTGGAACAAGCTAAAAAAAACACCCTTTTTACAACAAATAAACAATTATGGGGCCATACACAAGTATAATGCTTTGTTTCTTTTAGTCCAGTGGCTTCTTTGATGACTCATTTAAAATAATTAATCTATTCAAAGAGTCTTTTCTCATTTAATTAATGTCGGTTGTCAAAGACACAACCACACCCAATAATTTGTTCGCGTTCGCCACGCTTTGCGAATTAAATAGTCCATTTCTCGGAACCTATTGCTGTGCTACCTTGGAACATATCAAAATCTGAAAGCATAAAGCATGTAGATCATCTTGAAAAAAATTATGGTACTTTTGTCAGCTCAGTCCCCATCTCATCAAATAATGGGTCTTACAGCCCTCACTAGTAGTCTGGCGCCTGCTTTGGCCAGGCTGTCAGCCTCTCCATTCCCAGCTACTCCAGAATGCACTGGAATCCACTGCAGCACTATTTTGTGGACAGGCCATCCAGTCTACCTTGAAGCTTCCTGGTGAGGAGATCAGTGGATCAAGCTGCTGCCTTACCCTAGCTAGTGCTCTGCTGCTGTGTTGAGCACCTGCAGATCTGTACGATAGTTGGAGCTGCTGCCGCCAGCTGGTAAGGAGAGGGAGGTAGTAGTGCGGTCAGCACAACAGATGTACACGCCACTTCATGCGTTCCGCACGGCGTCTTGTGCGGACCCGCCTGTGTAGATGTGAGCACAGCTGCTGTGAGGGTAGCGCTTGTGAATAATCTCCAGCGAGATGGCTTTGTGCAGTGCCGCGACCTTTGGCAAAGAGTCCTGGAACATCGTTTATGTTGTCTAGAAGGCTCTTTCGAGATGTCCAGGTATCTGAAAGAAGCTCTTCACACATCTTTGGGCTTGAATCCAGGACGTCAGTTTTAGCCATTTGCAGGACCTTCATTTGGCGGTTCAGACTTGGGCGTTTCTGACGGTTGTTGGTCTGCTCCTATAGTGTCCAGTGCTGTCAGTGTTTTGTAATTCTCTTCATCGTGTGTGCTGTTCTGCGTTCTATTGGCTCCAATGTCCTCCATTTCCTAAATTGGGATGCTCCAGATGGCTCTAAGAATGTCACTGCGTCATGAGAATGACCCATGTTCTGCATCTTGTCAGATGCTGTAATTTGCGCCAATGTGGTTCCCACCAGTTTCTTCATCATAGACTTGTTTTTCGCAGCTCTAGCCTCCATGGCTTTGATGTGAGGCCTCCACGTGAATCCAGTAATTTATTTGTTGTCAGTAAAGTTGGCCTGTCTGTCTTTGGTACTGAAAGGTCTCCAGTTTCAAGATGACTTCTTCCATCTGATTGAAAGGGATGGCCTAGCTCAGTTTGAGTGGCTATCTTTCAGTCCAGCTGCTGACTATTGGCAACATCCTGGATTCTGCAGGATGGTATTTCTTTATGTTCTGCTGCGCTCTACACTGCTAAGTCATCCGCATGGAGGATGTTCAAGACGAACCTTGGTACTGCTGCACTGATGTCATTAATGTAGACCAAGAACAGCATCAGACACAACATCTCCCTAAGGTGCACCTTCCCAGAGTTTGACAAGACTGCTGAATGTGCAGACCGTAGAAGCTTCAGCGGCAGTCCCTGTTAAACATGCCTGAACTAAAAAGAATTACAATTAAATTGATGGGTTACATTGAAATTAATGAAATGATCACACATTTTTATGCTCAATATGCAAACTTTGTAAAACAAAACTGGCAAAAAATATATTTAAACAGAGTAGTATGACATAAGCAATTGTTATGATCATTTTGAGTTCCGTTGCGTACAGGTAAAATGGGGTTATGGCAGCAGATTTAGCCACTGTGGCCCCTAAATGCATCACAGCATCATAAAATCAGGTTGGGAGTAACTGTGGTACTCTATCCTAACCAATAAAACCTTAAAAAGACCTATCAGTTGTATACAAAATTTCTGAGGGCATCGGAAACAACGTACAATTCCCAGTTCGGCAATTTTAAATGGGAAAAAGTTATCACTCACCACGAACGTACCGTAAAGGATGCCGACTTTTCTTATTTTCTTGCAATTTATGCTCACATTATTGAAACTTAATAGATAAAGAGAGGTCAAAAATGAAATGTAATAAATTTAGTAATTGTTTTCTAATTAATTTTGTGTATTTTTACAACTTGGGGGTAGGGATACAAAATCAACCTCTGTGGCACTCACAGTGATCATAGAATTACCTGGTCAAGTTTATAATTGTGACATCCTGTTTTAATGATGTAAGCCTGAAAATGGACTTCCAGTGCTATAGAAAATGTCTGAAAGCATCTGACACGTTATTTTTTTTTTTTTTTTTTTTTTTTTTTTTTTTTTTTTTTTTTTTTTTTTGTGGCAATTTCGCGGAAATGGCCGTTTACTGGGTGCACAGATACCTTCACTGCGAGCCGGAGATTCAATAATTTTTCATTCTGTTTTTTGCATAGGATGCAGAAGGGTTGCCGTAACATAATGTTGCCTGATTTGGGCTTCTGGAATGAATTCAGATTTATTTAGAGAAAAATGTTTCTCAACTTCATTTTATCATCCGCGAAGAGCGTGAATGGGGGTATCCTTGCGCCATCGGCTATATCTCTGGTGTGTTCCTAAGGATTTTCGGGGAATATGGCTTAAACATCTCAGGACATACTGGGGTACACTTTGAAACCCATCTTATTGAGTAACGGGGGGGGGGGGGTCTGGGGGGGGGGTGCACGGTAGCCAGGACTGGCTTATGGACTAGGGTACTTCCCTGCCTTGGAAGGATCGGCCAACACCACTTCAATTTCACGACCTGTCAGATCTTCAAGTCGCACCCATCTGGATGCTACCGCTTCCATCCCTCGTAACTCTAACAGGATTCCCTCTGAGTTGCCCTGTACTCCAGGGATTGTACGGCTGAATGCTACTGACTGTGATGTTAATGAGCTCTCCCTGAATTAGACTGGTGTTTGGGCTTACGGTCACTTGATTCAAAGGGTTTGGCTGTCTACACTGCCTTGCTACGTGTCCCTTCTTCCCGCACCTGTAACACGCAATTTGCCGACCTCCTTGACTCTCTTTTGGTTTAGTCTCCTCTTTCTTATTCCCACCAGACGGCTTATCTACCTTAACAGTCGGGTCGCTGGGTCTGGGTCCCCCCTCTAGGTGCCCCCCCCCCCCTAAACATAGGTCTCCTAGTCACTGCCCTCTTAGCGTCTATGTGAAGTTGAGCTAACTCTGCCGCCTTTCCGCCGTTCTCGGGAAGTCGTTCTCTCACGAACAGCTCTAACTCCGGACTCATGATGGCATATAGTTGCTCCGTGATGAAAGCGTCCAACACGTCAACTACACCCTATGTGTCTCTCCTGGCTAACGAAAACCATCTCTTCACTAGAGTGTGTAACCTACTCAGAAACTGGGAAATAATTTCAGCACCCTCCTTACGTACCTCCCTGAACTGTTTGCGGTAATACTCAGCGTCTCTCCGAAAACGTCTCAGTAGAGCATCCCTGACGACACTGAGATCTTCGGCCAGCTCTGAACTCAACTTTAAGTACGTCTCTCTAACTTCCCCCGACAGTAAAGGTGATAACCTAGCGGACAGGATTTCCCTTTTCCACCCTTGAGTCTCGGCTATTTGCTCAAAGTGCTGAAGGTAGCTCTCTATGTCTTCTTTCCCATCAAAGGGTAGAAGTCTGACACGATACCCATCTGACTGGCTACGCTGACTTTGCTGTGCTAACACCTGTTCTCTGGCCTTTCTTTCACTAGCTTGGCTTGAAATCTTTCTCTATCATCTGACCTTTCTTCAGCCCTTTCCCTGCTGTCTGACTCTTTCTGTTCCTGTTTAGCCGTACGATCTGACTCTCTGTTCTTCTTCAGCCCAACGATCTGACTCTCTTTGTTCTCATTCAACTCTTTCCCTACTCTCTCTCTCTCTCTCTCTCTCTCTCTCTCTCTCTCTCTCTCTCTCTCTCTCTCTCTCTCTCTCTCTCTCTCTCTCTCTCTCTCTCTCTCTCTCTCTCTCTCTCTCTCTCTCTCTCTCTCTCTCTCTCTCTCTCTGTTCTCGTTCAGCTTCGAATTGCCTCTCTAGAAACTTCATCTCCTGGTCCTTCCTAGAAGACTCCTGGTCTTTCCTAACAGACTTCATCCCAAAGGTGGCTAACACTGCATCTGTCAATCCCTAGCTCATCCCCAAATCTCTGTATCTGACATAAGGGTCAGACCCGCCTAGTCCTACCGAACCTTTGACCTCTACTGGGGATAACGATGCCGCCATACGAGGGTTTTGGAAGGAAGGCGTACTCACAGTGATTGCTGCTCCAGCCTGACGCGACGGGGTGGTTCCAGCAGTCAAAGAGGCGGGCGATGCTTCAGCCACCTGTACCTGGTCCTTCATAGCCCTAAGAGTGCCGGCCCTGGTCAGCATCGTGCCCGGAGACGGTCTCCTGCAACCCAAAAGAGGGAAAAAAGCTGAACGACAACAAAACACCCAATACGCAACACTTAAGATAAGACAATCAAACGAACGATAAACAAACGGAGGACGGAGCCCAGGCAATGGCAGCAGAGTTACACGCAACAAACCCCCGTTTCGCACTGCTCGGGGTATGAGCCCTAGAGCAATACTCCCTCACTCCCGACTCCACCCCCCCCCCCGCCCCTGTCCCCCCCCCCCCCATGTCACTCACTCGACACACAACGAATTAACAAAACACTAACCTCTGGGCACACTCGGCACCGGCCTCCACGTGGCGTGGGTGGGTAGTCTCCTCAGTCACTGACTGAGTGGGCTAGCAGAGGGGTGCCATCTTTGTCCAGGCTTAGGACTTGATGTCAGCAGATATGTTGTTCAGTCTTTTTCACTGGTCCGGTTTTTGAGGAGCTGTGCTAACCCAGGTCTTACCATGTTGGATTGGTCCTTAAAAATACACGTGAGCTTTTGGTCCTTTGGATCCCAAGTGTTTGCCGTGCTTGGAGACCCTTGTCGGGGGAGAAGAGGATCCTGGTGGCTGAAACACTCCACTTTGGCCTTGACTTCTACCTAAACGGGAGGCTAGTCGTACCGGCCTAGTCAATCGGCTCTTGTCACGTTGAGCCCTATCCCACTGTTGCAATCCAGACCCAAAAGGTGACTGCCAAGCGTGTAATATGCAAAGAAGTACCCAACGGAGAAAGAAACACGCTTAGAAAAGACGGGTACAACACAATTTATTAATATTTCGGGTAAATAACCTTTGTCAAAATAGACAAACAAACAAACAGCCGCTACTTATCTTCATTGGCAGAAGGAATGTAGCAACTGTTGTTACATTCCTCTTGCCAATGAAGATAAGTAGCGGCTAATCTCTCTGTTTGAGGATGGGAGGGTGGCTGCGGCTACAGTGTCCTCTCGCCATCCTAGCCACCCATTTAAGTTCCGTCTCCCTGACCATTTCTCTGTATTTAGTGCAGAACTGCAGGCAATTCTGCTGGCACTCAAGCATGCCTATCAGTCTCGGGAAAGAAACTTCCTGATTCCGTCTGACTCTCTTTCTGCCTTGCAGGCCCTTCAGGGGGCGGAAACAGACCATCCACAGCTGGTGCAGATTAGAGAGCTCTACGCAGACTTGATGAAAGAATATTATGACATCATTTTTATTTGGGTCCCGGGCCATGTGGGCATCGAAGGCAACAGAATCGCAGATTCTGCTGCCAACAGTGCCCGCAGTGACCCTGTCCCTGACACAGACTGTTTATAGTGATTTTCAACCTGTGATTAGTGCGTACATAGCCCGCGAGTGCAGTCCCAGTGGGAAAAAGAGGAAGGGAACAAGCTTCATTAAGCTCTTCCTACGTTGTCCGACAGTCTACCTTTCCGCTGCGGCAGCCGCCGTGAGGAGACTGTCCTTGCTCGGCTCCACATCGGGCACACTTATGTTACGCACTCTTACTTACTTAAACAGGATGAGCGTCCATGGTGTTTTGCCTGTGATGTGCAGTTTTCTGTTCGACACTTTTTGCTGTATTGTGCTGATCTAATTGACACGAGATATAAACACTTCACAGCGGACTCCTTGAAGGTTTTGTTCCGGGATGTTCCCCGGACAAAATCTTCAATTTCTTGAGATAATGCAATATTTTAAATAAGATCTGAGCATTCATAGCCTATGTAAATATTTTAATTTGCCCTTTTTCAGAGAGTCTATATACGCTTCTTTTAAAGATTTGTGGGACATTTTAGCCTGCCATTTTTAAGCTATATTTACATCTTGTCTTAAGACCTTGCTTTTAGTCTGGCTGACCAGATTTGTACCCATCCCGCCCTGAGATGGCCTTAGTCGCCTGCTCGGCGTTAAACCATAATAACTACTCTAGTTCTGTTCTAGACCTCAATGTGTGTGATCCTTCTTTCATGCTGGACTTTGACTGGAAGGTTCACGACGACCTGTGTGGTAGTGACCACTTCCCAGTAGTCCTGTCATCGGTCAGCTGTGAGGAAATTTCGCGGTGGGACGCTGGAATCTCACGAAAGCGAACTGGCCTCTGTTCGCCTCCCTCTGTCAGTCTCGTATTACAGAGGAGGTTGTCATGTCAGCTGAAGAACCTGTTTCTTGTTTTACTTCTATTTTGTTGGACGTAGCAGGTGAAACCATCACTAGAACTTCCACATCACTCCCTCGGAAGCCGAGAGTACCACGGTTCAATGAAGAGCGCCGCAAGGCCAAAACAATGCGCAAATCTGCTCAGCGACGTGCTTTTCGCGATCCGTCGCAAGCAAATATTTTAATATTTAAAAGACAGCGCGCGAAAGCCCGTTACATTTTTAAACGTGAACGCCGTGCTTCCTGGAGAAGTTTCGTCTCATCTTTATCTTCTAGGACTCCATCCCAAAAAGTCTGGAAGGCTGTTCGAAGAATTAGAGGCAGAGGTGGCTCGGCTTCTATTCGCCATCTTAGACATGGTGCCAGTTTGGTCACGGATAAAAAGGCTGTGGCCAATTTGCTTGCCTACACCATTGCCCATCATTCTTCAACAGAGCATTATTCACCTTTCTTCCAGAGAGAGAAGGAGAAGCGAGAGTCTTGTACTTGTGATTTTATATCGGATATCTCGGAAGACTATAATGCCCTTTTACGTTTTCAGAATTGCAGCAAGCCATGCAGAAATGTACTGACTCTGCTGCTGGATTAGATACCATCCACTATCAGCTCCTAACACATCTGCCTGAGGATTCACTCCTTGTACTTCTTAAGGCCTTAGGCCGTTATCTGGATAACTGGTCATTTTCCGCCCTCTTGGCGTCAGGCTGTCGTTGTGTCAATCCCCAAGCCGGGTAAAGATCCTTCCGACCCGGGCAACTATCGGCCAATCGCTTTGACATCATGTTTATGCAAAACTATGGAACGCTTGGTCAACGCCCGACTGGTGTGGCATCTTGAGTCACAGGGTCTCATCACTGACCTGCAGTGCGGTTTCCGGCGCTTCCGTAGTACAACTGACCATCTAGTCCGCTTTGAGTCTTATATCCGAGATGCTTTTGTCAACAAGCAGCATGTCTATGCACTTTTCTTTGATCTTGATAAGGCATATGACACTACCTTGAAGTATGGTATAATGTCTGATTTGTCGGACATGGGTTTTAAAGGGCTCATGCCCGTTTTTATTCAAAATATTTTGTCTAACAGGTCGTTCCATGTCCGTGTGGGCTCCACCCTCTCCGACTCCTTTGAACAGGAGATGGGTGTCCCGCAGGGCAGCATTTTATCTCCTGTTTTATTTAGTATTAAAATTAATAACATTGTAAAGGCCGTTAAGGATGATTCTGAATGCTCTTTGTTTGTGGACGACTTTGCTTTGTGTGCACGAGGTCGAGGGCTTGCGTCCCTTGAGAGGCGCTTGCAGCTGTGCGTTGATCGCATCCAGGGGTGGGTGTCTCTCAACGGATTCAGGTTCTCGCCCTCCCAGACAGTCTGTGTGCATTTTACTAACCAGACGAATTTTTTTCAAGACCCAAGCCTGAGCATTGCTGGAGTGCGAAATAAGGTGGCCGAAGAGGCAAAGTTTTTGGGGGTCATCTTTGACAAAAGATTGACCTTCTGCAACCATGTTAACTACCTTACAACCTCTTGTCGGAAGGCCCTCGACATTCTTCGTGTCGTTGGCCGTACTGACTGGGGTGCAGACCGCATTGTCTTACTTCGACTGTACCGGGCCCTTATTCGGTCCAAACTGAATTACGGCTCTTTGGGATACGGCTCGGCTTCCAAGTCTGTTCTACAGCGTCTGAACACAATTCACCATCAAGGTCTGCGCATATGTCAGGGAGCCTTCAGGACATCTCCAGTTCCTGGTCTGTATGCAGAGGCAGGGGAGCCTTCACTCAGGCTCCGCCGCATCCGCCTCATGCTCAGCTACATTCTGCAGCTGAAGGTCCATCCAGAAAATCATGCCTATGATTGTGTTTTTACCCCGTCGTTTGCAGAGATGTATGATGCCCATCCGGGAACTGTCCGTCCACTTTCCTTCCGTGTCCGACCTCATCTGCAGGCGGCCGGAGTGGACCTGGACAAAGTTTCGGAATCTCTGCAACACGTCACTCCACCCTGGCTGCTACCAGTTCCTGACATCTTGCTGGACTTGACCGCCCACAAGAAGGATTGTACTCCACCAGCCATATACAAACAGAGCCTCAATGAACTCGTTTCAATTTTTCCTGGCTATTGTCGTCTTTATACGGATGGGTCCGAGTCTGATGATGGGAGGGTGGCTGCGGCTGCAGTGTCCTCTCGCCATCCTAGACGCCCATTTAAGCTCCGTCTCCCTGACCATTCCTCTGTATTTAGTGCAGAACTGCAGGCAATTCTGCTGGCACTCAAGCATGCCTATCAGTCTCGGGAAAGGAACTTCCTGATTCTGTCTGACTCTCTTTCTGCCCTGCAGGCCCTTCAGGGCGCGGGAACAGACCATCCACTGCTGGTGCAGATTAGAGAGCTCTACACAGACTTGATGAAGGAATATTATGACATCATTTTTATTTGGGTCCCGGGCCATGTGGGCATCGAAGGCAACAGAATCGCAGATTCTGCTGCCAACAGTGCCCACAGTGACCCTGTCCCTGACACACAGACTGTTTATAGTGATTTTCAACCTGTGATTAGTGCGTACATAGCCCGCGAGTGCAGTCCGAGTGGGAAAAAGAGGAAGGGAACAAGCTTCATGAAGCTCTTCCTACGTTGTCCGACAGTCTACCTTTCCGCTGCGGCAGCCGCCGTGATGAGACTGTCCTTGCTCGTCTCCACATCGGGCACACTCTTACTTACTTAAACAGGATGAGCGTCCATGGTGTTTTGCCTGTGATGAGCAGTTTTCTTTTTGCTGTATTGTGCTGATCTAATTGACACTAGATATAAACACTTCACAGCGGACTCCTTGAAGGTTTTGTTCCGGGATGTTCCCTGGACAAAATCTTCAATTTCTTGAGAGAATGCAATATTTTTAATAAGATCTGAGCATTCATAGCTTATGTACATATTTTTTATTTGCCCTTTTTCAGAGAGTCTGTATACACTTCTTTTAAAGACTAGTGCGACATTTTAGCCTGCCATTTTTAAGCTATATTTACATCTTGTCTTAAGACCTTGCTTTTAGTCTGGCTGACCAGATTTTTACCCATCCCGTCGTGAGATGGCCTTAGTCGCCTGCTCGGCGTTAAACCCAAATAACTAACTAACTAACTAACCTCTGGGTACTAACCTAACCTAACGACCACCAACCAACCACCCTAACAATTTCGATCCCACCGCTGCCACCAAAATGTCACGACCCCCTCGTCCGGGTAGCGAACACTCGAGCACAACCATCCCAACCTACCACAAACACCAGAGGAACAATTACGACAATATTATTTTATTACATATAAAAATAATTCAACAATTCAAAATATCCTCACTCAGTCCTAACCCCACACTCACGCATCGCATTCAGACGCATGTCCACCCTCTCCAGCATAAATACCAAACATACGCAATACACAATAACAAATATATAATAAAACAAATATCCTTAATAAAATACAAATAAAAATTTAGAAAAAAAACTCAATATAATTTACACGTTACTGGATCTCCTTGACACGAGGACAATTTAATGACAAGCTCAAATTAGATTAATGTTTTTGCTTCCGCGATAAAGTCCTTTATAGCACATGGCTCCTTTCAAGTAATACAATATTTCAGAATACACAATATTTCTGTCACTGCGACAAAGTTCCTCTCATAATATTGTCACCACGAAGAAATCATATTAGTTTCACAACATTCTTTTACGAATTTACAAATGGACAAGACTTTACTTAAAGTAAGTTAGTAAATACTAAATGGGACGACCCGACCTGGGCTAAACGCGGTGTTTGCCACGACGCTCGCAACAGCGCTCTAGTACGGCGTCGTAATCCCACAGCCAGCCTCCACTCTCACAATCGTACCACCCAGCCCTTCCGCACAATAACGGCGGCGGACTAATCCACTCAGTTCTTTAGATGCATGTCATCCGTAAAGACGCCCCGGCTGGGACGAAGACAAACAAACAAGACAAGCCAGGGGTTCAGTCTTCGCAGTTTCTTCTCCTTTCCAGGGCACCGGCTCCGGAGCGACCAGGGCCGTGTTGCAGAGCTATTACAGAGGAACGACACAACTGCTTGAGCGCTTCAGCTAATGGAGAACCACGCCTGAAAGTCCTCCCTAGGAGACTGTTGCTTTTGTTCGCTGCTAGCAAGCGACTAACAATTTGGATTTAGTACGGTTTTAACAAAAACTTGCACTCAGTAACCCCCCACCCCCACCCCCGATAGCGCAGCGCAATCACGTGCTCCATACGCCGACCTTCGCATTCTCGCACGGCACCAATTCTCCGTGTAAAGGCCAAACAACTCACCTGTGCTATCGTTTTACCTGGTGACTAACTAATCTCTGTCACCCCTCTAAATTTAACTCCCCTACAAAAGTAGGAAAAATAAACCGTGTCGTTACAGGAGCATTCGTCTGTTTACGTCGCTGCGTAAATGGTAAAATTTGTTATAAGTGAAGTCGACAGCGCCGTGGGGATTGAAACAAAAACAAATTGTTACGACAGAAGTGTCTTTCTAATTTGTTTTGTATCCGACCTTGTTATCAGCGACTTGATTGTACAAAGACAACGAACACACTTGGCTCAGACATCCCAGAAAGCTTTGCTATATCCAACGTTTGTCATATCCGACCTTGTTATCAGCGTAGTTGACAATGTTACAAATATTTCTGGCTACTATGTCAATCAAATTGAGACTAAGCGTGCACGTCTGCAGACGTTATAAAAGCTATGATATATCGTGATATGTAAATCTTTCGTAAACCTTCATAAATAAATGGGCTTTTTTTAGAATGTTGAAGATTTTGTTTGGGGGAACGTCCTGGAACAAAATCTTCAAAGCGCCTGCCGTGTAATGATTTCGCCTCATATCAAGACATCAGAGAGAGAGAAAGAGAGAGAGACAGACAGAGAGAGAGAGTGAGAGAGAGAGAGAGAGAGAGAGAGAGAGAGAGAGAGAGAGAGAGAGAGAGAGAGAGAGATAGAGACAGAGACAGAGACAGAGAGACAGAGACAGACAGACAGACAGACAGACAGACAGACAGACAGAGACAAAGATATCAGAGGACTTTACTAGTAGCTCATTGTTTTTGCAGGCGACTACTCCGGGCCCTGGATCAGCTGATGGCGACACACGTTTTGCGGCAGAGGCGCATGGACGATGCTGATTCGGCGTCCCTATACGACGTAAGGTGTTGGTGTCCATAGTCCCTATACGACGTAAGGTGTTGGTGTCCATAGTCCCTATACGACGTAAGGTGTTGGTGTCCATAGTCCCTATACAACGTAAGGTGTTGGTGTCCATAGTCCCTATACAACGTAAGGTGTTGGTGTTCATAGTCTCTATACAACGTAAGATGTTGGTGTCCATAGTCCCTATACGACGTAAGGTGTTGGTGTCCATAGTCCCTATACAACGTAAGGTGTTGGTGTCCATAGTCCCTATACGACGTAAGGTGTTGGTGTCCATAGTCCCTATACAACGTACGGTGTTGGTGTCCATAGACCCTATACGACGTAAGGTGTTGGTGTTCATAGTCTCTATACAACGTAAGGTGTTGATGTCCATAGTCCCTATACAACGTAAGGTGTTGGTGTTCATAGTCTCTATACAACGTAAGGTGTTGGTGTCCATAGTCCCTATACGACGTAAGGTGTTGGTGTTCATAGTCTCTATACAACGTAAGGTGTTGGTGTCCATAGACCCTATACAACGTAAGGTGTTGGTGTCCATAGTCCCTATACAACGTAAGGTGTTGGTGTCCATAGTCCCTATACAACGTAAGGTGTTGGTGTTCATAGTCTCTATACAACGTAAGGTGTTGGTGTTCATAGTCCCTATACAACTTAAGGTGTTGATGTTCATAGTCCACATACAACTTAAGGTGTTAGTGTCCACTGTCCAAATATACAACGTAAGTTGTTAGTGTCCATAGTCCACATACAGCGTAAGGTGTTGGTGTTCATTGTCCATATACAATACAATACAATACAATAATACTTTATTAATCCTTCATGGGGAAATTCACTGTCTGCCCAGACAACACATGGCATCATCATTCACGCATTCAATTAATTAAATTAAATAATTTATAACTCTCAGTTAAAGAGATGAACTTTGGCATCAGAAACACTTGTGGTTTATGCCCCCTGTGCTTCTGGTGTCAGCAATGTTGAAGTGAACTACTGAATGGGCTAGTTCTAAAGAACTAAAGAATGTTGACGGACACTATCTACTGATATTACTGTTGAAGAGCGTAACAGCCTGAGGGACAAAAGAGTGCATAACGTGATGTACTACTTTTGGGTACTCGAAGTCTACCATTTTGTTCGGTATGTCTGCTGTCAAATTCATATCTAAGTGGATGTGTTTTGTCATCAAGAATGTCAGCCAGTTTGTTCGTAATCCGTCTGTTGTACAGTGTGCCCAAAGTATCTTGTGCTCTACCAATCACCCCGCCAGCTTTCCTGGTTACTTTGTTAAGACGACCTTGATCTTTTTTACATAAAGTTCTACCCCAGCACGTCAGTCCAAACGTTAGAACGCTAACAATACTGGAGCAGTAAAACATATGTAAAAGCTGAGTGCTTACATTAAATGATTTGAGTTTTCTCAAACAGTAAAGGCGCTTGCCTTTTTCACAATAGCTTCTGTGTTTTGTTTCCAGCTGAGCGCTTTGTCGAAAAGAACACCTAAATACTTGTAGGACTCTACACGCTCAACTTCTGTTCCCTTGATGACAACAGGATCGAGATGATGTTTTGTTTTCCTGAAATCTGTGATCATCTCTCTTGTTTTTCCAACATGTAATTCAAGGCAGTTTCTATCGCACCACTCTACAAAGTCGTCGATCTCCTGTCGATAGTGTCTGTCGTCCTCATCTGTAATCCGACCTGTCAGTGCCGTGTCGTCAGCGTATTTGGCCATGACACAGTCGTCATGAGTAGCTCTACAGTCCGCTGTGTACAAAGAAAACAAAAAAGGCGACAGGACAGTCCCTTGTGGTGCACCGGTGTTGGTAAAAAGTACATCTGCGATTAGATCCGAACTAATTCTGACATACTGTGGGCGGTTAGTGAGATAGTCCAAAACCCAAAGAATGATAGAGGCTTTTATGTTCACGTGAATTAGTTTGTAAGCGAGTATATATGGTAAAATGGTGTTAAAAGCAGGTGTTACAATGTAAGGTGTTGGTGTCCATAGCCTATATACAACGTAAGGTGTTGGTGTCCATAGCCCATATACAACGTAAGGTGTTGGTGTCCATAGCCCATATACAACGTAATACAATGTAAGGTGTTAGTGTCCATAACCCATACACAACGTAAGGTTTTGGTGTCCATAGCCCATATACAACGTAAGGTGTTGGTGTCCATAGCCCATATACAACGTAATACAATGTAAGGTGTTAGTGTCCATAACCCATACACAACGTAAGGTTTTGGTGTCCATAGCCCATATACAACGTAAGGTGTTGGTGTCCTCAGTCCATATACAATGTAATACGTCGTAAGGTGTTGATGTCCACTGTCCATATACAATGTAATACAATATAAGGTGTTGGTGTCCATAGCCCATTTACAACGTAAGGTTTTGGTGTCCATAACCCATATACAACGTAAGGTGTTGGTGTCCATAACCCATATACAACGTAAGGTGTTGGTGTCCATAACCCATATACAACGTAAGGTGTTGATGTCCACTGTCCATATACAATGTAATACAATATAAGGTGTTGGTGTCCATAGCCCATTTACAACGTAAGGTTTTGGTGTCCATAACCCATATACAACGTAAGTTGTTAGCGTCTATATCCAATATACAAAATACGGTGTTAGTGTCCATAGCACACATACAACGTAAAGAAGTACCCAACGGAGAAAGAAACACGCTTAGAAAAAACGGTACAACACAATTTATTAATATTTCGGGTAAATACCCTTTGTCAAAATAGACAAACAAACAGAGACATTAGCCTCTACTTATCTTCATATGCAGAAGGAATGTGGCAACTGAAGGTGACGTAAAAATAAAAATAAAAAGAAAAGAAAAGGAAGAACAAAAGTAAAAATGACGTCAAAGAAAAAAAATCGTAAGAGAAAGACTCCGAGAAAAACTAAACACGAGAGACAAGAGTATGTGTAAGAGCGCGCAGGAGCGAGCAAAAGTAAAGGCGCGTGTGTGAGGCTGGGGAGAGAGAGAGAGAGAGAGAGAGAGAGAGAGAGAGAGAGAGAGAGAGAGAGAGAGAGAGAGAGAGAGAGAGAGAGAGAGAGAGAGAGAGAGAGAGAGAGAGAGAGAGAGAATGACAATGACAATGACAATGATTCTTTATTTTACAACGGTGAAAGTTTTGGCTGGCACAACCATTTTTCGAACTTGCCGTTGCTAATCTAATCTACAAATAATGCACAAAGTGTGAAAATATTATATGAAAAAAAAAAAGAAAAAAAAAAAAAAGAAGAATAAATGATATAAAACCAAAATAAAACTAGCAACAACAACAACAACAACAACAAAAACGTGCACACACACACACACACACACACACACACACACACACACACACACACACACACACACACATACACACACTGAGTATTATAGGGTCGCAGTGAAAGTATTAAGATAATGACGTGAGGTAATTGAAAATACTGGCTCTAAAATACGAAAGGGTTGTTGATGTTGTAACTTTCCTAGGCAAATTGTTCCACAGGCTATGGCCTGAGAACGCTAAACTTGTCTTGTAGAGATCGATTCTAGGTCGTGGTACAATAATGAATTGCCTTGATCTTGAGTACGTTGGTGATGGAAAGGAAGATAGTTTCTTAATATAATCAGGCATTTTGCTATTCAATGTTTTGAACATAATTATTCCCTTATTGTACATTAAGTGATTTTTCAGGGGAAGAATCTCCAAGGTTTTCAGTTTATTATCGGTAGTTGAGTTAGGATCAGGTAGGATAAGTTTTGCGGCTCTACGATGAAGAGAGTTCAGTCTCTTCAATTGGACCTCGCTTGCTCCATCCCACACTGTAGAAGCATAGTCGATATGTGACCTGATGTGGGCGTTAAAGAACAGTTTACGTGTTTCTACATCAGTGATATATTTTAATTTGGCTAAAATGTAAAGTTTCTTTGATATTATGTTGCATATGTTAGTAATATGACACTGCCATTTAAACTGGTTATCTACAGTAACACCGAGAAGACGATGTTCTGTTACTTGACTGATGGGTTTTCCTTGAAGAGACAAGCTGAGTGAGAGAGAGCCTAGCTGGTGCTTTTGACGGGTACTTAATACCATACATTCAGTCTTCGCTGGGTTTAGGATCATGGAGTTGTTACTACATCAGCTGTCAATGTCTTGTAGTGCGCTTTGTAGGCGTGTATCAATAATAAATAAATCCTCGTCGGGCATGTGCATTGCAGCATCATCCGCGAACATATCGCATGAAACATTATGATCGTTAATTGTGAGCGGAAGGTCGTTAATGAACAAACAAAATAAAAGAGGGCCTAAAATAGAGCCCTGGGGCACGCCATCCTTGACTAAGCGGTGATTAGAATATGTACCATTAAGAAGGACTTTTTATATTCTGTCATCCAAGTAGGATTTGAAGAACGTGGCAGCGCTGTTGGTGTACAACTAAATTTTCTTTATCAATATATCATAGTTTACTAAATCAAAAGCTTTACGGAAGTCTAAAAAGACTACACCTGTTAGTTTGGATTCATTGATAGATGCTAACCAGGTGTCTGTCATCCTAATCAGCGCGGTATGGCAGGAATGGTTTGTTCTGAAACCTGACTGCAATGGTTGGATAAGATTTCGGTTTTCTAAATATTTAGATAGATGTTTATGAATATGCCTCTCTAAAGGCTTTGACAAAACTGGTAGTAATGAAATGGGACGAAAATTATTAATTTCACTTAGATCTTTTGATTTTGGTAGTGGGATTACTTTTGCATCTTTAAATGCATCCGGAAAACAGTTTTGTTTTATACAGAGATTGTAGATGTACGTGAGACTCTCAACGATATATGGGAGAGATGTCTTGAGTATTTTTGAGCTGATCTCATCAGGCCCGGATGACTTTTTATTTTTCATCGAGGTAATTAATCTGCCCACTTCATGAACCGCTATAGACAGTATGATGAAAGGTTCGTTGTTTTTATTTTTCTGGTTACAGTAGTCTAGTAATTTGTCTGGACAAATATACTCATGTGAGTTATTTCCCAGTGGCATTAGTGATTCCGCCACAGAGACAAAATGGTCGTTAAAACTGTTTGCAGTGAGATGGGGTGGTAAAGACGCACTACTTTTATTTGTACCTTTGGTTACTAAATTTATGGCACGCCATACAGTGGAGGAGTCTTTACTTTGCTTAACTACCTTACTGAAGAGAGATTTTCTTGCTTCTAAAACCATTGATGTTACGCGATTACGCTGTGTTTTGTATTCAGCAAAACGCTTCGTTTTTTTTTTTAGCTCGTCCCTGTGTTCCATAGCCTCTATCAGATCCGCAGTTAGCCAGGGTGGTAAGGCGGCGTACTTAACTCTTTTGCTTCAGGGGCGCGTGTTTATTCAGCACACCGAGAAAGACTCGGTACCAGGTGTCCAATGCTTTGTTTGGGTCACTATCGTTATAAACGTCCGTGAACTGTGCTCTATCTAAATCAGTCAAAAAGGCAATTTCATTAAAGTTTTTAAATGATCTATAAGTGATGCACGTGTGACCTTGCTTTTTCATTTTTGGAAGTTTTGACAGCCATATGCAGCTAACTGGATAGTGGTCGCTGACACTCAGACTATCAACTTGAGTGTTGCTAACTGCGAGAGGTTTGTTGGTATAGATATGGTCTATAATTGTGGCTGATGTTGGCGTAACTCTCGTGGGGGATGTCACCATTTGTTGGAGACCGACTAAGGTAGTAGTACACTCCCATGATGGATGAGGTTTCAGAAAGTCAATATTAAAATCTCCAAGAAGCAGAACATCTTTGGTCTGAATGTCTGTTTTATCGATCATGTGTAAAAAGCTATCGTACCACTCAAAGGTGGCTGCAGGGTTTCGATACAGAAACCCGACAAGTAAAGGAGGGGATTTAGAGTGTTTGATTTCTACCCAAATACATTCTACATCATCCGTTTCTAGGTCTTGTCTCCTGCGGGTTATGTGTAGAATTGATTGATGGATGTAAACCGCTACACCTGTCTCACCCTGGACTGTCGGATCTCTCCTAATAATAGAATAATTTGGGATGGTGATGGCTTCATTACTGATGTGGGAGGCCAACCGAGTTTCGGTTAAACCCATTAGGTGAAAATAGTCGGGGGAATTAACATAAACACAGACATCTTGAACTTTGTTTGCTAGGTGGTAGACATTGAGCTGACCGATACGGAATCTTTGTCCTTTTTTCGATGGTCCGCGCATGGCTTTACAATGTTTAAAGAACCAGGTAACAAAATATCAACACAAAGTACCAAAGCAAAAACTAGAAAACGAATACACATACAAGTAAATATCAAC